>CM054060.1:9671667-9897340 GCA_028641055.1 Alopecurus myosuroides | reverse complement strand
TACAAATTAAGGAGTGAATATTCCTTCGAACATGCTTTTAAAATGCTAGGTGTTTATAATATGCACCTCTCCTAAGACAAATAGGGACGTTTCCTTGTGAAAAAAGAAGCATTAGAACATGAAGATGTCTGTACTATGGTTTCAACCCCTCCAACCCCAATTATTTCGAAATACCATTAACAAACACAGCTCAGTGTCTGTCTTCTGCATCTCTGCCTCTGCACCTGCGTCAGAATGTTTTGCTTTGCTTCCACTGTCGGCGATCGATCGACGGACGTCAGTGCGCGCAGAGAGGGAATTTCCCTGTCTGTTTACTTCTTTGCTAGCACTGCTCGTGTACAAGGCATGGCTGGTGATTAGATTCAGGTGCTGATCGTCTGATGATGAGGTGCGAATTTGTATTATCCTTGTAATCGAGTGGCAATGCTCAGCCATTCTCTCCTACGGATCAATTTTTTTTGTCCTGGCTGACAGCTGTTGGATTTGCCACTTTCCGCCGTGTACATTGCGACGACGACGACGAAGCTTTCCGGTGAGACGTGCACGTACCAACGCTAACGCGATAGCTCACCCCCTACCTTCCAGCTAGTATAGGCACGTACACAAGCTCTTGATCGATTGCGGCCGGCTAGTACTACTCATGATATTTCCCAATTTATGTACCAATGAGTAAAATTTTATCTTGCCATAATATGGTTTCTACTCGCAGGGTACGCGTGGGTAACGGATACCCATTGACATCCTGGCATGTCCAACGGAATATAACACAGAAACCAAAAGTATAGTATAATTTTTTATAACTAGAGTGCATAGCGAACTCAAATCCAACACGTCGTGACCCGAATTGATCTACCTTACAAGCGGGTAGAATATTGAATTACGAGACGACTCAAACTTAAGATCATATATGCTGAGTAACATGTATAGGAACGTTGCTATCTATATGTCCCGCTACATGCTAATTGCTAAACAGTGATCTTGGAGGTCATGAATGACCAAAGTTTTAAATAGCCGGCTATAGCCCGGCTATAACCAGGCTATAGCCTTCTGAGAGGCTCGGGGCTACGGCTAGAGCCTTCAGAGGCTATATGGAGAATAGCGGCTAATAGCCCGGCTGTATGGATATAGCCCGGATATAGCCTCTTAGCCCGGCTATATTCCGTCTAGGGGACCAAAAATTTTGGACCAAAATTTGTCACCTCCGTCAATTTCGGAGCCCAAATCAATCACCGGCGGTTGTTTAATTGCTGTTGTGAGGTGCGAGTGCGTCCAATAGCGACCTGGTTTCAGAACTGCTGAATTATGCCATGAATAGTTGTGATTTAAACTCATGATCTTCGTTCATCTTATATGATTATGTTGTTACGTTATGTGTTTGCGAATAATACTATATAAACGATCATATGTTGTCTAAATTTTACTATTTTTTCAATATTCTAGCAAAATGGCTATGTGGTTATAGCCCGGCTATAGCCCGGCTATAGCCTTTCATAGCTTCTGAAATTGCCAGGGCTATATGCAATAGCCCGCTATTTTAAACTTTGTGAATGACTCTCCTTGTCCCGGTTCAAAGTCAGAGCCTGCCCGTCGGTGACGTCCATTTTCTGATCATGTCAAGGCACTCCTTAGGGCGGATGTCCGGCGCCATGTGGCCGCCGCCCTTAACCGTGGCGTAGGTCAAGTTGTATGCGTACTCGGTGGTGAACCCGGCCACCTCACCGTGTGAGTACCAGGGTCTCCATGGCGCCACCACGGGGTATCCCAGCGTCCTGATCCATGCCTGCGTTCCCACGAAGGTGATGGTCGGATCATGGTCGCCGTTGTACACCAGTGCCCGGTACCCACGCTGTGTCAGGTTGTGGTGGTAGGGTATGGTGCTGGCCACGTCAGACCGGAAGTGCGGCAGGTCGGCGCACAGGCTCCAGCCACCAACTGTTCCCTCCCGGACGCCGAGCACCTCCCTCACCTCTGGGTCGTCGGCCCAGATCTTGCACAGATTGTAGCCGGAGCCACGGCACTCCACAGGGAGGCCCAGCTTGGCCTTCTCCTCCCGGAGGAGGAGCACCCTGCTTCTTCTTGACCAAACACCTTCACACAGGGGCTCCAGGATGTTGGCCGTGTTGATATCCGAGGTAGCCTCGCTGATGGCCTGCAGCGCCTGGGCGCACTGCGCGTTTCTTGGCGTGCTCACGTAGTCCCCGCCGCAGCTTCCATGCGCCGCCTGGTAGAGCTCGTCGGAGATGAGCCCCATGCCGTGCATGAAGGGGACCCTGCCGCCGAGGTCGTACTTTTCATCCGTCACAGGGTTGCCCACCATGTACCCCACAAGGTCCATGCCAGTGTTAGCCATCTCCAGCGCGGTTACCGGGACGGTATGGCCGGAGTAGGAGTCGCCGCCGAGGTAGAGCGGGTTGGAGGCCAGCTCTGGGTGCTGTGCCAACCACTTGAGAAGGAATATTCGGAGCTGCCTGCCGGTCTCTGTAAGGCTGACGCTAAGCCCCTGCGCTTCCCGGGCGTACGAGAACCCCGTACCCACGGGCGCGTCGATGAATAACAGGTTGCTCACCTTTGTCCATGAGTCCTCGAAGTAGACGAGGCGTGGGAATCCGCCCTCCGTGTAGCCGGCGACGTCGAACTTGAGTGGGCCGATCTCGAAGAAAAGGGCGTTGAGACCGCAGCAGCCGGGGCCGCCGGAGATCCAGACGATGAGAGGGTCCTCTTGTGGGCTGCGCTCCGACTGGATGAAGTAGTAGAAGAGCTGCACGCCGTGCGTCTCCTCCACCTCCATGTACCCTGTCTCCAGGGCGAAGGGGAGAGGGCCATCGAAACCCTTGATGTGCGTGATGGTGTTTCTCTCCGGCGCCGCCGCCGCCGCCGCGGCCGCCTCGCAGCCCCACGTGATGGCTGTGACAAGCACCAGGAGCAGCTTCGCCATGTCCATCTCCAAACACTTTATGTGCGTGGAGGCAGCTTAGTCCAGCCGCTTCTATGTTGGCCTTCTTTTTCTTTGCATATTAGTGTGTCGGTGAAGCTGTACATCATCATTCAAAATAAAAATTATATACCAGCTGGTCTTCCTTATGTCTCAACGCTCAACAATATATGGAAGGCCCCGGGTACAGGGGCTCAACTAACTCCACTATACCAGAAAACAAAACGCTCCTGAGTATGTGCCTGTATACCGGATTTTTTTAAAAAAACCGCTCGGCATATTCCAGATACTCGTGAAAGTATACAAAAATAAAATCGTTTAACCCAGTTACATGCATTTGACTCAAGATCGAAAGCTACATTTCCTGGACGCTGATATTTTTCTGCATGCTCCATTGATCCCTCAAGGCACATAATTTCTTCCTTGTCACAATAGGAGCATCAAAAGCTCTGAATATGTACTTTTTCTCCTTCTTCTATATATACGTGCTCATTACATGTGATTTTGGCTCATGTATATTTTCAGGTGAATGGTTGAAGGAATTGCAGCAATAGCATAAGCTCAATGTACAGTTTAAACAGACCGCGTGGCCCACCAGATAAGCGCTATCTCGAACCAACAAGAGCGTAAACACAGAATATGCGACATATGAATTCTCCATCTGGAATCACGAGGAACACAGCAAGTCGAAATGATGTTCATGTAAAGGGACACCTGACCTGTG
Source organism: Alopecurus myosuroides (assembly GCA_028641055.1). NCBI lineage: Eukaryota > Viridiplantae > Streptophyta > Magnoliopsida > Poales > Poaceae > Alopecurus > Alopecurus myosuroides. Next base: position 9,893,684 of record CM054060.1, on the reverse strand, counting down.
AGAGTTGAAATGATGCATATCTAACTGTACAAGCGGTCATTTTCGACAATGGAGTTGTCAGTTCAGGAGTGACTTCGCACCAACTCCAGTACGGAAGATGTCTCCACGTTATAGAACACTTGCATTCTGAATTTAGTTCAATAATAGCGACGGCTGAACTGATTCGAAACTATTTGTCATGTGAATTTTACTTTTTGTACTACCTCACCCCTCTAAGAAAGTAGTGTACAGATCCTAGTCATTGGAGAAGTTTGATTTGAAGACGGGGGAGAAGAAAAAGACGGTTCACGGTGTGCTAGGGCTCTCGCGACTACCGTGGCCACCGACGAGGTGAAAGGGTTGCGCTCTGGGTATGGGCTCACTGGTCCGCCTCGTCGGCATCTGGCCGGGGCTCGAAGGGGAGTGCTGCGCTGGTGGGCGCGGTGGGTGGTTACTTCACGCCGTTGGCCTGGTTTGACTCTGATTAGGCGTCTGAAGGCGAGGGGAGGGCGCGACACCGGGGTCGCCCAGGTCTAGCCCATCTCCGTTCCTCCTCAACGGATTCCCGGAGAAAGCTCTTGGGGTGAGCGACGGCCGGCCTGGGGTGGCCGTGCCGGTTCTCTGCTCCGCATCGGCGGTGTCAGGACGTGAGGGTCCTCACCGGCCTATGTCTCTGCCGTTTCGGAGTTCATGCCTCTGTTGGTTGCAGTGTGTGGATCTATTCCCTCCCCGACGGCGAGCGTCGGGGCGTTGCTGGCCCTGGTAGGCTCGGTGTCCATCTCGGTGCCGACGGCGGCGGCAGCGGAGGGGGCGTTCACGTGGAGCTAGGGATTGAGGAAGATCTCCAGCAGGAGTTGGGCCGAGGGCGCCAATTGGGCCATCTCGGGACAATGGGATTGGGGGCCTAGAGGGATGTGGTTGGGCCTCTTGGGTCGATGAGTGTGAAGCGCTAGAGGTGGGGGCCATCTTGATCCGAGGGGGGTCGAGGGGGCTGGATGTGAGCCACGTGGAGGTTCTGCAGCATTCTACGGTGGATCCCGTGCGGGTGCGCTAACTCTACCTCATCCGCCACCATATAAGTGGTTGTGCCTTCCCCCAGAAACCATAGAACTCAGTCTAGGTTACCCAGCTTCGGACGAAGACGTGAGAAGAAACAAGCGGAGACCCCAGCAACTTCCCGGTTGCCTCTTGCATCCCATGCCTTAGGGCGATGGATCGATGGCGGGGAAGGGATGACAGTCGGGAGAAGCGCCCGTTCCACGACATTGCGGATGCGGGGGCTGGTCCCGTTAGGAGGAACGCCGGATCATCTACAGCCGGAAGTTGGAGGAGAACCGCCGCCAGCAATGTGAGGGGGACACCAGCACTGAGCGGCGGCGGGAGGAAGACAGACGCAGAGATGAGTCTAGGCGGACTGTGCTCAAGAAGAGTAAACCAGAGCGCAGTGTAGCGAGTTCGGCTATGGGGGTTTCCCTAGGTGCAACGGATCTCCGGGTTCGAGGAAAGATGGAGACCATGGTGCAGCTCGAGCGTGAAGAAGTCAGATGTCGGGGATCCCTCGGCGGTGGATTTGGCCGACATCACCTGCTACAACTGTGGCAAACAGGGACATGTGCAAGCGGCGTGTACCGGCGAGCCTTTCTGTGTCTAGTGCAATATCCATGGCCACCTTTCTACAATCTGCACTGGTGTACGGTCCCAACCGGAGCCATTCTGGGTTTGCTTCGGTGGGGGGCAGAAAGTGCGACTTCCTATGCGTGGAGGTCCCTGCAGAGGAGTTCGAGACCAAAGAGGCGAATGCTGCCACGGTCTACATCAAGTCGGGCTCTCTACAAGAGGCACAAGTGGAAGCCGAATTCAGGAGTTGGTGGATGTGACATGGTGTTGGCAGGTGCGTTAGTTGAACCCTAAGGACTTAGGGCTTGTCTTCCCTTCCAGGGAGAGTCTCTGCATGGCCGTCCGTGTGGGGGGAGGGGGGTCTATCCCTGCCGCTTTCCAAGGCAAAGGCACGGGTCAAGGAAATAGTGGTTGACGCTCTGGAAGTTGAGGTGCTTGCTCAAGTATGGGTCCAGCTACACGGGGTCCCGGTGCTGCTCCGGTATGCTCAAAGGTTGCTGGGGTGCACCAAGGAGATTGGTTTCCCTATGGATAAATCATCGTTGATGAACCCGAAAACCCCAGTCAATATGAAATTCGGCTGCCAAACCACAATCCAACTTGTGGAGTCTATCATGTCGTATGTGAATGGCCAGGGCTTCCGCATCTTGGTGGAGCGTGAGATCGACGAGGAGCTGCCTCCTCCACCTCCCTGTCCAGACAACGACGACGACAAAAGGGATTATGACAAAGAGGAATATGACTATAAGGGTCTCGATGACCCATCGAATGAGGAGTTTTGGAATGGAAAGAGAGGGAAACGCACGAACAACATGGAGAAGGATCATACTGGATTCTCCTCCAAGGGGGCTACTGGTAATTGCGGGCACATGTCGATGGGCTCTAATGCCCCGGGTCGGGAAGTGGTGCATGTTCTCGCGGCATCCTCTCATCCAATTATGAAGCAGCCTCCAATGACCAACCAATACGGTTTATTTTTGTGCTCCCGCGATCTCCTAAAAAATACTACTGTTTCATCCAGAAGGCATCCACTTATCTCCCCCTAGGTGACCCTCTCCACTGATGGTGGAGCTGATGCAGATGTCCTCTCGGTCTCTCCAGTCAACACTGTCGATGTGCTTTGGGAGCGTGAAATGGCAAGCAAGAGCAATTCAAACCATCCGGCTCGCTTCTTCGCAAACTCTGGACCTTTACCGCAGCCGAAATTCTCTACTGATTCAACTCCGGTGGCAGCATCGGCCTAGGTGGGGGCGACCACAGATCGGATTGGGGCAGGGGTGGTGATTCCTGCGCTCACAGCTCCTCTGAGCAGAGCCCCTAGGAGCAAGACGGTGCGGGTTACCATGGAGCACAAGAGTACCAGGGGAACTGGTCTCATAGAGGGTTCTGTCCTGGCTTGGGCAGTTAACAAGGCCAAGGGAGTGCGACTAGAGGGTTCTTTCCCCATGGGAGAGAGAAAACCTCGCACATGCCTAGCACAGGCTATTGGTGAGGTGTCCTGATGTGTTGTCTCTTCCTTAATATCCGAGGGTTTAGTGTGAGGGGGCGTCGAACCCTTTTGAATAACAACCTTCGAGACCACTCCACCGAGGGTGTCTGTCTGCAGGAGACTATAGAGCATGACTTCACGTACCATGAGCTTAGAGGTATTGAGTTGGGTGAGAGTTTCTTTTGGTGTTGGCTCCCGGCGTTAGTGCACTTAGGGGGCGTGTTCCTTGGTGTCAGGGATAGAATGTTCAGCATGGGAAGTGTTGATATGAGGCAACACTTCCTCAGCCTTGCATTCATCCACCGTCCTTCCAATCGCCAACTAGAGAACATTGGGGTTTACGGGCCAGCAGACCACTCCCACTCAAATGCCTTTCTTAACGATATCTCGACAAAACTGGAGAACTTCCCTAGGTCCATAATCATGGGAGGTGGCTTCAACCTGTTCTATAGCGAGTGGGATAAAAGCAACGATATGGTCAATTGGGCTAGAATTGAGCTCTTCAACTCTCACATTGCGGACTCAGGGGCTTTGAAAAATTTATCTCTCGGGGGCGAGATATAATTGGACTAACAGGAAGTTAAATATGGTGTGCTATGTCCTTGCTAGTGTTACCGATGTGTTCGCTTATGGTGGAGACTAGTCTAGGGTCGGATCACACCCCGCTAATCTGGGACTCGGGAGATGGCTTCCCGGTCCTTATCAACCTTTTAACTTCGAAACGGGTTGGTTTGCCCTCCAGGTTTCCCCGAGTTACTGGTTGCCAGATGGGAGATCCTGATTGGTTCAGTTGGGGGCAGATATATCATCGATTGGTCGGTTGAGTGCTGGCCATGGAGGTGTGGACCAATTTCTTCAGAAGGTGGAGACTGTCGGGCAGGATCCCTACTCCAGTGGATACATTTTCCAGGTGGTTGTCCGAGAGAGTAGGCGACCGTGGTTTCCCGAGAGAGTAGGCGACCAGAGGGACCTGTGGACGGCCATCAAACTTACCTGCTGATGTATTTGGAGACACCGCAGTAGCATAGTCTTCGACGGCCGTCAACCCTCCTTGGGCAGGGTGGTTCGTATGATAGAGGATGAGGAAGCGCTTTGGCGCGCGGCACGTCTGTTTAGGGGTAGCCTTGGCGGCGTGGAAAAGTGGAGGGTTGACGAGTGATCTTTATCGTTTTCTTGGGTGGGTGGCGTTTTGTGCGTGTTGAACAGACGCGGTGTAACTCGCCACTTGCCCCTTCTTCTATAAAACTAATACGTCTCCGAAACTGATACGTCTCCTAGGACGTATCCTTGATGAGATAGACCAACACCGCCACGGGAAATTGATATTAAACCTACTCTCTAGGAACCAATTTTGGACCAAGGAGGAAAATAAGTAAGGACGTGATATCAAATTACATTTACATGGGCACATGCACAATAACAGAGAAGATAGAAATGTAAATGTCTTGGTCTTCCACCTTATATATGTTGCAAGAAAGGCTCCTTGGTTGTTCAAAGTATACTATGAACAATGTGCCCTCTGTTGTACAAATTATGTGTCCCCGAAGGAGCAGCATAAAGAATCCGAAATAAATTTTGGGATTTCTCGATGCATAACAGAAAAAGTAATTGTAGTTATCAGTTAAGAACAAAGATCGCACCGTGCTACGCTGACGGCCAGAAGCAACCCACATTGACGTCGGCATAGGGTTATGCCGATGGTAGCCATCGGCGTAGCTCCGTTTGCCTAACACGGCACCGGCACGGCCTCCGATGCCTTCGGTATAGAGAAAACTGACGGCTTAGAAAATTTCCAAGAAAAATTCAACTTTTTTCAAAAAAAAATAAAATATTTGAATTTTTTAACCTGTTAATTCACTAGAGACATATTTATCTTTATCTCCAAGAATGCTTAATTTCAGTTTAAATTACTCATCTCTAGTGACACTTCCGGGCGGGCAGCCCGGGAATGGCTTGGGCCAGAAAGCCCACACAACCCCCCCCCCCCCCCCAATAATATGCCAAAGTGACCAACCCAGGCCAATATGCGGGGTTGGTTTTGGGCGGCCTGACGCTGCACGCAAGGAGTGGCTGACAGCGTGGATCCACCGCCGACCCGACGCCTCCACACGTCGTCAACTGAACCGGCGCGCCACTGCTCTCCACCGGCCATCTCCGACGCTCCGCCAAAGGAAGCCTATCTCCGGCTATTAAGGGGGGGGCTGTAGCCAAACCTAGCACCAGCACTCACTCTCCTCCGTCGAGATCTATCCACTCCTCTCCACCTCTCCAGCAAACTCTTCTCCACCTCTCCAGCACCGGCAGTATGCCTAGCTATATTCCTACCCCGTACCGATGTTGAACCCGTACCAGATGGTGAAGTACTACCGCCAGGCGGTGGTGCAAGAGGCGGCGGAGACGCTGACAAAGTTCGAGGAGGCGTCTCAGGCGCATGTAGCGCATCAGGCAGCGCCGCCGGCGGCCGCGGAGCATCAGGCGCCCCCGCCGGTCGCGGAGTCGCTGGTCGACGTCGTCGAGCTAGAAGGCCACCAAACATCGTCGAGATCACGGGGGAGCAGTTCCGCGAGCACCTCGCGGTGGAGATGGCGAACAATCTCCTCCTCGGCCAGTTCCTCCATGACGACCGCCTCGTAAGGTAGCACATCGACACGCCATTCAGATCACCGATTCCCGCACCGGCGGCGAGGATTCCTGCGAGAACCTAAAACCTTCTTTTTCTGGAAATATGAATGGCGTCCCATCTACGACTATCATGCGATCAAATGCTTCTCTAACCTCTTTTTTACTGTATTGCCAAGAACCACCAACAATGGTTTGACCATGCATCGTCTTCAATTTGGTTACCAAGCTCAGTTTGTTTGTGACCCAACAACTTGCTAGGATTATTTTTGCATGGCTTCTTTTGTTGCAAAAAAAAAAAACCTCCAGGTTTTGTTTGATTTCTAGCAAATATAAGTGAATATTCACGGTCTTTTTCCCGATTGCAAACCAAATAAACCAAAACTCGGTAAACTAAAGGTTGGAAATATTTTTGGTAGATTTGAACAGAACAAGTTGGGCCTTCCAAAAGAAGAGAACACTAGGCCAGAAACCCGTTGTAAGTCGGACTTGATGGACTTACTTATGGGAAGCACGCGAAAAAGGAAAGAAGAAGGTGAAAACCGAGGCAGCTCTGAACTGAAGACACACATGCATACACGTACTCGGACTTGGTATTCCAAAAAAGCGGCCACACCGAGTATGGGATCTGACATTTTGTTTTGGAAAACACATCGATGGATTCACCTATAAATCAAACCTCTTCTTGTCGATGTTATGCAGAGAAGCAAACCAATCGATCCATACGAACCGGCAGCCGACCATGGCGGAACGGCAAGGGAGAGAGGAAAGCCCTACGGCGTCTGATACGTGGACGATCGTCAGAAAGGTTGCCGTCGGGTGCGCTGTCATCGCTGTCCTCCTATGGTTGATCGTGTGGCTCCCCACCCTGTTACCGCGCGGCCCGAGCTACGCCGTCGCCGTCGACGCTGTCTCCGGCCTCACCAGCAACCGGACAGACCTCGCTCTCGACCCGGAGTTCAACCTCACCCTCCGCGTAACGTCGGAGAGCAGCCACCATAGCGCGTGCGTCGAGCCCGGGACCTACCTGGAGGTGGCCTACCGCTGCGTCACGCTGGCCGCCAGCGCCACCGCCAAACAGCGGCTCTGCGCTGTGCCAAGGGGGGTGATAGAGGAGAAGCTCGTCGCGAGGGGTACCGGGGTGCGCGTGCCCGGAGCCATGTTCGACAGCCTTGTGGCGGATATGCGGCAGGGAGAGCTTGTGTTCCAAGTCGCCATCAGGTGGTCCGGTGACAACTACGACGACATGCTGGTGGCGGCGTGCGGCGTGCGGCGGGTCGGAGCCGCCGAGGACGACCCCGAAGCTGGTTGCCACGGGTGGCGGCACCATTGCCCCAACACGAAGAACGATGGTTCACACTAAATTCAGAAAAGGCTGGATGAATACATTCCTCAACAGCCAGGATTTAGTTACTGTCCATTTCTACTAATGCCAGGAGTAATAGGTTCTTGTTCTTGTGATACCAAGTTCGAGTGAAATGTTGTCGCTGTTGTAATTTGTTTTCAGTTTATCGTTAATTTGTTACAGTTAACGTGAGCAAGCGAGATAATTCCAGATTCGCATCTACCATCACCACGGGGTTAGCATAATAATTCGATCAAATCACTAAAATGATTCTGCTGCAACCAAAATGTGATTCAGAGCTCAAACCGAACACCATCAAACACGACTGTATTTTGCAAATAAAACACAAAGTATTACAGAATCCCAAATATAATCATCTATTACAAAGTCAGGCACACATATGCAGAGTTGTTTCTGTGTCTTCTATTGGATTCTTGCTGCGTTGTCGCCCCATAACGCGCCAAAATACATGATGAAAGATGCAATCTCACAAACATCCGACCACACAAATCTCTCTCCCACGGGATACGCTAGCAGTTGAGAGAGAACTATGCGAATAGCGGACGAATAACTTCAGCCAAATTTTCCTTCTCGAGTCAGTGGGATGATGGAAGCCTTTCTTTGAGGTACGTGAGAACACCCTTCGTTCCTCGATCTAGAATAGTCCGCCTTATGCTGTACAAGAAACCAAAACAACGATGAGCAATTTTTTTTTCTGCTAGTCCTGAGCAGGAACTACATCAAATGCAAGTTTCTGGTCAACTTGTGCGATACAATGTATGACGATCTACTTTCTTTCTGTGTGAACTCTACAAGCATGCTTATCCATTGCAAATAAAAAAAAAGGGAGAGGGTAGATGATTACCTCCTGAGGGGATTCCCATCCAGTTTCAGCACTTGCAGGGTAGGCTCAAGCAAACCCTGCTCATAAAACCATTCAGAACAAAATACAGGATTAGAACGTTACAGTGAGAGATTGAGGACTCGGGAATAGGAACTACTAGTTGGTATGAAATTCAAACATGCTGCCATTTCTCAAGAATTTTCCAAGCAGTATTTTGTAAAAATGTCAATAGATAGCTACAAGAAGATAGTATAACTAACAGAAGAAAAAAAATCAGAGTTGAGTGAGGCATAAGAGGCAAGCGGCCTACATCATAACTGGTTATTCTCATTTGCTACATCTGAGATGCAAAACATCAGAGAAGTCCACGAGGACAGTGACAGAGAAGTTCACGAGGACAGTGACGGACCTAATGAGTTTATGAGATTCATAGACATGTCAGACAAAAGCTACTACTATTTGGACCATGAGTACACACTTATAATCAAAAAATCTTTAATTAATGGATTGCTTCAAAAGATGGCCATATAGGTTCCTCAGACAGATGTTTACTGCTAAGAAACTATATGACATCAGATCAGCAACACTGCCTATTAAACCAGTCATACATTTAAGAAAACATTTTTGCAAATGTAGACTATTGAGCATTTGACTAACGTTCTCTACTCTATTAGTCTCTCAACACATGCACACAAGATCTCGACCAGGCATGCAATGCAACCTATTAGTAGTCAATAAAAGCATAACAGACAAAACCATCCTAGAGTATCACAAACTCATAAACAATCATATATGTTAAGTTGCTAAAGACAACAACGTACCAGCTCGGCTGGGAGCGCTGTTATATTGTTGTCCGATAGATCAAGCTCAATGAGAGCAGTAAAATCCTTGATACCCTGTTTAAGTGACGAAATTTTAGATAGACGCATCATGTGTTGTTTCTAAAACCAAAAAAAAAATGGCATCTTCCTTGAAACCCTGTTAATTACCTCTGGTACAGTTGTAATATGATTCTGACTGAGGTTAAGAATTCGCAGTTGCTTCAATCGCAAGATGCCAATAGGAAATTCCTGGAGTTTCATTCGTCTGCTCATATATAAAAGAGAAAATAAGCTTTCTTATAGAATGGTTGATCTAGTGTACATGATTTGCATATAATCCAACCTAAGGTATAGTTCCTGCAGCTGTGGTAATGAAGAAACTGCAGAAGGTTCAGTTAAACAGAACGCGTTGCCACTTAAATCGAGTACTTCAAGTTTTGACAAAGCCTCGAGATCAGTGGATGATATCTGCAAGAAAACTAAGTGTTATAATTTGCAGAATGAGATTCATGACATTAATCTTAATTTCCATGTCAAAAGTTAATACACCTTTGTCCATCAATTTTGTTCTATAAGTCATTCTAGATGATAGCTTCAATTGTTAAACCAAGAACTATTGTAGACTCAACAATCATCAATCTAATCCAAATTTGAAGTCATCATGGTCCAGTATCTAGATTATGCAACACTGCTACTCACTCTCGAAACAAATGAGAGAGAAAACACATGCTGGACATATGGTCATCAACAATAATCTAGAATACAAGTGTACGAATATAAGCTCATTACATTACCTCTGCCAAGGGATTATTGTCCAGTTTCAAGGTAGAAAGACTGGGAAAGGTAGAAACTACCATGCCAGGCCACTTTTTTATCTTGTTATTCGACAAAATCAAAGCCTGCAAAAAAGATATAGAATGTTGAAACCTTTATATACCTAAATGTATGCAATTAAGTTAAACATGGTTTATACAACACAAGGAAACATTGTCGTGTAAAGAAGACTCACTTGAAGTGATGAGCACAATGACAACTCATTTGGCAGATCTTCTATTGAATTCTTAGAAAGATCGAGTTTCAGCACATCACTTGTTTCCCAAGCTGCAGGTGGTACACTGGTCACACCAAGACCACTCAAGTTCAACTCCTGGTATAGTTAATTCAAATCAGGGCTATAGTCAGGAAAAAAATGATCATTTATTATGAGGATCCAGTTACTTGGTTATCTCTGTCATTTTAAGAATACAAAGGCGAGGTAGAAGGATACATCACATAACAAAACAACCGCGAATTGGCTAGGTTTATTATGATGGCTCTGAATATGACCCCCAAATGGTTCAAGAGCCAAGTGATAAACACTTCATTTTTTATATGAAAGAAGGGTAATCTACATTTTGATTGCAAGTATGTTGACAAAAAACCTACCTTTGAAGACTGAGACAATCGTCTTGCTACAGAAATCTGGTCATCTTTGGTTGGGGTACTTCTGGACCCTGATGCTGCAGAAAAAGTATGTTTAAGAAGCTTTTTAGTAGCGGTGAAGCAGTTTTAATACAAATCTCAAGATGTTACACGAACCAACAAGCAATGCAAAATAAAAAACATTACAATCAAATCTAAAACAGATATGACTCAGCATTTTCCGGTTACCTTCCTCGTCAGATGAAAGGCGGCTGCGCAGATACTTCAGCAATGTTGATGTTGGTCCAGTAACCAAAGAACTGGCAACCAATATGGATTAGTAGGCTGGCAGCTCTGCTGAGAATCTAACAAACAGTTTTACAACATTAAGAATACATGACATGTAGCATAGCATACCTACGAAGTGTCCTCATAGGATTTCCGCTCAGCAGAAGCTTTCTTAGGGTTGTCATTGTACCTTGACATTGCATCCAATGCATACATGAGTATCCAAACCAGAATGTTCAATGAGAGAGTACGGCATCATATACTCAGACTTGATTCTTAAAACATAAACACATGCAAGAATTCAGCAATATAGTCTATCCAACACAATTACATGCACATGCAAATGCACACAAAGCGATCATGGTTGCAGATGGAACTTTAATTATTCAACCAAACAGGCAAACGGCAGGAACGGTACTACAAAAAAATAGCAATGCGCAGCAAAACCCTACCTAGTTCAGGTGGAAGGCCGGACAATTCGTTGTTTGACAGATCAAGGAAAGAGAGCTTGAATTTGCAAGCTCCCACAGGATACTCCTTTAGCTGATAAAGGTAGTACATTTATTAGAAAATAAACGATCAACAGAATAAGATCTTGTTTCTTGTACGACGTTGTGTCAAGTCTAGCATAATGGGTGCCAGGACTTGCAATTTAATGTCATAACAAACAATGTTCAGTGTTTTCAATGCTCTGATAACGTTATAGTTAAGGCTGAAGGATCGATCTTTGCATCAATTATTTCGTATCATGAAAATATTCCACAATTCCTTTAGACATGTAATAAGTAAGCTAACAAATGAGAGCTCAAAACCAAGAATTATTTGGCATCAGGGAACAGATAACTGCTACACCCAACAAGGAACTGAACTTAAATTAGTAGTGTTTGCAGTATCTTCAACTTGTTAAATGATGCAAAATATTTGTGAGCCAGGAGAAGACCTTAAAATAAGAGATTGATAAGTCTGTCATGTAAAGACTGGAATAAAACCTGATTGGAGTGAAGATCAAGTGTTCCTAATTTTGATAGCATGCCAATATCAGCTGGTATTGATGACAATAAGTTATTTCTAAAACAGAAAACAGAATCAGAGTTAATTACATCATACGAATGCAGAATAAAGAAAAGCACAACTATATTCTGAAGTATAGTAGATAACTAACCCCATATAGAGCTCAGCTAGAGAAGAGCAGCCCTTTATGGAAGAAGGAATAGAGGATATTTCTGATATAAAAAAGATATAGGGCTGTCAATGCTAATAAAGCGGTTCTTGTACACTACACATGGAAACACACAACAGGGAAGATTCACTCACTATTCTGGTGCAGGTCCAGACGAATTAATTTTGAAAGCGCTCCGATACTAGCTGGAACAGTTGTAAGCAGATTTTTTGCTGTAAAGTAATTATTCAGATGTTAGTTCCAGTGAAAGAAAAAATCAACAAGATTACGTAAATTTAATAGTATTTGGTTAGCGTACCAGCATTTAGCTCTGTAAGCATTGTCCATGATGTGAACATGTTCTCTGAAAGTAGCACAAGCTTGTTGCCCTGACATTTTGTGGCAATTTAAGTATTTGTGAACAAACGACGAAATATTTTACTTAAAGTTGCATAAGGGATTTGTACCTCCAGATCAAATTTACTTAGCTTGCAGCAACCAGCAAGTTCCTCTGGTAATCTGGATATTTTGTTGTTTGAGGCCTATAGACAATGCAATGTATTACTCAGTGAATGACAAGACTAGAGAATGAATATGTGATATAATTCAGCAATGCTCAACTGTAGATTGAAAAATATGCAGAAAATAAGAAATACATAAGATAGTTTACCTTGAGATCTGATAAGTTCAAGCATCTGCCAAGGCTAGCTGGCAGCTCAGTAAGGCCATTATTTGAAAAATCGACCCTGTAAAAAAAAGGGGGGGGGGGCACATTAATAAGGCCACTACTATGGGTTCTGTGCTAATCGTCAACATCTAGGCCAACAAATGGTATTTATTGTTGATGTGACTAGTGAACCCTATAGTTAATTTTCACTGAATGGTAAGATTCAGCATTGAGATATTGATTCTTCAGTAATTTTAATTTCATTCCAGAAGGAAGGACTGATCTTAACTACACAGACAGCCAGACAGGGGCCCACAAGACATTCACGCTAAATACACAAACCGTACACAAAGATAGATTGTTTTATTGAACGGCACGGTATAGATGGAAGTCAATTAATGCAAGTGAACAACAAAAGGTGCATAGTGGACTTTACTTGACCAAAGCAGTAGCCAAGCCAATCTCTTCGGGGATGGTGTTTATTTGATTGAACGAGACATCCAACGATTTCAGCAAAGGAAGTCTGCAACGAAAAAAGATTGCAATGAAGTGAGATGATAATCTAAGGGTACACACTTATCGCTGAAATTGCCAAATCAGGAAAAATCCATCACTTACTCTCCGATAGCTGCAGGAAGGGAAGAAATCTGGTTGTGGCTTATGTTTAACACCACGAGAGAAGCCAGGTTCCTGAGGTCTTCTCTCAACACTTCCAGGTTGTTATGAGCCAATATGAGCTTCTGAAGATCCACCCCCTGATAATCAATCAACGCAAGGCTTGGTTAACTTGAAGCTCCATGTGCACAGTATAGCTAGCGCGCACAAGGGTTGCGGGCAGGCGCAGCTTTGCTTACCTCCCACCATTTGTCGTCCTGGCTGCCCGTATCCAGGTTGTTGTACACCTCCCCGGGCACCTCGCTAAAGTAGGAAACAGAACACATGTAAAGGAACCGTCGAGTAAGTGGGACAAAAATAACAGTTATACGGCAGACGGAATGTATGGCACGGAGCATGGGAAAACCGATGAGCAAGCTGCATCCACTGAACAAGGGTTGCGGTTCACAGTTCGCTTTCGGTCCCTGGCCACCCTATGGTGGTCTTACTTAACACGGGGAAGCGGTGGAAATGCAACATGGCGGCAGAGCGGCGAAATGCGGGCGGTCCTACTACTACTATCATCCTGAAGGGTAATGCTACATAGTAACAGAGATTTGCCCCCGAAACAGCAGCTCGTCAATGGGGGCACGAATTTGCAATGGCAAGTTGGCAACCATTTCGGGATCGGCTACAGCAGCCGGTCTCGCGTCTCAACTTGAGGCGTTCAGCGCGTCTACACTAGTGGACTGAGCTGTGATGCGGATGGATCTGACAATGGGTGGCGGCGGTGTTCAGAATGCGCGGCACACACCGTTTAATGCATTGGTTCTGTTCCCGAATTAGTACGTCGGCGTAACAGATCGAGATCTAGAGCTAGGAATGTAAAGGTGATGAGGGATTTGATTGTGAGGGAGGGGGAAGGGGATGGATGGACCTGAGGGAGCGGTTGGAGAGGTTGAGGGAGCCGGACTCCCTGGCGGACTTGAGGATACGCTCCATGATTCTTCCGGCGGCGGTGCCCCGCCGGCGGAGGAGGATTCCTTGCTTGGGTCCTCAGATCGCCATGCTACGGCCTACGTGCACGCACACAGCAGCGACCTCGATGGAAGAACAACCCAAACAGAAATGCTAAAATATCGACCTCTCGGCAGCAGCAGCGGCGTGGCTCGCAGAGGTATGCGGCGTCGTGGAAGGTGGAATGGAATGGCGCCCTGCTCACGTGTTGCTTTCTGTTTTCCAGAGTAACCAAGCACAGTATTTTATTACTCCATTTTCCATTTTTTTTAATAAAATAAAAATTGTGATTTTCAAATCTTTTCTACTCACTCGGCTCCATAATATAACTAGCATCTGCCCATATTCATATGTATCTATATGTATGTAGACATGTATTAGTGTGTAGGTGCACTCATTTGTGTCCACGCCCAGTCATCATTATGAAGTATGTAAAATGTTTTAGATATTGAAACGGAGGGAGTATTCAGTAGTATAAGTTTCTCGACGAGGGACACGGTTTTTGAAGACTGAACTTTTACTCCCTTCGTTCCTAAATATAAGATGTTCTAGCCATTACTCATGATATCTAACTAGAAAAATAGCCCGCGCGTTGCAGCGGATATCTATTTAAAAAAATATTCTATAAACAAAATGGGTATAAGGTGTATGAAACACTCCATTATCAAGATTCAGTTCATCACATAATCAATATACTAAATTTAATTCACGTGAAATTGTTGTATATTTTGAGAAATAAATATTAGTGACATGGATAATTATATGGTTGAAAAAAAGATGACATGGTTATGTGGCATGAAAATATGTAATATCACAATTATTAGTGGAGATGACATGGCTAATTGATTGGCTAAAATGGTGTGTGATGTGGATAAGTTGCATGTTGAGATAGAAAAATAATAAATGCATTTTAGTGGGGTTTTATCTTATAAGAAGTATAGATAGATAGATATGAGTGAACATACACACTAAAAGTTGTCTATATACATATAGAAATGTGTGAATGTGGAAAAGAGCTAAAACATCTTACATTTAGGAACGGAAGGAGTAGTACCGTAAATTTCACCACTTTTGAATACAAATTCAATGTATTCATGACACATCACCCACATTTCGTTGGTCAAATTCATAGTCAAACTTAAGCCTCAAAAATCGTGTGCACCTTACATCAGGAAACACAGGGAGTAACAGAAAACCAATTTTTGCTAATTCCGCAAAAGAACACGAAATATGCAGGGAATAACAGAAAAACTCTATGCAGCATAGCAAGCGTGTTGTTAACATCACATATATTATGTTAGCCTAAGTGAACAAATTTGGGCATAAACAATAAGGACCCTTAGCATGATCCAATCAGTTTATTAACATGATTTAGATTGTCTACAAGTATGTCTGAATTCAAATACAATAGGAAAATCTAACACGAAAGTCATGAAAGCTAGCTAGTGAAACCTCCTCCTCCTCTCGCTCCCATGCGGCCGCGCCGGGACACACTCGGACGCCCCCGGACCTTCCTCCTACATCCCGTCCTCTGTCCTCCCCTCCTCTCACCACCGTGAGTAAAGTCGTCGGACAAAGCCCTAGCGGCACGGCGGCGACGGAATCATTAGGGCTTCGATCTGGAGTGGGAGACGGTGTTGACTCCTTCTCCAGCGGTGGCATAGCGGATCGGCGTCGGCCAAGTGCAGCGGTGCAGTACCTGATGGTTGTTAGAGACGTAGTGATGGGATGGTCCGCTCTACGGCTTCACCATGTCAATGTTACGCAGCACTCTGTGGCATCACACGTACATTTTTGGGTGTGTGGCACTGCTGGGTTGCGCAACGGGAATTTAAAATTTTCGCAATGCATGCTTCGCAACCGCCAAGATCTAACTATGCAGATACAACTGAATAATAATTTCAAGATCTCATTCTCGAGATCGTGTACAAAAACACCGTAGAAGAGGAAGAGGTATTGATGACGATGTCGATGAAGCCTGTTAAAAATCCTCCCACACAAGTCTATGTGTGAGAATATTGCCGACTTCTCGTATCCAGGACCTTGATCTAGCAGAGTGAGGGTCTCACTTTACCCCTCTGAGAGTATGCACACATATGTTCGGGCTAATTCTGTAGCATTTCGCCGTCCAGGACTAGACATCGTATGTGTATATGAAGGCGGAGTTCTGAACACATGAGAGAGAGTAATTAGAAGCTACATCTAATTGGGAGAGGACACCTAAAAATCCCCAATTAGAATAGGCTCAAATTCAATTAGAGGGGTTCTAATTAGAAATTCTAATTAGACCCTCTAATTTTACTAGAGAGGGGGGCTTGAGAGCCAATTGTGTGTTTTGCTTTGTGCCCTAGGGTCTTTTTTATAGTTGGAGGAGAGGGAGACATACCAAAAGGGGGAGGAGGAGTCCTTGATGTACTAGGAAGAGGGGATGGCCGCAACATGCGGTGTCCGCACCCCCTCCCCTAGCACAACTCGATTGGACACTTTATGGAATCCGACTCCACCTCCCTCTTTCCGTTTTCCCTTTTTTTCTCCCTTTTCTTGCCAAATAAATTCGGGAAAATTAATTGGATGTCAATTACCAATATGTGGTGCCCTGAGGCCCACATGGCAGCCCGTTAAGATAGGGTGCGGCCATGAGGGATATTCTATCCCCCCTCCAGCACTCCCGCCCCCTTCGGTTTTTGCCTGAAACTCTTCCGGAACCCTGTGACCCCTTTAGATAAAATCATCGATATTATATAGCGATGTCACAAATATATTTCCGACGTCCCGGGACATCTTATGCCCCCTTTCAATTGCTTCGTAAAGCGTGTAACCTCAATTTCTCTCTCAGAATAACTCTGGAATAAATTTTGATAGTTATAGAAATTATTTCTATTACTCTCGAGCATCCAATGATCTCAATATAAATTCTCTCCGATATATAGAATATATCTATCATGCAGAAACACCGTTTCGATGATACTCCTAGTTGATCCGGATCTACCGATATACACAAACATCAGCCCTAATTTAAGTATGTTTCTGATACGTTGCAAACGTATGTATAATTTTTTATGCGCCATTCTTGTTTTCCTTCCAATAACCTAAGTTATTTTCATGTTTTCACATGTTTCCCTTCAATTTACGGATGTTTCCACAAACTAACCTATTAACAAGATGCCAGGCCAGGTGCTGTTTTTTGTTGTTTTTCTATTTCAGAAAAGTTCTCAAGAAAATATTCTCAAAAAGGGTTGAAAACTCACGGAAGGAATTTTTTACCTGGAACAAAAACGGAGTCCAAAGGGGACCCGGAGAGGAGACAGGATGACACCAACCGGCTGCCAGGCATGCCCCCTAGGCCGCGTCTGGTGCGCCCATGGAAGCTCCTAGCACCGCCTCAAGTACCCCTCCCCTTCGCTTTTAAATTGCCCCTAACCCTAAAACATTCAGAGAGATGTTGTCACCTCAAAAGTCCAATCTAGGAATTCTGGAGTCCTGCTCTAGCACCCTGCCGAAGAGGGAGGTCGTCACCGGAGGCCTCTACATCGCCATGATCGCCTCCGGACAGATGCGTGAGTAGTTCATCTCGGGACTACGGGTCCATAGCAGTAGCTAGATGGCTATTCTCTCCCCTATGCCTCCATGTTTAGAGTCTCGTGAGCTGCCTCACATGATTGACACCATCGTTATGCAATTGTGCATTTTGTGTTTGTTGGGATCTGATAAACCATGAGATTATGATTATTTTGTTCATGTCAATCTGAGATGCTTCACTTATATTTGTAGACTTTTAATCTTGTCTTGTAATGCTCTCCGATGTTTATGATTACCACCTCCAAGAGAGGGTTTATATGCTAGATAGTGCGTTCATGCCTCCTTGTTTCCTGCGCTCGAGTGACAGAAACGTGCGAGGGGGAGAATGTGTTGTTGCCACTTGGGAGAAAACATCGGCGTTGTTGTCTATGGATGAGAACCACTGCTTATATTATGTATTGTTATTGATGTATTTATCTGTTGCACACATAGCAATCCTCACTTTGTTGTTGCAACTTAATACCAAGGGTTTTCAGGATAGCTTTTTTGAGGTGGACTTTTAGATCTAGATGCATGCTGGATAGCGGTCCATATGCATTGACGAAATGTCTGCATAAGGATGGAAATGCTCTTTCACTTCACTATGAATGCACAAGCAAAAAGGTATGTGTTTGCATGAGCCGATGTCCAGAAAAAATGAGCAAATGGCAAGTTGTACTTATTCGTCAAGAATGTTGTATCAAAACGTATGTAGTCGCCAAATAGATCATAATTATGTCTTGACCATGCATCCGACTAGAACACACTTCTAACCTTGCTTTTGTTATCTAACTCCATGGAGTAGTAAAACTCTGGATTCTCAGCAAGTTTTTTTGTTAAACCAAGTTTGAACTTTCATCAGATCACTGTTTTTGAGTTCTCTGTTCACGCTTGTTCCATAGTTGCAAACTTTCCTTTTGTTTTAAGTAAGTTGTTCCATCCCCTCCCCCCCTATGTGTTCTAGGACTGAATTTATATTCTAGTTGGGATATTGCATTGCTTCATTGTCCTTATTATTGCTTTCTCTTCATCTGTCATGTAGACACGTGATCTTAAAAACCTGCTCCCTGTGTCAAGAGGATGGTTGTGGTCAAGTTTGAGGTTAGTGATCCTCCATATACCATTATTCTCAGTGATAACCATCTCCACCTTGCAATCTGTCTGCACAAACACGGTGCCTTGCCTCTGTGCAAGTATATGTACATTTTCAGTCGCATTGATTTCATTGTTGTATTCCCCATGTTTATTACACTTGATGTTTGCCTGTGTCACTTCATTGTTTCGTTTCTTGCTTGTTGTGTGATATACTAACACAAAAACAATAGAGAAACCAGTTGCAAAAGAGTACATGTTCAAGAATTGTTGAGCTTCCTCTCTTGTTTTAAATTACATGCCCTTCTTTGGCATTAGCTTATCGATAATTGTCATGCTAAGTTGCTCAAAAGCATCTTTCTCACTTTCCAAGAATGTTTTCACATCATCTTCATTTAATTTTTTAGATTCTTCACCTTGCTTTGCAGTCTCTGTTTCAGCAGAAGAATGACTTGGATCATTTTCTCTTTCCATGTTTTCATTCTGAGTATCTAAATTCTAGGTATGGTCGAAATCTTGGTTATCTGAGCCATCTCCTGTGCTATCTTCTTCTTGAATCTAATACGACGAAAGTAGTTGCTAAGTATAATTGTATGCACAACTCATTCATTGTATATATATTGGGAAATTTAAAACCAGAATATACCTCTTCAAGGTCAATGTCTCAAAAGAGATTTGCATCCCATGGGTTTTCATCATCATCTTGAATAAACTCTGTTCTTTCCTGCTACAATGTAGTAGTTTTTTGCTAGTTTTTAAAGTACTAAATTTGAAGCATGTAGGTAAATTATTAGGGTATGAATAGTTATATGTTATACCTAAACATGTCATAATTTAGTCTTGTTTGTGATGTGCTCATAGAAGCTATGTCGTTGTAACTGTCAGCTCCTTGCTGTAGATATTTTTTTTAGTTGTTATTAGTACTTCATTTCATAAATTCTATGATCAGTTTTTCTCCTTAGAAGATAATAATAATAAAAAAGTACTTACATTGGCATGGTGTTGTCTCTGATTATAATCTAGGAAGCTTGTAGTGTTATTGGTTGCTGACAAATAAGAACTGCGCGCCTTTTCCTGCATATAACCGGTGCATTGTTTGTAATCAACACTAGAGTATCTATTAGGAATTGGAATCACCTCAAATAGGTAATGTTTTTGTTGTGTTGCTTACCTGGTATTGATGTGTTGTGTCAGATAAGAAGGTTAGGTCAATTTCACCACGAAGAAGCGCCATGTATGAGAAATTCTTCTGCACACAAAACATGATTTTTCTATGCTTGTGAATTTTAAAATTATCAAGACAACGTTGTTTCTTTGATGTGTCACTTGCAAAAGAAGCTCTTCATTGATTTCATCTGTCATTGTAGTGCCACCATCGAACACCAGAAATACTCAGAATCTTAGAAAATATTCATCAAATTTTGACAAGAGAAGTCCACACTTGACAATATGTTGAGTGTACAAAAATCACCCAATGACAAGAGATGACTTGAATTTATTTCCAATCACAAGAACAAGTTCAAGGTCGACAAGATGAAGGGTCATGAACAAGTCAAGACTTTGGCCAAGATTGTTTGCTTCAAGTGCAAGGTTGAAGGGCATCATGTTAGATCATGCCCTTCGAAGAAGAAGCAACTTAGTGAGAAGAAACAAGGGAAGCGGCCACAAGTCCAACCTCAATCTCAACTTCAAGTTGAAGAAAGGCCTCTTCCCATGAAGACTCAATCTAATGCTTCTCAAGTTGAGAAATCAACTAAGAAGAATGGAAGGAGTCGTTGTTTCTATTTATGCCGTGAAAAGGACCATCTTGCTTCTTCACGCACTAATGGTACATTATCCAACCCTATCATAATTGATGATGTGTATTCCATTCGGAAGGATAATGTGGGCAATGTGTTTACCAAATATGTTGGTACTCAAAGTGGGTCAAGAAAAGAATCATTTGGGTTTCCAAGCCTATTGTGACTAACCTCTTAGGACCCAACTTGTTTGGGGACCAACAAGCTCAAACTTGATCAATAGGTGTTATAGGAGTGCGTTGGAGACTTGGCTATATCATGAAGAATTAAGGGATCTTCATCGCGTATATTTTACTTAAGCCAAGTCATTTGCATTATCACGTCTCTATCTCATATTCCATGCTCCTTCTTGCGGTAACTTGTATTTATTACATTATACATATACATTGAAAGTTGCTTGCCCCTTCGGATGTATTAGTTTTGTACCTTGCTTGTATTTAGTATATTTTGTGCTTACTACTTAATTATCCTTGAGTAATCTAGTATGTGTTTGTCGGTTCGCACAAAATGTATGTATGAGTTTGCTTTGAGCCTAATTGCATCTTGTTTGTATCTTATTTGGCTCTTTTGAGTGATTAATGGACTATCCCATTTCGGGAGAGTAATATGCCTTTGACACTTCACAATCCTAAAATGTGTGTACATGAGGAATACCATATAGTGTTGATATATCAATATTATCTAGTCTCTTTGTGGTATGTCATACTCATAATAAATTCAAATTCTAATGTCTATTAATTATCTCAAGTTAGTCTTTGTTTGCCTCTTGCTAAGAAGATACATACTATCACATTATGGGGGAGTAATATGCTTTGTGCATATTACAAGTCTAAAGAATGTGAACATTTAAGTTTTTTCCACATATAATTGGTATTGTTAATTATCTTGTTCCTATGTGGCATGTGTGCTCAAACAAGTTTCAATTTGGTATCTTGTTTGTGAGAGAGTTTCTTGGTGCGGTTTTCCACAAATTAGCACTAGTATTTACCTTTCTCGGGAACCGGTTGCTTCTTGATGTATTAATCATTGCTTTGCATGATCATTTGACTATTGAAGCCACCAAGAATCTCTATTTAAGCATGGTGTTTTCATTCCTATCTTTTTCGTAAGCTTTTGTTTTGTGAATATGATCATGAATATGTATGCAACATACCACCGAGTAATAAGTCATCTCCTTGTCCTTGACAAGTGATAATATTTTGTGGTATAATGTATTGATCATATTTACTTGGGATATTTCTTCTTTTTCCATATTTATTGCCAAGTAATTTCTTTTGTGCTCACTCCCATTGTCTTCCTTTCCCTTTGAGAATCCTTTTGGTTTACTCGTATTTGGTTGGTGTTCTAATTGGTAAAGCTAAAGTAAGGATCCCACTTGTGTGCATATTGTATTCAAATACAAAATTATAAGCAATACACAAATCATGCGGGAGCTGTCCTATATTATTTAGAACACTATTTTTCTTCACTTTTCTTTAGATCTTTATCAATTGGTATTTAATCCCGATGACGTGTCTATTTGGAAGACAAACCTTTTTCGTCTTGGTACTTTGTGCCATTATGAAAAGTGTTGAGGGTTTGGTTTAATTGTTGGAACCTTGCTCTTTTTGGGAGCTGGTTATCTTACTCATTGCTTTATTCTCAAATTGATCTATTTTGGATATTGGACTTCTTTTTGTTAATGAATCTTTCTTTTGATATCTCTTTGGGGAGTTCAATATCTCATTTATTGTTGTAACTTTTAATTGGTTTCTTTGAAGCGTCAATTGCTTCTTTGTGATCTCGTTTTTACTTGTCTTTTGGTTCTTGAAAATCTTTGCATGCATATTTACTAAAGTATTTGTTATGGCATGCTTACTTTCTTTGATGCAATATATAGGGTAAACTCCACCGAATCCTAAATCGGCTAAGATATGCATGAAATTCAATTTCAGATATATATGCACATATTTATGTGGAGCTTATCCTATGTATTGTAGTTTATCTAACTACTTTGGACACAATGTGTTTGGGGACCATTTTGTGCTTAAATGTGTTTTAGGTACATTTGAGATGCATTGGATGCATGCCTCATTCTCAAGGAAGGTGTTGTCATCATGATCTTATCGGAGTCAAGCTAGGATAATAGATTAACTCTTATCCACAACAACATCTCCAATGCGATCTTGGTAACAAGTATCTCTCATGCATAGTATTCTTGTATTCAACCTTGTGTAGGTTGCATCTTGGCATGAAAATTCTTTATTTGTAAAATTATTCTCCCTTTGTCATACTTGATTCTTCCAAAACATTGCAACTATCTATTTTTCCCTTATTGGTATTTATGATGTCTTTGGTGTGTTTGTCTTAGAAATTAATTTATCCCCTTTTAAGATAAAATTGAGCTATGTGCTACACTTTCAATAAAAAAATCTTATTGGCAATGTTCAAGATATCACTTATCGGGAACTTATCGGTCGACCCCTGATAAGTGGTAAATCGACCAATTTATCGGAATATCGGTCTAAATATCAGAATATCGGCCGAAATATCGGAATATCGGCCGAAATATCGGCTGGCTTATCTTATCGGCTAGACACCGATAAGCGATAAATCGGCTGATTTATCGGAATATCGGCCGATATTTTGAATAGGGCTTATTGGTGTATTTATGACTTTCTCTTGGATATCATGTTCTTCACTTTTGTAACTATTTTGTGTGTACATGCTTCTTTGCGGATACATATTATCATGATTTGTGTCCACTTAGAAACTTATACACATGAGAGGAGTTACATCTCTTTTTGGTATCATATTCCTTTGGAGTCCACCCTTCTTATAGCCTTTTCATTTTTGGTGACTCCGGAAAGTATTTTCCTTATGAGTGCCTGTCTTATATTATTTCATCTTATGCACTCATTTGTTTTTTGAGTTTTTTTTCTCATGCTTACCTTGGTGGTCATGTTGGTTTCCTTATGTGTATGGTTGAGCCTTGTATCATGGTGTTATGTTCATTTGGTATATTTTTGCTCAATCATTCATTTATTTTCTTCAAGTGCTATGCCTAGTTTGCTTTTTATGCTCTCTTGCACTTGTTTTGTGTTTTAGAGGATATTCGGGGAGTGATGATCCCATCTTTGTGCACTTTGTACTCAAATGCAAAAACAAACTCTAAATAGTGCATGAACATTGGGGAGCTTCATGATTTTCTTGAGAACACTATTTTGCTAAAATCATAAAATCTTTGGTTTAGTTGGTTTTTTGGATCCTTTGCTTGTGCTCCTCCTCTTGGAAGAAGTGTTAAAGGAATATAATCTTATTTGCAATCTTTGGATCCTCAATATAGTTTGATCTCCCCCCATCTATTCTTCATTGAATATGCATTTATTTTCACTCATATTATGAGAAATGCAAAAAATTTAGGGAGCTCTTACTATATTGACCTTCTACATTTTTCTGCCCATTTCGGCAATGGATGCCAATGGGGGAGAAGTTTATAGGGTTTAAGGGAATTTAGTTTAATGCTTTGGTTTTGTTCTTAAGCATTTTTTCCTTCCATTCTCATGCATCCATGTGTATTGCTTTGCATGTTGGCTTAATTCATTATATAAACCCTCGTAAAAGGGATTGTCATCAATTACCAAAATGGGGGAGATTGAAAGTGTATGGTTCTCCCATGTATGGTTTTGGTAATTAATGACAATCTTTATGGACTAATGTTTTCATTGAGACATTATTATAGGTTTGTCCATTGACACCACTTGAACTCCATGTGTTGGATTCAAGGTTGGATGCTATCAAGATCATCACTTAATGAATATATCTATATGATCAATAGAATAATTGTCATGCTACTATTGACCATATTACAAGCATGTCTTGAAGAAGGAGATTGTGTTAACATTCATGTTTACCTTCGAGTCATCATCATCATGAATAAAGAGAAGATACTTGGTTGATCAAGTAGGTGTGCAAAGCTTGCCACCCATATGGATATTATGGTCAAGTGAAGATGGTCATGTGAGAAGCTCATCAAGATCATCACTTAATGACGATATCTATATGATCAATAGAAGAATTGTCATGCTACTATTTACCATATTACAAGCATGTCTTGAAGAAGGAGATTGTGTGAACATTCATGATTACATTCGAGTCATCATCATCATGAATAAATAGAAGATACTTGGTTGATCAAGTAGGTGTTCAAAGCTTGCCACTCATATGGAGATTATGGTCATGTGAGAAGCTCTCTAATATTAGCTTATGGGAGAGCAATTTACAAGTCTTGACGAAGCGAAGCACAATCAAGAAATGTGGTCCAACTTGAGGTGATTAAGATCGTCATCATCTAGCTCAATTGGATTGCGCAAGGCAAAGGTATGACTTAGATAGGGTTTCTATTTTACTGGTCTCATTATGCTAGTTGGGAGACCGGATTATATGATAGATAACCGTACTATCAAGAGGGGCTCTTGAATGCATATCTTGATCGTATCTATCGTAGAGAGATCAAAACTTTGCATACTTGACATCATCCTTCTTGGTTCTTATTTGGGTTTTCTCCATGTGAGGTTTTAGAGCTTGTCATGTTCTTCATGTCAAGCTCAAGTTTATCAAAAATGGATTTCGTATGAAAAACTTATCGCATTTTTGTTGTTGGAGGTTTCTACCGGTTGTTCTTTATTGATAGGTCAAACCTTTCATCATTTGATTTTATATTACCATTTTGGACTATGATTTTTCTCTGCATATTCTTGTAGTGCTCTTCGTTGCGATTTCAACGAGCCCAAGAACAACGAAAACGGAGTCCGGATGCAAAAGTTACGACCGTTTTCGTACCGGGTGTTCTGCAATATTTTTCCAGCACCGGAAATTCCGGTGCTGGGTCCGCCGAAAACTCTTTTGGGATGCCCATGGCGGAACCTCCGGTGAAACCACTGGAGATTCCGGTGCCTGGGGCAGTTTTTCAGCCCTTTTGGTGTTCTAACTCATCCGGGGGGCGGTAGTTCCGGTGGTTTCACCGGAGGTACCGCCCTGCGCGATTTTGCCCCCAACAGTTGGATATTTGGGTGACCTATTTAAGGGGCCTTCTTCCCCAATGGGTCCCTAACCTTTTGGGCAAGTTTGACCTCCATTGTTGACATCCAAAAGATTACTATCTCTAAATCCCTCCCATGATTCTTGCTTCCACTTGAGAGAAAAGAGAGAGGAGATCTATATCTACCACTTCACCAATCAATCCCTCCTCTTTGTGAGGGGAACCTATTGTATCTAGATCTAGGGATTTATTTGTTGTTTTCCTTATTCTTCCTCCTTCCTCCCTCCATAGCATTAGTTGCTTTGGTGGGATTTGGGAGATAAGTTCTTGACCACTTTGTGTGTTCTTGCCATTGCATTAGGTGCATCGGTTCGAGTTCCCCACGAGATTCGTGAAAGAGAAGTTCGTGAGCTTGTTACTCTTGGGTGCTTGGTCACCGGAGAGATTGTTCCTCTTGGGTGTATTGAGCACTCTAGACGGTTAGTGCTTGTGGCTTCCACCTTGTTGCAAGAAGCTTCGTTGAGAGCCTCCAATTGAGTTGTGGAGATAGCCTTAACCCCGTGTAAGGTTTGGTCAACGGCTTCAAGTGGACCTCATAGTGGAAACGAGCATCTCACTCACCGGAGAAGTTCAAGGAGAATAAGGTGTGCACATCCGTGCTATTGAGGAGCGCCTAGGTGGCTCCCCACCTCTCCAACGAAGACGTAATTCCCTTGAGAAGGAACTTCGGTAATCACATCGGTGTCTCCTTGTGCTTCGGTTATTTCTATACTCTAGCTCGTTACTTATGCATTTAACTTTGTGATAGCCATCGTGCTTGAAGTCATCTATCTTGCTATCACATAGTTGTATATCTTTCCTAGCATATCTTGTTGGTGCACATAGGTAAACCTAACTTGTGTAGGTTTTGTGCTTGATAAATTAAACGCTAGTTTTATTCCGCATTTACTCAAGCCTAAACCGTAATTATTTTAAAGCGCTTATTCAACCCCCTCTAGGCGGCATCCTTGTACTTTCAAGTGGCATCACCAACGAGGGAGCAGATTCTACTCGCATGTTCCTGGAGCTGAGTGCAAGAATCCGTGAGGGCGTCCAGTCGTTGGTTTCCAGGCAGCTCCAGCCCAATCCCAAGGGCGTCTGGAACAAAGACATATCAAATCTCTAACAAAACGGGATAAATTTAAACCACAGTAGAAGAAAGGCGAAACACAGATTACCCGCAAGCTTATGAACCGAAGGACGGATGAGGCCGACAAGATCGTCGTCATGCTTAGAACCCGCCTCCTCCAGCTGCTTGAACGCTTCTTGAGCCTTCGCGAATCTCCCCTCAAGATCGGTTGAATGCTTGCGAGTGGATCCAACTCCTTTCGGGAGGATTCCAACTCCACCTCAAGGGTTTTCACCCGAGCGACAGCTTCAGCCTTTTTAGTTTTCAGGCGGGTGACTTCGTCTGCAGTACAAAGTGTACGACTGGAGCAACCTTTACAATCAAGAGAAGCAATAAAGACAAGAAATGTGGAATAACTTATCTTGAAGGGAACGACCGTCCTCGAAGAGCCGGTCGCGATCCTCCCTAAGGGAGACGCAATCCTCCTCAGCCGAAAGCACTCGACGACCAAAAGCAGCAAGGGAGTCAAGGAGAGTCTGCAAAAGCCCAAGGCAAAAATTCAAGTTAAAGACAAAGTCACTTGAGGCTATACACGACTTTACACAGTCGAGTATAGCCTCGGTGGCTACTCCCATCGGGAGCACTGCCGTGCACCCGATATAATTCAAGGAAAACGAAGAAACAAGAGAAGATTTCGACTTGAGTCAGTGGCTAACTGCAAGCAATTAACCACAGACTCGGGGGATACTCCCATTAGAACTGCCGCGCACCCGATAAAACTTCAAGCAAGAAGAGCAAGAACGAAAACACGAATGGACTTACTTGGCCATGAGCAGCAGATAGAAGGTCGGCTTAGCTACCCGAAACCTCCTTATTCGCAGACGCTCCACCCGCGAAGCTGGGCAGTCCATACTCCGAAGTTGCGATTACCCTTGCGGGACTTGGAGATTTTCGGACAGCCTCAGCGGCTGGAACTTCATCCACGGAAGTTTCTTTTCTCTTCACAGAAGGAATCGAAGAAGCATACCGGCCTGGACTGATGGTCGTAAGACTGCTATTGGAGATAAATTCAGATAAAGATTCAAGAAGGATAGGAACAAGAAAAGCAATTTGCGATTGAAGAATGGAGCGCGGAAAACTTACTCATCATCGTCGTCGTCATCTAGAATGTCCATGTTCCAGGCGGTGGAAACCTTGGGTGGACGACCAAGAGGTGGGAGTGCATGGAGGGGAGGCACCTGGAGAGGCTCGGTCGCCTTGGTAAACCCATCACCCAAGGAGCTATCCTTGGAAGTGACTTTGTCATCCTCGTGCCTGCGGCGCTTGCGGTGACGGAGTTGGTCGCTGCCCGACTCCTCCTCGTCGTCCATGTAGTCGCGCTCAGAGCTCGAATCAGCTTCTGCGACGCTAATTTCGAGAGGGGCCTCGACGTTACTCACCAGAAGGTCTGAGGCATCTTCATCCGAAACTGGCGGGTAGCACGTCGCCACCTTCAAGCTCTACGGAAGCAGAGGAAAAAGAGAGAAGATCTTCAGTCGACAAAATTTCGGACAAGAAAGAAACAAAAGAAGGACAAAAAAGAAACTCACCTCAGCTGGGGGAGGTTTCGAAGCCTCGAATGGCTCGAAAGAACAGGCCGAGTAGGCCTCTCCTTTCTTAAGCTTGGGGATGGACACGATCTTTTTCTCGAACTCAGCATTCGAGAGAATATCTTCGCAGGCACGGCTTGGGTCCTGGGTGCCCCGGTACTCCCACATGGTGGATGGCCTCGCCTGAAGGGGCTGGATCCTTCGTCGAAGAAACACACTCGATAAGTGTATTCCATTCAACGGAATCCCCAACGCCTTGTCGCGGAAGCTCGCCACCTTCGCGACTAGGGGGGAGACGATTTTGCTGTCTTCGGCGGTGAGCTTGTGCATCTAGGATTTCCTCCGCTTCAGAATGGCGAATGGGTGGGTGGAATTCAGGAGCTCCACCCACACTGTTGTCGATGACGTAGAACCATTTCTTCTGCCACCCTTGCGCCGAGTCGACGAAGTACATCTCCATGAGGGGATGTCCGTTCTCGCCTGGATCCCGAAGCCTCCGGTGCGCAGCGGCTCCCCCAGCTTCTCGCCTGGTCGCACCCTCTCCCGGAAGATCCGCACCTTGAAGAGGGCCTTCCAGAGGCCCCAGTGCGGGCGGATGCCCAGGAAGCACTCACAAAGCACGATAAAACATGATATGTGCTGAATCGCGTATGGAGCCAGGTCGTGCAGCTGTATGCCATATACATACAACAACCCGAGAAGAAAAGGGTGAAGAGGAAGAGACAGACCACGCGAGACGTGCTCAGTGAAGAACACGCGCTCGTTCGCGTGTGGATTGGGCACCTCTTCTTTCTTGGACAAGAGCACGCGCTTGTCGGTGTCAGGCGGGAGCAGTCCTTCCCGTTGCATCTCGGCGATGCTCTTCTTGGTGGTGTTGGCGGCGCGCCAATCGCCCGTTCTCACGGGAGGCGGCCCGGAAGCTTCTGCCACTTCCTTCGAGGACGACGCGGCAGCGCTGCGTTTCTTCCCGCCGGCCATTGGAGCTCTCTTGTGCTTACAGAACAGGAGGTGTGCGCGAGGAGGAAGAAGATGAGCGAAGGGCCGGAAGATTTACCCATCTCCTAAGGGTTATTATTTATACACAGGCCGGGCTGATCCAGACTGTGGATTTGACAGCGTGGCACCCATCGCGGTCGCCACGCGTAAAGCAGAAACGAAGCGGCGGCGAGCGGCTACTCTAGCACGATCTTTGCAAAAGATCGTGCGCATTTACAGCGCGTGGCCCGCGGAAAACCTGGATGCGACCTATCATTTCCGGTCAAAAGCTGACAAGGTGGGCCAGCGTGCTCTGCTTCGCTCCATCACATCTCATCGGGAGAAGTCAGAACAGATAGGTGCGCAGTGACAACACTGCATACCTCATCAAGGCGTGAAAACTCTTGCGCATAGGCTCCCTAACACGAAATTTCTTTCGTATGAGCATATCAAGACGCGAAATTTCTTTCGCACAAGCTCCCTAACATGAAAATTCTTTTGTATGGGCATATCAAGACGCGAAAACATTTTCGCATAAGCTCCTTGACACGAAATTTCTTTCGTATGGGCATATCAAGATGCGAAACTCTTTCGCATAAGCTCCCTAACACAAAATTCTTTCATATGGGTATGTCAAGGCGCGAAAATCTCTTTCGCATAAACCCCCGAACACGAAAACTCTTTCGTATGGGCAAGACAAAAACAAATTTATTACAAACGCAAAAATCTCTTTTGCACAAGTACAACAAGGGAATGAGATCTCTTCACTTGAAGATTCTCAAGAAGATAATCAAAGGAAAAATCACGAGTATGCGGCTCCCTCTACTCTATCACACGATGAATCTACACATCTCTACCCTGGATTGTTCAGCCGACTAGGCACATCCGGATGCCGTTTTCTTTCGAGTACGAAGGTAAAATCCAAAGATCTCTCTTATGGGTCTGGAATCACACTCAAGCTGCGTCCTCCGGTAAAATTCCGTGTCAACAACACGAAGAAAAATCCTAGCGGACGCGCCGGGTACCCCTATAGGTTAAGTTCGACTCGGTAAGACCTCCACGACCCAGTCGTAACGATCACCTCGCCGGATTCGAGTCGGAGGTCTCGAGTAAGTGTAGGTTAGAATTGTTTTTGCCCTAGATGCAATTAATTGGCCCTGAGCTTTCGGGAGAGCCAAGCAACTGAGCCACACCCTTCTGCGAAAACAGCCCGTACATATGCAAATTTATCGCTCCATGCTCGAGTACAAGAAGCGCATCGCGCACAGGGTATGCGCCCTCCAAAATCAAGTAATTGAAACGATCAATCGAAGGAGATCAAGACGAACTTTGAGTGTCCACCCGACATATTCTCAGTCGAGTAAACACTCGGGGGCTACTGACATGGGGATGAATCCTGGACCTATCGGGTGAGTCTACCCGGTCCAAGGCCCAAGACCTAAGCCCAAGGAGAGGTTCCACCAACAGTTCTAGAAGGCCCAATCGAAGGCCCACCCGCAAAGCCTTGCGGGTCAAGAAGGAAACTTTTACCCGACCTAAAGCTAGGGTTTGTAACCCCCCCCCCCCCCGCGTACGGTTCGAGACCTGGCCACCTATATAAGGCCAGGAGAACTACCGGGAGGGAGATCCAAGCAATTTTGCACCACCAAAGCCTTGAGTTCAAGTCCATACTCTCGATTCGAGCACCCCCCATTGTAACCGATCTATCAATAATACAGATCGACAGAGCAGGGGTAAGGGTTTTACCTCTACGAGGGCCCCGAACCTGGGTAAATCTTGCCCCCTGTTAGCCGACGATCGTCACCAACGTCTATACGTTCTCTTAATCGAAACCCTACCGGATCATCCGAGAGACTGGTTGAGATGACTATTCGACATGAGGTGGTGGGTAGATCAACGGAGGAGGGGGCTGGGTTGGGGAACGAGAGGAGCGGCGCCGAGAGAAAGGGGATAGGGAAGAGAGAAGACTGGAAGTGGGAGAGACGAACGGGCTGGCCGGCTGGGTGCTTCATTTTCCCCTCTCCTTTTTTTGACGTGGTCCCTCCTGTGAGCGAGAGAGTGTGAAGCGGTATGTCCGGTTGGTTACCATATTTTTTTTTTGAAAATAATCTCAATCGTGCTATAATTATGATTTTGTATTTTTAAGGAGTACAAGCCAACACGACATGGATCTGCCGATCTTCCTATTATGATTTGTATCATTTTTTAACAGGATTTTTTACATTCATGGTTGCAAAATATTTATTCTATAATTATGATTTTGAATATTTTTACAAGAGTATTAAGATTGTTTTTATTGAAATATTAAAACTATAATCATGCAGATCATCTTGCGGTCTTTGGATGTTAAATTTTATGGAGTATTTCACGGGAGATATTTTGTCCGACACTCTGGAACATGTATATATTTCTGCTTTGTATCGATATATTCTATGTCGTATAATTATCTGAAAACTAACTCCTATTACTACTTGCCTTTAGGTTCATATGACAAATTTTAGAAACAAATTAGCTGTCATTTTAGTAGACTCGGAACTGAATGATGATGATATAAGAAATCGGCAGTTGAAAGATGACGAAGAAACCAACATGGACCCCAAGGATTGTATTATTCTGGATAGACCCCCTAAGAAACTTAAAACATCAAAAGTTGAGCTCTTATCGCAATCCTTGGTAGAATCATCAGAAGATGAGCCTCTGTCGCAATCATCGGTCCTATCACCGTACGTCAAACCAACAAATGACGACTTAATAGATGAACTTTGCTTATACATCTTCATGGTTGATGATGTCCCTTCGTTGGAGTAAGTAACATTTTTTCTTGTCAGTTCATTTGTGTTATACATGTGCCATTATAGTCATGAATTTCTCTCTTCCACAGGACTGAATGGGTGAAAAGCTCTAAGCCATATCCTATTAGTTTAAATCTAAGACAGATAAAGAACATATTGAAGATGGATCAATCTATGGATGCAGATTGCTTCAACATGGTTGTGCGCATACAAGCGTGCAACGAGATCCACCTATTCCGTGACATTTCAGTTCATTATATGGATTTAAAAATTTGTGTAAGTTACTATACTTAACTATGACATGTTTCATCATATTACTAATGTTTTTATTATTTTAGACAATGTCTCACTTTGCACAAGACCCAAGGGGTCATGGGAGGCTTGATTTTGATCAAATAGCAAAATTATTTCATAGCTGGCCTAATAACAGAGAATATCGTATATCGGAATGTGATAAGGTGAGAATATAATCATCCGGTTATGATGGTGGTTCTTTTTTTATCAATGTCATTGATTTATTTCTAAACCCATCATTGCAGATTTATGTGCCTTATAACATTCTTGGCGTATTCATATTGTTCGTGTTGGACCAAAATAAGAAAATTATCTATATTTTGGACCCGCTTTCGAGACTGACTTGGGGGTTGCTCATATTTAGAAATATGGAAATTAACAATAAGATAAACCTCACGCTTTGACTAGCAAACTCCGAATGGAAGGACGACATCTCCAAGTGGAGACGCAAAGTCCCTGTTGTTCCCACAAACTCTGTGCGGTATGAAGTTTCACTTAATAAGTACCTTAATTTATTTATGCATCACCGAATGTTACATTTCATATGAATGCAATGTTATGTCTGGTTTTGAGGTTTTCTATTTAATGCATTCATGGCACGATGAAGCGTCCTTTGTTCCAATGCCCACGGTGAATATTCTCAACCATACTCATTGATACACTTTGAACATGATCTTTGTATGACATATTGTATAATGTATATGTAGGATGATTTTGAGTTGAGAAAGCGATTTGTGGTACATCTTCTGAAGTATCAAGACAATGAAACGATAAATAATATTCCTGTCTTGGAAGGAGGCATAATTGAGCGCATAAAGAGATGGACCTTTTAAAATAATAACAGTGGATATTGTTACCTACAACTTGTTATTCAACTATCGATTTGAATTGGTGTTGAACTATAAATATATTTTTGTGCTCTATGTATTTGAAGCGATGCGGTTTATGTGATTATATGTTTTTCAAACATCTTTATATGTTTACATTTCAGATATATGATTTTTTTTTTATAAACGTGTGTTGCACGTGCACGTATACTAGTTGGTTTAAAAATGTGTGTTCCTCGGTGGAAAAACAGCCATCTGCTGACTAGGCACTCCCTTGATTTAAGCGTGCCTTTTATCTAAAATAGCAACTAAAATCACGAGCCGTTGGATTTTGTTTACGGCTTGGATGTGAACGTGGCAAACTGACGCCCGTGGTTTGGATTGGAATCAGGCAGGCGAGGCGAACCAAACCGCGGCGCCCAGCCACGGAGCGACAGCGACGAGAGTGCACGCCGCCCCTCCACCGTCTTCCTTCCTTTCCCAGCCACCGCGCCGGGCGACCCAACCCAACCTCGCTCAACCTCCCTCCGCCTTCCCGCGCGCGCGCGTCCCCGTCCACCGACCTGCCCACCACACACCAGCCCCACCCGCGCCCGTCCCATGGCGCCGACGCGCCCGCTGATGCGCGGGATCCGCCCGCCGCGCGTCTTCGCCTCCGCGCGCAACGGCGGCCGCGCCTCGCCGTACGCGCTCGCGCTCGCCGCGCTGCTCCTCGCCTCGGCCTTCCTTCTCGCGCTCATCGCCTTCGGCGTCTTCTCCCTCCCCGTCTCCTCCCCGGCCAACCTCGCCACCACCGCCGACGCCGAGACCACCCAGTCCGGTGCCGCCGGCGGCGGAGAGTCCTCCTCCATCCCCGCGCGCAACAACCGCGCCCGCCGCGACCTCAGGTGAGCCCGCGAGGGATCCAGATGCACTAGTATATCTGTCCGCATGTGGTTGGATCCGAGCTGATCCGGGCGGCCTCCTCTCTGTCCTTGTCGTTGCGTGCAGCGAGGGCCTGGGCGAGCGCGGCGCGCAGTGGACGGAGGTGGTCTCCTGGGAGCCCAGGGCGTTCGTCTACCACAACTTCCTGGTAACAACTACACACTGCCTGCCGCCCTCTCCCCCATTCCCCCCAGAAAAAATCACTCCTGCTGCACTGCTACGATCCGTCCCTGCTCCTGCATTCTGCACCGTATAAAGACTAGATTCTTGTGGGATCCCATCCATCCCGTATCATCACGCCTGCTTTTGGGGATACAGATGGCCTAGCTTTTTAGGAAATGCGCTTTGAGCTGCTCTTTCATCCGGAAATGAATGTGTTGCTGAACCTGATCTGGCTTTGGGTGTCCTTTTAGCAATGATGCTGAGCTGCATTTATGTTCTGTTTCATTCTTCGGAATTGCCTTGTTGGGATGGAAAGGCTGTAGTGATACTCTCAAAGAACGGGAATGTGGAAAGGCTGTAGTGATACCATGTGCACTAACTAACATTTCGAACTACACATTATTGTTCTCTACTTCTCAGTATCATGTAGTACTAAGCAATATCCTTCTGCAAATGTGGCTTAACGGCTCTAATAAGCAGATCACTGTCATGTAGCTGATAGTTTTCTTTGTTTCATTAGTCCAAGGAAGAGTGTGAGTACTTGATTGGATTGGCCAAGCCTCGCATGGTGAAATCAACAGTTGTCGATAGCACTACCGGAAAAAGCAAGGACAGCAGGGTTCGCACCAGTTCAGGCATGTTCCTTCAAAGAGGACGAGACAAGGTTATTCGGGCCATCGAAAGGAGGATAGCAGACTACACCTTCATACCTGCAGGTTCGTACTTATTTAGACAGCTTATTCATTTCATGATCAAGCCAAGTTTTTAGCGAGATTTCTGTTTTGCAAAGTAACATCAAGTTATACAGACAAGCATGACCCACCAAATACGTAGGAGGTGTGATGGTTATATATGTGTTTCCGTAGCTCCCCTGTTTTTTGTTATGGATATACTATTGGAGTATAGCACTATGTAGGTGCATATAGCTATGTTCAGCACGCGAGCAGTATGCCATTTTCGTCTTCAACAATTTAGCTCTTAATATACGATGCTTTTATCTTTATTGAATCTGTATAAAAATGTTAACTCATGCTGGCTTACAGAAAACGGAGAGGGACTACAAGTCCTGCACTACGAAGTTGGGCAGAAGTATGAACCTCACTTTGACTATTTCCTTGATGAGTTCAACACGAAGAACGGTGGTCAGAGGATGGCCACTATTCTCATGTATCTGTAAGTAAACTAGTACCCCTATCCCGCAACGCTTCGGTTGCATCTGCTGTTAACTGAGTTGCTAACCTGCCTAAAACATATTCTCAACTGCAACAGATCGGATGTTGAAGAAGGGGGCGAGACTATTTTCCCCGACGCAAATGTGAACAGCAGTTCTTTGCCGTGGTACAACGAACTTTCAGAGTGTGCCAGAAGAGGCCTCGCTGTCAAACCAAAGATGGGAGACGCGCTGCTTTTCTGGAGCATGAAACCAGATGCCACTCTAGACCCGTTAAGTTTGCACGGTTAGTCCATTGACCTTTTTGCTGTTCTTGTTAGTTTCATTTTTTCCAGTGGCTCCATTTTCCTTTGAGAAGCCATTTCCTGTTAAAAGTTGAACTATTGCTTTTTATGTTTGTATCCTGGAAAATCGCCATACATACTTCTTTATATCGTGCTGTTCTTGCAGGGGGCTGTCCTGTTATTAAAGGGAATAAATGGTCATCAACCAAGTGGCTGCATGTCCATGAGTACAAAGCTTAAGCCTTATGAAGTCTTTCCAAAGGTACTTTCGACTGCCCCAGTGGATGTATACTTTACTTTGCAAGATGTAAAGTCGGTGGAGATGCTGTTGTTGTTTCGTCAACACATATAAATAAATAAATCTGGGTGCCTTTTCGAAAGCTGTTTCAGTTAGTTCATCATTGGCAGTTTGGCACCACAAATTTACGAAGTGGTTTGGCCACGAAGTAGTTCTGCACCCAGCTTTGCATTTCCCCCATCTGTAAACCCTATCCTAGGCATGCACGCAAAATGTACTCCGCAGCGACATGAACCGTTCATTCCTATGATTTCCATGTAATTGTTGCACTGAGATATGGATGCATATAAAATGATGGCTGGGGAGGCCCAAACATTCTTAGATTTATTTATGCCATTGGGATCTTGAGCATCTGATTTTATTTTTAATCTGCTGAAGATTAAAGAGAGTGTTTAAAGCTGACGCCATGCTCCTTTCTGTTTCTGCAGATGACACGATTTAACCGTCCCAGGACGGTGCCCCCTTGTCTGCATAGCAATCGCCCAGGATATAGTACAGCCGATGAACGGGGGGCTTCTTCCTGGTGACTGACTTGCCACTCATCTTCTCCTCTCCCATTCCAGTATTGTCCCCCAGCTATTACTAGTTATATAGAGGAATTGATAGTGTTGTAGTACTGGCGTGTGTAGTGTTATAGGATCTGGAGTCCCATTTTTGTATCTCATTCCTGCCATGTCTTGCAGTGGTATGAACTATACTGAATCACTAATGTAGTTCTACTATCGTGGTGACTTGTTATTATTACTGAATAATACGGAGGTTCAGAGTTGTCATACATATATTTACGGTGTTGTGTGTACTGGCAGTGGAAAAAAATTGACCCAACACCGGAGGATGGAACTATACGAATGTTTCGAGGCAGGCTTTGAACTCAGGCGGTCTCGGAAGTCTTTGAGGCTTGGGAGCAGTTGCACATAGGAGGTTCTAGATTCGAAACCTGGGAATCCAGGTACGAGATATTACAAGCGAGGTTTGCATGCCTCGAAACATCGTAGTATATAGAGGATTTGAAGTTTCAGTTTGAGGATTTGAAGTTTGTGTGAAAACCGTAAGTTTCACGAAACATGGGAAGCCGTGTGAAAGCAAAGTTTCAGTTTGAGGATCTGAAGTTTCTTTCCTATCGAGTTGGCAGATTAAGTAGCGTGGCTGAATGAATGACAGACAGATGGAGGCGGAAGTGACGGTACAGCTTAAGTTGAGTGTTAACGCAGACTCACCTGACGCTGACACCAAAACTAATCCAAGTCACTGCCTGTTTGAATTATTGATTTGGCCAGCCCAAATATTCCCTAGTCAACAATATGGAGTACATACTCCAGTGAAAATCTTAAAGTTCCAGGTGTCCTATTCATGCATGGACGAGCACTAAAGTTTGGTCATACACGTTGATAGTTGAGCGGGAGTTGGACCCGGTAAGTGCCATTGGATCCCGAGCTCACTACAACTGGACTTCTGAAAATTTTGAAAACCATACTTCTAGGTCTCAAAAAATTCTGAAATTTGGCGTATGGATACATTACACACTATGTAAGCATGCAAGAAATTTCGTAAAAAAACCCTTTGTGTTTTAGGCTAAAGAAGAAATTTATGTATCCAAAGAAAAAGGATTTGTTGCTACGATGAGAAATAGTGATTGATGTTCGTGCTGGCATTGTTCAGAAAGATGTTTGACACGGATGCTGGAACTATGATTTGTTTTGAACGGCGTATTGATCCGTTTCTATGAAATATTGGTGAGAATTTCAAGGGTGACACTTTGGACGAGCATGCCACACTTCTACCTGCCCGAAGTGCCACACCTTGAGACTTAGTTGTTTCTGCACCACGAGGGAGCCCATCCCTTCCGAAGCATGACGCCCCAGCTCCCGGTGCCACACTTGTGTGCGTGACACCCCAGTTGTCGGCCCTACTGAAAGCTCATGATCCCTCTAATGATTTTGGTGATGATGCTAACACGGATATCTCCTATCTAACAATGTGGTTCAGCCTGTGCAGCTATTACTTTAGATGATCATCGATATATCCTCGTCAAAAGATCAAAGAGAAGATCACTAATGTGGAAATTCAGCCACCGGATTTTTCAGTATACAGGGCGGAAATTCCGGATCCTATGGGGCGGATTATTCGGCCTCTCACCGGAAATTTCCGTCCACTCTTCTGGCTTCCACGAAAACGACTAAGTATTTTCCTGCCCGCGCACAGAAGTCAGGGCGGAAATTTGCCCCGGAAATTTCCGGGCCAAAAATCCGGCCTTCAAGGACTTAGCAGAATTTGGTCTTCTTCGCATTGCCCGCGCACAGAGATGGGGGCGGAAATTCAGTCCGGAAATTTCCGGGCCCGGACATTTCAATTATCCGCCCCCCGGATATTTCAATATTCCGGGCATCAAAGTCCTTAGCCATTTTTCTATCAGAAGTTGATGCCCGCGCACAGAAGGTGGGGCGGAAATTTGCCCCGGAAATTTCCGTAGCAAAAATCCGGCCCTTGGTCCTTAGCAGTTTTTCATCAATGTGTTGGTGCCTGCGCACAGAGATGGGGGCGGAGTATTGGGGCGGAAAATTCCGCCCCCGGATAATTCAATTTTCCGCCCCCCGGACTTTTCAAATATCCGGCCACTTTCGACCGGAATATTCCGGCCTTTAGCCCGGAAATTTCCGGTCCCGCAGGACTGCAACGGTCAGATTTTGGAGGAGCCTATAAATAGCTGTCTTCTTCCTCTAGATAGGCAGCTCGTCCATTCCTCTCTCTCCTCCATTGTTGTAGAGCTCAAATCGCCCCGATCTCCCTCCTCCTCCAACCAAACTCGATGCCCTTCAAGGATCTCATGGAGGAGGTCTAGATCTACCTTTCCACCAAGCCAAAACGTGTGTACCCACACCACAACTCTTGGGATCTTGTAATCTCTTGGTTGCTTTGTCATCCAAGGGAAACCCTAGTGCTTGTAGCTTCCACCTTGTAGCAAGAAGCTTCGATTGTTGAGAGCCTCCATCTCACTTGTGGAGTAGCCTCAACCCCTTGTAAAGGTTTGGTCAACGCCTTCAAGTCGACCTCATAGTGGAAACGAGAATCTCCCTCACCGGAGAAGCTCAAGGAGAACAAGGTGTGCACATCCGTGCTATTGAGGAGCGCCTAGGTGGCTCCCCACCTCTCCAACGTAGACGTACTTCTTTTAAGAAGGAACTACGGGAAACATATCCTTGTCTCCGTGTTTTCACTTGTTGTTATCTTGTACCGTTCCTTTATTTCCGCTGCTACTTGCTTCTTATCACCTAGGGTTTTCACTTAGTTGCACATTTAGGTAATCAAGCATTTACTTTCTTAAAAGCCCCATTAAAAGTGAAAAAGGAGTAAAATTTGTAGGTCACCTATTCACCCCCCCTCTAGTTGACCATATTGCACTTTCAATTGGTATCAGAGCCTCGGCTCTTGTATCGGGCTTAACCGCCTAAGAGTAATCATGGTCAACGGGGATGTTCCCGAAACTTCTAAGGAGGAGCTCTCCAAAATGGCCGACACTATAGCCAACCTTGAGACAACGGTTTGTACCATACAAACCCAATTGTCGAAGGTTAGCTCTAGTGTGGGCTCGGAGGTCTCCTCCATCAAGAAGATGTTGGAGAACATGATGGGTAGAACCAAGGAGCCGTCCCACTCTCCCCATGTCACCGACGAGGATAGTTCGGATGAGGAAACAAATCCGGACATTTCCGAAATCGAAGCAAACATTGCCAAAGCTAAGGCTAAAGCCGCTCAAAAGGCTAAAGCCAAAGCTAAGGAGAGTGAAGGTGGCTCCAAGTCTCAAACGGCTAATGGTTCGGGGTCCAATTCAAAAGTTCCACCACCGCAAAACTATGATTCCATCCACCCAATCGTTTCCATGCCACACATCCTTAATGTTGGAGTTCCACCCATCCTTAACACTAACGAATTTTCCTCTTGGAAGTTTGAAATGGAATCTCACATTTCAGGATCGTGTACGGCATTGTGGAGAAGCGTGATCCATGGGTTTCATCCTCATG
Source organism: Alopecurus myosuroides (assembly GCA_028641055.1). NCBI lineage: Eukaryota > Viridiplantae > Streptophyta > Magnoliopsida > Poales > Poaceae > Alopecurus > Alopecurus myosuroides. Next base: position 9,853,932 of record CM054060.1, on the reverse strand, counting down.
ATCCAAGCAACTTGACTCCAAGGGAGGATGTTGAATCTCAACTCAACAAAACTGCTCTTGTTATCATCCAGAAGGCTCTCCCAAGGGAGCATCTCACTCACATTCGCGGTTGCAAGACCGCCAAGGAAGCTTGGGACAAACTTGATACCTTGTTTCAAGGAAATGCTAGTATTCAGTCTTCCAAGTATGATGTGGCCATTGACAACTCCGAGAACTTTGTTATGCAAGAGGATGAGACTCCTGAAGAGCTCTATAGACGAGTTGTCACTCTCGCCAATCAACTAAGAGACTTTGGCAAGGAAGAGATCACGGATGAATGGATAAAGAGGAAGTTTGTCAAGGCTATCACACCCTTCGAGAAGAATCTTGCCACTAGCATCCGGACTAGAGCGGACTACAATACTCTCAACTCCATAGGTGTTCTTAGTGAGTTCATCGCAATCTCTCTCTCTCACAAGAGTGCGGATGATGCTCTAGCTCGCTCTAGAGGGATGGGAAAGTCTCCCAACCTTGCATTAAAGTCAAAAGCAATGGCTCGAGTCGATGAAAGTGAAGAAGATGATGATGATGAGGAAGACTATGAAGATACTTACACAGGAGCTCACAAGTGCATTGCCCTTGCTATGCATGGATATTGGAAGAGATGGGAAGCTCACAAGGCCGGATCTCCAAGGCCTCCACGAAACAAGAACTACAAGAAGAAGGGGGAGCGCTCAAGGACATGCTATAATTGTGGTAGCGCTAACCACTTCGTGAAGGAGTGCCCCTTTGAGCCAAGAGAAGAGAACGAAGGCAAGCTCATTCGCAAGAACAAGACCAAGCCTCCTCAAAACAAGAACTTTGCAAGGAAGGTTCCAAGAGCTCTCTACGTACAAGAAGGGGCGGTTCTTGAGACTTACATCTCCGGAGATGAAGGAGAAGATGAGGTGGTAGGTGTAGCTCACATCGCCAAGGCCACCGCATCATCACCTTCGATCTCTCTATTCGACTCCCCCAATGAGAATGTGGCAACCCGACCTACATGTCTTATGGCAAAAGCCACTTCGGTATGCTCTCCCAACTCTAAGACCATTGTCATTAACCCTCCTTCGTTATTGGATTGTGTTGAAAATGCTTGTGAGGAGGATAGTGAGTCTAATGAGTTAAGCTTATGGCTATCTAGCCTTAAGGGTGAGACTAAGGAAAAGGTGAACTCCCTTTTGAGGCAACTTGATGAGGCTAACTCTCTTGTTGATGAAAAGGAGGAGATCATCATGACCTTAGAAAGCCATGGAGGTCATACTTGCAATGAGCAAGAGCTTGAAAAAGCTCTTGATAATGAGCGTTCCATTCGTGCCTCACTTGAGGAGAAATTGTCTTGTCTTGAAGAAAACTTTGCCATAAGTGTCTCTAAGCTTAGGAAGGAAAATGCACAATCTCTTGCCTTAATTAAAACTCTTGAGCATGAAGAATTAAAGCTAGGAATTGCTCACGAGGAACTTGGCACTCGTTATGAAAAACTTGAAAAAGAGTTCATGTCTCTTAAGGAAATTCATGACAAGTTAACCAAATCTCGTGACAATCTTCTAGCTCAACAATCAAACAAGCAAGTAGTATCCACTTCACCTTCTAGCTTGAATGTCTTGTCTAGCAATGCTTGTGGTACAACTAATCTTGTAGGAAATGAGAAGAGTTTCCATGAGATTGCTTCTCATCATGCCAACAATGGAAAGGAGGGACTTGGCTATATTGCCAAGTCAAAGAAGAAGTACAAGAAGAAGAACAAGAAGAGAGTCACCTCCTCCTCACAAGAAGTAAGATTTGTGAAAGAGGGAGAGGTTACCAAAGGGAAGGATACCAACACCATTGTGGGTGGTGAGACCTCTAGGGGGAGCACCACTCACAATAACTTTGCCGGGAAATATAATCCATCTTATGTTCTTATGAAATCTAGAGATGGGCATGTATATGCTAAATATGTTGGTACTTCTTATGGTGACGATTATCATTGGAGTATTTGGGTTCCTAAGACCCTTGTCACTAACATGAGAGGACCCATTCAAAGATGGGTCCCTAAATCAAGCAACTAATCTATTGTAGGGAAGTGCTTCCGGTACGAGCAAATGGACGGTGGATAGTGGTGCATCCCAACATATGACCGGAAGCAATGACGCAATGAGTGATATTCATCCTCCACTACCTCATCTCAATTGCGTCACTATTGGTGACAACTCCGAACTAAAGGTATTGGGACGAGGCAAGGTAGCAATCTCAAATGACTTGTCAATTGAGAATGTTCTTCTTGTTGAGTCCCTTGGCTACAATCTCATCTCGGTTCTTCAACTTGCTAAAAGTGGTTTTACCTCTTTCTTTAATAAGGAGAATGTGATTGTCACTTGGGAAACGACTCTTAAAGTAGCCTTTGTTGGGCATGTCGAGAACGGCATGTATGTAGTGGACTTCTCCAAAGGAGACACGTGTGCCGCGACATGCCTAATGGCTAAAGTTGATGTGGGTTGGCTATGGCATCGCCGGTTAGCCCACACCAATATGAGGACGTTGCATGACCTTCAAAGTGGCAATCACGTTCTAGGACTAACAAATGCTAAGTTTGCCAAAGATCGTGTGTGTAGCTCTTGCGTTCTAGGAAAGCAACATGGAGAAGCACATCCCACCAAGACGAACATCACTACATCAAGAATCCTCGAGCTCATTCACTTGGACCTCTTTGGTCCTCTATCATATGATAGTCTTGGAGGCAAAAAGTATTGCTTGGTGATTGTGGATGATTACTCACGATATTGTTGGGTGTACTTCTTCAAGAGAAAGAGTGAGACTCAAAAGCGGGTCATCGAATTCATCACTTTGGTGGAAAGACAACATAATACGAGCATCATGGCGATCCGGAGTGATAATGGATCCGAGTTCAAGAACTACACCGTTGAGGGATTTCTTAGTGAGGAAGGCATTGCTCATCAATATTCCACTCCCTACACTCCTCAACAAAATGGTGTGGCGGAGAGAAAGAATCGGACTCTTATGGATGCGGCTCGTACCATGATTGCGGAGTTCTCTTCTCCTTACAACTTTTGGGCCGAGGCCGTCTCCACCGCTTGTCATGCTAGCAACCGATTATATCTCCGCAAGATTTTGAACAAGACCCCCTATGAGATTCTCACGGGCAAGAAGCCGGACGTTTCATACTTCAAGGTCTTTGGATGCAAATGCTTCATTCGCAAAAGAGGGAAACGCTTGTCAAAATTCGAGACTAAATCCTATGAGGGTATCTTTGTTGGTTATGCCACAAACTCTCACGCCTATAGAGTCTACAACAAATCCACCGGACAAGTTGAAGAAGCTATAGACGTGGTGTTCGATGAGGATAATGGGTCCCAAGGGGGCCGTATAGATCATGGTATTGTAGGAGATGCAATTCCTCCCATCGTCATAAGAAGAATGGGGATTGGTGAAATAATCCCCATTGAGGAAAACCGGATGACGGAGGGAGAAGGACTATGCTCTACTCAAGTGGAGCCATTGACTACATCCATTGATAACCATGCTACCCAACAAGATGCACCAAGCCCTCATGCCTCACCACTAGGCCAAGCAAACAATCAAGGCCAAGCTCATGATGAAGGCCAAGCTCATAATGAAGAACAAGATACACATGGTGATGATGCAACTCATCACGTTAGGGATCCACCTCCCATCAATGGTCAAGACCAAGGTGGACATGTCTCCGATGATGAAGGTGATGATCAAGCCCTATCCAAGGAAACTTTGGAGGAGATGCTAGCTCGTAGAGCAAAGAGAAGGCTCGATAATCTTGCTCGTGCCGGCCATACGGAGGATATGATTCTTGGACAAGTTCGTGGAAGGGTCGTCACAAGGAGGCAACTAGCGGACTTTAGCAAAGCACATGCATTTGTCTCGCACATTGAGCCAAAGAAGGTCTATGAAGCTCTTGAAGATCAAGATTGGCTTGAAGCCATGCACGATGAACTCAACAATTTCGAGCGCAACAAAGTGTGGAAATTGGTTCCAATGCCCAAAGATTGCAAGAACGTCATCGGCACTAAGTGGATCTTCAAGAACAAACAAGACAAGGACGGCATCGTCATCCGCAACAAGGCTAGATTGGTTGCTCAAGGCTTCTCTCAAGTCAAAGGTGTCGATTTCGGTGAAACATTCGCTCCCGTTGCTCGTCTTGAATCTATTCGCATCTTACTTGCATATGCCTCTCATCATAACTTCAAATTGCAACAAATGGATGTTAAAAGTGCTTTCTTGAATGGTCCCATCCATGAGTTGGTTTATGTCAAGCAACCTCCGGGTTTCGAAGATCCCAACCACCCCGATCATGTCTACAAACTCGATAAGGCGCTATATGGGCTTAAACAAGCTCCACGTGCGTGGTACGAGCACCTTAAAGAGTTTTTGGTAGATCGTGGGTTCAATGTTGGTTTAATCGATCCCACCCTTTTCACCAAAAAGGTCGGAGGCGATTTGTTCATATGCCAACTCTATGTGGATGATATCATCTTTGGTTCCACTAACGTTGCATTCAATGATGAGTTTTGCAAGCTTATGACGGACAAGTTCGAGATGTCTATGATGGGAGAATTGGAGTATTTTCTTGGCTTTGAGATCAAGCAACATCCCGAAGGCACATTCATCAAGCAAGCCAAGTATACTCAAGATATGCTCAAGCGATTCAATATGCATGATGCTAAACCTATGAAGACTCCCATGTCCACGACGGTTGATTTGAAACCCGATCCGAATGGTAAAGAGGTAGATCAAAAGGTATACCGCTCCATGATTGGCTCTTTGCTTTACCTTTGTGCATCTAGACCCGATATTATGTATAGCGTTGGTAAATGTGCAAGGTTTCAAGCCTCCCCTAGACAAAGTCATCTTGAAGCGGTTAAGCGTATCTTTCGATATTTAGTTCATACCCCAAACTTTGGTCTTTGGTATCCCAAGGGTTCAAGCTTTCAGCTCATTGGGTATTCGGATGCGGACTATGCGGGAGAGAAGACGGATAGGAAATCTACATCCGGGAGTTGTCAATTTCTTGGCCGCTCATTGGTGTGTTGGTCTTCCAAAAAGCAAAACTGCATTGCTCTCTCCACCACTGAGGCCGAATACATCTCCGCGGCGAGTTGTTGTGCTCAATTACTTTGGATGCGGCAAACATTGAGAGATTATGGCATCATCTTCGACAATGTTCCTCTCTTGTGCGACAATGAGAGTGCCATCAAGATCGCCTACAATCCCGTTCTTCACTCCAAGACGAAGCACATTGAGATACGGCATCACTTCATTCGGGATCATGTTGAGAAGGGTGATATTGACCTCTCATATGTTGCGACCAAGGATCAACTCGCGGATATCTTCACAAAGGCCCTTGACGAACCAAGATTTCGGGGTTTGAGGAATGAACTAAATGTGATCGATGCGTCTAACTTCTCTTGAACCCTTGCATAAGTACCTTCATTATATATGCTATCTAGTCTAGATGTAGGCATGGACATAGGGGGAGCGTAGTTCAATTCATGGACCAACACTTCACCTATCATGCGTAAAACAACCAAAACGTCATGCATATCTAGTCAATTTGTGACTTATAGTGCTTTAAACGTGAGTTATACTTTTGAGTCCAAGATACATCTTCGCGGCTCCTTGGTATTCCTCAAACACGGTGGCTTCGGCCACCAACCTTTTTCTTTGGATTTCTTTGTTGATGTTTTTCTCGTGTTTTGAGTTAGTTTGTGTCCTTTTTGCATCTTTGGAGGCTCACGATTTGATCCATTTTCCACCAAACTCGGTTGGTTTTGGCACCCCGGAAATTCCGGCCTAGGACCGGAATATTCCGGCCCTCAGACGTTTGTCCCAGAAATTTCGCTAAGTTCCGGTGTGCCCGCTCGCAGAAGGCACCCCGGAAATTTCAGCGGAAATTTCCGGAACAAATTTCCGGGGCCCCGGAATATTCCGTGCCCTAAGCCACGGAAATTTCCGGAGGGAGATTTGGACTCGAATAATCCCCACCACCTATCCAGCGTGCCCGCTCACAGAAGGCACACCGGATATTTGGGCGGAATATTCCGGCCCAAATCTCCGGGGTCCGGAATATCCGGTATTAACACCGGAAATTTCCGGTGCCCTTGGTCTGGGGCTATATAAGGGCGACGGGAGGAGACGGTTCCGCACTGTTTCCTCCCCTCGTCTCTCCACTCGCCCCAGCCAGCCGCCGCCGCCTCCGAGCCTTCCGGGAGGCCCCTCTGCCTCCCTCCTCTGCATCTCCTCTTCCTTTGCGGATTAAGAAACCGCACGTCCTTTCCTCCATGGATCCCGGTACGTGTTCGTTGTCTCCGCAAATTTTTGGGTTGAGTAGATGCATTATCAATCTAGGGTTTGTTCCTGTTCTAGCATGGTACCTTGTTCACACAACGCACCATATATTCATCCTCGTTCTAGATCCCTGGTTCCAGATTCGTTATAGGCCCAGATCCAGATCTGGATTCGGAATTCCCGCAGGCCGGAAATTTCCGCCAAGGGCCGGAATTTCCGCACCCCGGAAATTTGCCCTGAGGCCGGAATTTCCGTCCTCCGGAATTTCCGTCTCCATGACCGGAATTTCCGGCCTATACTGACTCTGCACCAGAACTCCCCAATTCCATTCCTCATTTCGTGAGCCCCCGTTTTTGATGTTTGTTTGCTTTTTCTTTGGCTTTCTTTTGCTTTTCTTGCAGATGGTTCCACCTCTAGGTCTGGCAAGCTGCTCAGTTCCCGCAAACGCCTCCGCCATCTGACAGAAAATGAGGAGGGAACTTTTGTGGAAGACAATGAAACTCGCCGGCGTGAACGAGATGCTCAGCGAGCTTATGAGCAACAACGCGAGGCTGATCGGGCTGCTCGCAGAGCTGGTAGGCAGCAAGGCAAGGCACCTCTCAATGTGGGCACTATGCCCATTGCTGACTTTTCGGAATGGCGCAAGAAGGCTTGGTACACGGAGGGTCCTCAGGACCCCACGATTGACTCGTGCTTTTGGCACGTCGAGCAGGAGACTCTCTTCAAGCAGGTCTACACAGTTATGAGCAAACCAGTTTGCCCCATGAAGGTTATCAATTTTGCTCATCTAGCTGCCAACCCCGAGTACTTCAACAACTCTGTTCAGCTTGTGGAGGTCCTTGGTCTTCGTCAGCTTATGGAGACTCGTTGCTCTTACAACACCACCTACATCCAGCAGTTCTTTGCTACTCTTGTCATTGATGATTCTGAAGATATTGGGATGTCCTGGATGTCTGGCCCTCACCTGCTCACTGCAAACTTCCATGACTTTGCCACTGTTCTTGCCTATCCGTTTGCTGGCCTCAACACTCCTCAGGGCCACCGTATGCACATTCATGGGGAAGAGTACCAGAAGAACAGGCTTGCTGAGCTCTATGGTCCTCGAGGCACAGTTGGTTCGGCTAAAGGCCTCTTTGCAGTCTATGACATTCTCCTGCGCATGTTCAGGGAGTCCATTGCTCCAAGCGCGGGAAACAATGATGCTATTCGTGGTGGATTGGTCAACCTTATGCACCATGCCTTCCTGACCTTCTCTGAGACTGATATGACTGATATGGAGGCTCACAGGGTTGATGTCATGGACTTCATTTTCAATGAGATCCACTATGCTCTCTTCCATCGCAAGGTGCCACCATATGCTCCCTATATCATGAAGCTCATCAAGGCACGCTATCCTGAGGCGCTCCGAGAAGACTTGGAGTTGGACTGTGAGGATCACAAGGATGTTAACCTCTACAAGAAGTCTGCTCATACTCAGCAGGCCGCTCATGATGTTGGTGGATCTGGACAGGGCCACAGGGATGCTCGCATGCGTCCTCCTCCTCCTGGAAAGAAGAAGCGCTCGTGGCTTGCTCGTGCTGTTGAGAAGGTGCTCAGCTTGACTGTTTGCCTCCACAAGGAGAACTACGCAGCCTATGTGGAACGCCGCACCATCTTAGAGAATCAGCATCACATCATGACTGCACTTAAGACTCCCTCTGTGCCACCACTTCCTCCTCCTCGGGTTGCCTACAGGAACTGGAACAACCGTGATGTTGACTGGGATATTGGTGTTGATGAAGATGAGGACATGGAGACTGCCACCGACAGTGAAGCTGAAGAGGACGACGAGGACACCCAGGCCTAGAGTGTGCTCCATGGGACGTAGCTCTCTCTTTTCTCTTTTTGGTGTCTTGATGCCAAAGGGGGAGAAGATTTAGATGATCGTGGGGATTTGCTTGGGAGGGTTTCTCTTTCGTTCTTTCGTGCCCTTTCCGTTTTTTCGTGCGTCTTTTTCAAACTCCGTTCTACCGTACTCGTCGTTTGTGTTGAACTATTATTATTGGGAGGCATGTCTCCTATATATGCCATGTGTGATGTTTCTATATTCTGCATTGTTAGCTTTATTCCCCGCAAATACCCGTGTTGTCATCATTCACCAAAAAGGGGGAGATTGAAAGCTCATGATCCCTCTAATGATTTTGGTGATGATGCTAACACGGATATCTCCTATCTAACAATGTGGTTCAGCCTGTGCAGCTATTACTTTAGATGATCATCGATATATCCTCGTCAAAAGATCAAAGAGAAGATCACTAATGTGGAAATTCAGCCACCGGATTTTTCAGTATACAGGGCGGAAATTCCGGATCCTATGGGGCGGATTATTCGGCCTCTCACCGGAAATTTCCGGCCACTCTTCTGGCTTCCACGAAAACGACTAAGTATTTTCCTGCCCGCGCACAGAAGCCAGGGCGGAAATTTGCCCCGGAAATTTCCGGGCCAAAAATCCGGCCTTCAAGGACTTAGCAGAATTTGGTCTTCTTCGCATTGCCCGCGCACAGAGATGGGGGCGGAAATTCAGTCCGGAAATTTCCGGGCCCGGACATTTCAATTATCCGCCCCCCGGATATTTCAATATTCCGGGCATCAAAGTCCTTAGCCATTTTTCTATCAGAAGTTGATGCCCGCGCACAGAAGGTGGGGCGGAAATTTGCCCCGGAAATTTCCGTAGCAAAAATCCGGCCCTTGGTCCTTAGCAGTTTTTCATCAATGTGTTGGTGCCTGCGCACAGAGATGGGGGCGGAGTATTGGGGCGGAAAATTCCGCCCCCGGATAATTCAATTTTCCGCCCCCCGGACTTTTCAAATATCCGGCCACTTCCGACCGGAATATTCCGGCCTTTAGCCCGGAAATTTCCGGTCCCGCAGGACTGCAACGGTCAGATTTTGGAGGAGCCTATAAATAGCTGTCTTCTTCCTCTAGATAGGCAGCTCGTCCATTCCTCTCTCTCCTCCATTGTTGTAGAGCTCAAATCGCCCCGATCTCCCTCCTCCTCCAACCAAACTCGATGCCCTTCAAGGATCTCATGGAGGAGGTCTAGATCTACCTTTCCACCAAGCCAAAACGTGTGTACCCACACCACAACTCTTGGGATCTTGTAATCTCTTGGTTGCTTTGTCATCCAAGGGAAACCCTAGTGCTTGTAGCTTCCACCTTGTAGCAAGAAGCTTCGATTGTTGAGAGCCTCCATCTCACTTGTGGAGTAGCCTCAACCCCTTGTAAAGGTTTGGTCAACGCCTTCAAGTCGACCTCATAGTGGAAACGAGAATCTCCCTCACCGGAGAAGCTCAAGGAGAACAAGGTGTGCACATCCGTGCTATTGAGGAGCGCCTAGGTGGCTCCCCACCTCTCCAACGTAGACGTACTTCTTTTAAGAAGGAACTACGGGAAACATATCCTTGTCTCCGTGTTTTCACTTGTTGTTATCTTGTACCGTTCCTTTATTTCCGCTGCTACTTGCTTCTTATCACCTAGGGTTTTCACTTAGTTGCACATTTAGGTAATCAAGCATTTACTTTCTTAAAAGCCCCATTAAAAGTGAAAAAGGAGTAAAATTTGTAGGTCACCTATTCACCCCCCCCTCTAGTTGACCATATTGCACTTTCACCTACATGACCGCACCGTGGGTCCCACACTGATAGGGCGCTACCCCCTATGCGGGATCTACAAAAAAGAGTTAGTTTTGAAAAAAAAATTACAAATAGATTTATTTTGTTCTGAAAGATTATATTCAAGGTGAATTTTGTTAATTTTCACTCTCTCTACCAAGAGAAATTCAACCTTGGGGTGGGTGTGGAGTGTGGACCAGTAAAGCCAAGCCAACGCCAATCGCGCGCTGACACGTAAGCCAAGCCTGGATGGAAGAAAAGAAAACAAATCGAGTCGTTGACGGAGGCGGGAGGAGCGACAGGCGTCGGCCCGTGAGCCCCTTCCCTTCTCCTTCCTGTTCCTGGACAGTCAGGCAGGCACCGACGCACTCTTCCTCGCCAATTTCCTACTCCTCCTTCCCTCCCCTTTCCATTTCCTCCCACACCCACGCGGATCTCGCCGTCTCCCTGCCCTCAGCCGCGCCAAACCCTACCCCAACCGCGTACTCCCTGCCCCGGATCTGCCGCGCGCCCGCCGGCCATGGACTCCGGCGGCGGCGGGGGCGGGGCCACGGCCATCCGCGTGCCGTACCGCCACCTCCGCGACGCCGAGATGGAGCTCGTCAGCCTCAACACCAACTCCACCTCCAGCCCCCGCGCCCGCGGCTCGCCCAAGGACCCACACCGCCGGCCCCGAGACGGCGAGGAGGGGGGCGGCGACGAGAGCGGCGCCGACGCAGGGAGCACCAGGAACGCCGCCGGCGCGCCCAAGTACAAAGTGGTGCTCGCCTGCATGGTCGCAGCGGGCGTCCAGTTCGGGTGGGCGCTCCAGCTCTCCCTCCTCACGCCCTACATCCAGGTACCCATTTCCACCCCTGCGCCCTGCCGCCCGCCGCCTGCCTCGCTAGATCTCGCCGGGACGCGGCGGACCATTTGGTGCGACCGAGCGACACCCCTCTCCGCAGTATGCATACGGCGCGTATAGCGTATTTAGAGAGGGAGGCCGTACCACGTCTCGCTCCCCATTTCCGTTCCCGGTGACGCCACGCCACACCATGTGCAAATGCTTACCTCTACCTGTAACCGCTTGCCCGATAAGGCAGTTGGGGACGAGGTTCCGTTCCTACTAAATCAACACCTACTCGTTACTACGTGCTGATCAGCCCAAGGCTCTGCTGCATAGCTTCTAGCGAGACAGATCACAGATATAGGCACAACTTCCCCTAAGTTAGAGTTGCAGGCACAACTTCTAAAATTTACAGACAAAGGCCAAGCGTAACCTAGCCTTTTAGTGAAATGGCGATCAGGTAGTAAAAAACGTTGAGGCGCTGCTCTGTTGCGAATTTATCTTAGCTGTCACAAACACAGCCAATCTTCCTTTGCTATCTGGGATGCCAGATAGCTGGTATGCAACTCATGCCTGATCGCTCCGTACGTGGATGCATATGTTGAGGAATGATCTCCAGATTGAGAACTTCGCTCTAGGGAGAGGGGCGAGTGGCCGTGCCGTGTCTTCTTCCTCATTTCTGTTCCCAATGACGCCACAGCATATGCAAATACCGCTGCTATAGCTCTAGCTGTAACTGCTTACCCGATAAGGCAGTTGCGCGAGGTTCTGTGGCTGCTGATTAGTAATACTAACTAACTACTGATCATAGCAAGTTTCTGGTGAAGCCTGCCTGAATTCCTAGTTTGTGGTCAGGTAGTCCCTTCTCGAGATAGGGATCGTGTCTTAAATTTATATAAATAGTCCAAGCGCAGTCCCTTCTCGAGATAGTGATCAGGTAGAAAAATCGAGGACGCTGTTTTGTTAGGAGTTTAGCTACAGTAGGCAGCAACCTGTTCTTTATCTTTAGCAATGAATATTTCTCTGCAACGCCCTGGCGAAATGTCAATATCGCTTTACTGAGTGAGAACATAGCGTTATGGAGTGTTTATGTTTCAAGTGTGCCTCCACGCTGTTAACTTTTTTCAAGTGTGCCTCCACGCTGGTTTGTTAGGAGTTTATTAGAGTAGACTGTAGACAGCAACCTGTTCGTTATCTGAGCTATGAACATTTCTCTGCAACGCCGTGGCGCAATGTCAATATCGCTTTACTGAGTGAGAACATAGCGTTATGGAGTGTTTATGTTTCAAGTGTGCCTACAGGCTGTCAATTTTTTTTGCTATCTGCTCACCGGCTGTTTATTCCTGATCTTATTATGCAGACGCTAGGAATAGACCATGCCATGGCATCATTTATTTGGCTCTGCGGGCCCATTACGGGTTTTGTGGTAAGTTTGTGCAGTGAGACTATTGCTGATTCTATTCACTCTATATATGTAAATACTCAGATCGCTAAATGTATGCACTCTGACACCAGGTTCAACCTTGTGTTGGTGTGTGGAGTGACAAATGCCGCTCCAAGTACGGAAGAAGGCGGCCGTTCATTTTGGCTGGATGCGTGTTGATATGTGCTGCTGTGAGTTATATCATGTTTGATAGGTTACCATATTTTCCCCATCCTCTCCCTGCTCTAATAGGTAGAGTTCATCCATAGGTAACTTTGATCGGGTTTTCTGCAGACCTCGGTTACATGTTAGGAGATACCACTGAGCACTGCAGGTAATCCTTCATTCTGCTGTTTTGCTAACAATTTCGCAAATCGCGTGTATCATCACTAGAATGCTAATATATATTTATACAGTACGTACAAAGGTCTAAGATATCGAGCTGCTATTATTTTCATTCTTGGATTCTGGATGCTGGACCTTGCGAACAATACAGTGCAAGTAAGCCTACAACCTTAACATATAGTATCACATATTTTCTCATATCTTTCTCAATGCGGTTGAAAGTTAAATTGCTGTTGTCCTAACATTTTGTTCATTCTCGATACATGTAGGGACCTGCTCGTGCCCTCTTAGCTGATCTTTCAGGTGGTTAATACATTCAGTTAGAATCTCTACTAATGCTGAGTCCACCCTTAAAGTATCAGTCATGGAATCATACCTTTTATGCAGGTCCTGGTCAATCTAATTCGGCAAATGCAATATTCTGCTCATGGATGGCTGTGGGAAACGTTATTGGCTTTTCGGCTGGTGCAAGCGGGAACTGGCACAAGTATGTTATGGTGTCTGTTATTTTGTGATTATATTATCCTGAAGCTTATTTCCAATAGTTGGCTCATGCAATTATCCAAAAGGAGTCAAACTTATGATAGTTGACATAAATGGTTACTTGTGCATTTGGTAATATCTGAAACCTTGCCACTATCTAGAAAGATTCCTACTAAATTATGCTAGTCAAGCTGTATCTGTAAATAGTATATTTGTTGTTCCTGCCCTTATGATGTGCTTTATTTGAGCTATGGTCTTGCTGTAGCATAGGGTAAATCCCACAATTTTATTTCCACCTTTATCTTTCCGACAACAATAGCCGGCTGATGCTAATGTACTTTCCCAATGGTACTTGTCCAAACAAAATTGTGCAATAGTGTCTGCTCATGAAATTTCCTTCCATGATGAAGTGCCCTCCTTTTGTGTATGCATTTAGTCCTGTAGTTCAGGGATTCTTGCTACATCAAATTCATTTCTTGTTTCTCCTCTTATCAACTGAAGTTAATTTTTTCTAAAAACCTGCAGTTAATTTGTACGCTAAAAAGGCTGATCTTCCTACTTTTGTTATCTATGCAGGTGGTTTCCTTTCCTAATGACAAGAGCCTGCTGTGAAGCTTGTGCTAATTTGAAAGCAGCTTTCTTAATTGCAGTTGTAAGTTCCCAGAGATTCTGCAACTTACCTAGGACTCTGAAGCTAGGTTTAATATGATCGTAGAAATGAACTGCTGGCTGCAATCTGCAGAAGTCGATTAAGCTGACCAATTATCTATTGTGCAGGTATTCCTTTTGTTTTGTATGTCTGTTACCATTTACTTTGCTGAAGAGATCCCGCTGGAACCAAAGGATGCACAGCGGTTATCTGACTGTGCTCCTTTACTTAATGGCTCTAGAGAAAATGATGGTGCATCGAGTGAACAAACCAATGGAAGTGTTCCTAACGGTCATGCGGACACAAACAATGTCTCAGCTAATGCCAATGCTGAAGATTTTACAGATGCAGGCTCCAACTTGAACAAAGACAATGTTGAAGCTTTCAATGATGGACCAGGAGCGGTTCTGGTTAATATTTTGACTAGCATGAGGCATCTGCCTCCTGGAATGTATTCCGTGCTTCTGGTTATGGCCCTCACATGGGTATGCCTTAAAAATGGATTACTTTGATAGATTCACACCAGCTGCTTGCTGGTCTCTTTTGTTGGCAACTGATGGTGTTCATCACATTTTATTTGTTTTGCAGATGTCATGGTTTCCCTTTTTTCTTTTTGACACCGACTGGATGGGGCGTGAGGTTTATCATGGGGACCCAAACGGAAACTTGAGTGAAAGGAAAGCTTACGACGATGGTGTCCGAGAAGGTGCATTTGGTTTGCTATTGAATTCAGTAAGAACCTGTGATCAGTTTGTTTGCCATAATTTATTGCATGACTTATTAGATGCATTTGCATTCCTGGTGTATGTATACTATAATAGACACTGCAGTTTTGTTGGCCATACTACAAATGCTCTGGAAACTTAGTTACTTTTCTTGTTGATCCACTATGCTCTGAAGATCAAGTCGGTGGCTGTAACTGGTGTGTTCATGTAGGTTGTCCTTGGGATTGGCTCTTTCCTTGTCGATCCGCTCTGCCGGATGATGGGTGCAAGATTGGTTTGGGCAATCAGCAACTTCGTAGTGTTTGTCTGCATGATGGCAACAACAGTGCTAAGTTGGATTTCTTTTGACCTGTACTCAAGTAAACTTCATCACATCATCGGAGCAGATAAAACAGTCAAGAATTCGGCGCTGATTCTTTTCTCCCTCCTCGGATTGCCACTCTCTGTTAGTACCAAACTCTGAATATTTTCTGCCTTACTGCGCCGGAAGATGTCTTATATTCTGCTCTTGCGTGCTTACAGATCACTTACAGCGTTCCGTTTTCCGTGACTGCTGAGCTGACCGCCGGAACAGGGGGTGGACAAGGTTTGTGAGACCCTATGTTGTATTATTACAGTAATCTTTGGTTGTTTTTGTGGACTAAGAATGTTTGTATCCATGTCCAGGTTTGGCTACTGGAGTTCTAAATCTCGCTATTGTCGCTCCTCAGGTGAACCTCTTTTTTCTGGAACGTTTTCCATCTGCTTGTGCCATTGCCAAACATATGCTGACTGTTGTGACCATATTCTTCTACTCTGCAGATAGTGGTGTCACTCGGGGCAGGTCCATGGGACGCCCTCTTCGGGGGAGGGAACGTCCCCGCCTTCGCCTTGGCTTCGGTCTTCTCGCTGGCTGCCGGAGTGCTCGCGGTGCTCAAGCTACCAAAGCTATCAAACAACTACCAATCTGCCGGCTTCCACGCCGGGTGAACCTGAAAAACCGACAGGCTGTCACTTGTAGCATCCTGATACTCGATGACAACATTACTAAACCCCGTCACCCATTTTGACATTCGTTTATATATGGAAATGATTCATTTTTCCCTCCTTCCTGCCAGCTACAGAATAAGACTACAAAGATAGGCATTAGGTTAGAGAGGCAGTAGTTACTAGTTAGGCCTTTGTGCATACAAGGAAGTCTATGCAAAGTTGTAAAAGCAAGCTGTGTCTAATGTTTTTTTGACAGTATATGCAAGAGGAATTCTTACAGTGTCCGGATGCTTTTTTGGCAGTACATGCAATTTTCCTGTGGGTTCGTGACGAAAATGGGATCCGATCTCTCTCTCTGCATGCCACGTTTTTTTCTTGACATGGTTTATTTTACAACTAGTGATGGGTTTTCTCTCTGAACACAAGTTACTTGAATATATTTTATTAAGTATATTATTGGCGGAAATTAACTTATGGCCCTGAGCACTAGTGATCCCTGCGTTTTAAAAAAAATTCAAAAATATATTTATATATTTCAAAAAAAAATCTGAAAAAATTGTGGTTGTTCTCACGGTGTATCTTACAGACGTGTAATAAGTTGTATTTTTAGCTACACAAAAATAACAAAATATATACATTTGAAAATGTGTATTTTCACTTTAGTCAGATCAATATATTTGTTATTTTTGTTTAGCTCAAAATACAAAGTAATCTAAATCAAAGTTTTACACGTTTACATTATTGAGAATAAATAGGTATTTAAAAAAAATAGAATTTATAAATTAGATTTTCAAATTTTTTTAAATCACCGAGATCACTGGTGCTTGGGAGCAAGAATATCTCTACTGGTTGCAGAAATCGATGTGTTTAATATATGTTTGTACGGCGCTCTCACTGCTTCCCGACCCCACCGATATATGTTTGCACTGTGCTTTCGCGGCTTCCCGATTTCATTGAAACCAAAAGCGGCCAAGGTTCACAATAACAGTTTACAGAACACAGGCAAATGCCACACACGGCTAGCCAGACAAACTAAAACCCAGAAGCCAAAGGCTAGAGGGAGGGCAAACGAGTTAAACGTCTACAGAACCAACACCACTGCAAATGATCATTACATGGACTTGGAAAGAAACTTCGCTGGCAAGTTGCTTCTTGAGCAACAACGGGATCAGGAAACCCTCCCAACTGAGACATCATTGCCAGGCGATCCGCAAAATCTCTTTGCGGAGTTTGATCAGCTTCATGATGCGACGAGAGAGGATGCTGAGGGAGGCGCCAGAATTCTCCATTTCTCCAGCTCGGATGTCGTCCGCTTCCAAACGTCCCGAACACCTGGCCAAGCTAACCCCTGGAAACACATAGCATTTCCCAATTTCCACATGGACCAAAGGACAACAACACAAAATGAATTAATATGTGAGTTCTTTGATTTTCTCACCACCTAGCAACATACTCAAAATCTGTGCCAACACTGATGCCTAACAATTCAGAAACAACAGGACAAACCAATTTGGCAACAAAGCATCCAAAGAACAGATGGTGGCATGATTCTGTTTCAGAACAGAAAAGTCAGGAGCCATTAGGAACATTTCTACGCTTTGCAAGTTATCTCTAGTCAGTAGTCCAGTATTAGTTAGTAACCACAGAAAGACATCCAACATACTCAAAATCTGTGCCAACCTAGGCTGCAACTTGCTCAGGTAGGGATGGAACCTCCGAGCTCGCGGATTGTGAAGACGCAAATCTATCAGAAGAAGCTGGTTGCGGTTGAGAGAGGGAGCTACCCGGCACAACACCTCCTTGCAGACTTGGGTTGCTACCTTGCTGATTCTGGACCTTACGATTGTAATAACGTGGGGGGAGGCCTTTGGTACCTTTGATTCTGCGAACCTTTAGCTGGAGGAGGCCTGTAAAGTTGGAAAGCTCCCGCAGCTGCAGCATCACCATTGTTTGGAGCTTGGAGATTTGGCGCAGCAGGAGCAGGAGGATCTCTCCTCCCACGGCCACGCCCACGGCTAGGGCGATTCGCTTGCATCTGCCGGAAGTGGACCTCAACAAACGATGGCGGACCAGCAGCTGGAGACGGTCGGAATGGGCGAGAACGGTGGTGGAGGAGGGCGTATTTGGGGGTGGGCAAGCAATCGGAGAGGGAGACCTCGGAATCTCTGACCCCCTTTGGGATCCAGACAAGGAGGCTTCTCGATTTATCTCCATCTCGGTGAAAGGACGGAAATGCCCACAATTGATAAAAAATTTCCTTGACCTCCTCCTCCTCAGCACCACAACCACTTACTGGTGGGGACAAGTACGACCGAAGTCCCGGACCCATAGCACGAGGACGTTCCACCCGGCCGCCATTAGCAAGCTCGGGGAAAGCAGCACGATCCCCCGGCCATGGCAGAATCGGCGACTCGGGGGGGGGGGGGGAGGGGGTCGACGAAGGTCAACATGAATAGATCCCACCGCCACGGTCTGCTAATTCACCCAAATGGACCGGGGACCCGCAGGGGAGTCGAATGGATAAGGTGCGGCGCTCACTGACGTACGAGTCCCGCGGTAGCGCGTGGCGTAGATGCTGCCGGAACCCTCGTGTTCGCGAGCCAGGGAGCTCCCACCCAAGGTGGTCGATGCACACAAGAGAAGCTCAAGCTCGTCAGATGGGAGCTCACCCCCCATTCCTCTACGAAACACAACGGATACGAGGAACGTGACGGGGGACGACGAATCAGGGGCGGGCGAGCGCATGGAGGTGGAGTGGGAGTGGTGGAATCGAGTGCGGAGACAGGGGAGCCGCCATCGCGGGAGCGGGGAAAAGGCCATCCGATTCGTCATGCTGTTCCTCACTCTTAACTGTCGCGCGGGTGCGCTGGCGCGGCGGCTCGTCGCAGGCAGCGGCAGCCTGCAGCTCGTCACAGGCGTTGGGGAGCGGTGAGCCGTCGAATCATCGCTGCTGTGCGCGGGTGCGGACGCAGGCAGCCATCGAGTGTTAGTGCTCCCTACTGCGTCGCTGCATGCGTGCAGGAGGAGGAGGCGCGTTCAGAGTGGGAGGGGCGTCGGGGGCTCCGGGGGGGGGGGGGGGGAGTGTCAATCAGCCATACGCTCTTCGTTTTTTCTTTCAGAGGGCGGATATTTTTTCGTTCCCGACCCCACCTAAACCATCACCCATTTTGACATTCGTTTATGTGGAAATGATTCATTTTTACCTCTTCCTGCCGGCTAAAGAATAATACTACAAAGAGATGGATTAGGTTAGAGAGAGTAGTAGTTTTCTCTCTGTTCGTGACTAAAACACGATCTGATCTCTCTGTAGAGTAGTTTTCTTTTTACAACTTCTATAGATAGTTTCTCTCTCTGAGCCAATATTATCATTGTAAAAAAAAAACTACTTTTTTTTTCAGGGAAGTTAAAAAAACTACTTGAGCTAAAGTGGCCTCACCTGTCATACATCCAAAGCGTGCTGCTTTTTTGTTTTTGTTTTTTTTGAGGGACCAAAGCGTGCTGCTGATGACCGGGCCGTATAATAAGTACACTTTCAGTCCATGCTAAAGACGAAATGGGCTTTCCAGGCCCAAAGAGCCTAGCAGGCCCGGCGAAAACAGCAGAACACTCCCGTTAACTTGCCCCGAGCCATCCGCAGTCCGGCCCTTTCCCCAGCGCCGACCACCATGGCCGCCGAACCTAGCTCCGACCTCGCCAACGGGGCCCCCGCCCCCGCCGCCGGGAAGAAATCCCGGGAGAGCGAGCGCCGCCGCCGCCGCCGGAAGCAGAAGAAGAACAAGGCCCCGTCCGACGCCGCCGCCCCCGCAGATGCCGCAGCAGACGAGGCCGAGGAGGAGAAGCCCGATTCCAAACCCCCGGTACGTGGAGCGCCTCCTGGTACCCCTAGGGTTTGGTTAGCGGCGGTCAAGCTCGCCTGACGGTAGCTGGGGCTCTGACTCTGGGTTGTGCCGTGCGCGCAGGTGGAGATCGAGGTCGAGTACGTGGCCGAGGAGCCGGACCTCGCCGACGGCCTCCTTGCCGATTTCAAGAGCATCTTCGAGAAGTTCACCTTCAAGGACACCCCCGCCGCCGCCGAGGTATACTGAGACTTACCGCACCCGCTCTCCTCTATCTGGAGTCGTCGAGGAGCAAAACCCTATCAAATTTGTAATCCAGCTGGCTTTGCAGTGGACTCGATTGCTCACCAGTTTTGTAACTTGGTTGGTGTTGTGCTGGCAGGATGGGGAGAAGAAGGACGAGGTTGGCGCCGACGCGGCGAAGAAGGGGTCGGGGTCCGATTCGGACGACGACGAGCAGGACGCCCAGCAGAAGAAGAAGGAAGGAGGCATCTCCAATAAGAAGAAGAAAGTCTGTTCCCCGTCTCTCTCTGCCTGCTGCTCTGTTGAATTACTGTCTGTTAGGAGGGCTTCTTATGTTTTGTGAGTTGCTGAACATATTTTTTATGTGTGTGTTTTGAAGTTGGAGCAAAGGATGAAGATTGCGGAGCTGAAGCAGATTTGCAACAGGCCTGACGTTGTTGAAGTAAGCCACCCTCCCCTTTTTGCTGTAAATAACTGTATGTACATGCATTTATTTGAATGGATGTGTTTACGTTTGCATCCAACCGTGCTTGTGCATGTGGTACTGTGTTGCTGGGAGGCGAGACCTGCCAATGCTAGTATAGTGAATCCACAAATTTGACAAAGAACGCCGCCAGTACACATCAGCTGATAAAACTTCTATTGTGTCAATGAATTAGTTTTGAATTTCGCTCATGAACTGTTCTCGTCTGGTCATATAGCAAGGTTCTATTAAGCGCTAGGTGGTGATTTAGTGTTTTGCCTCCGCTTCCCTTTTCTGAAGGATTAAAGCGCTAAGCGCAATTAAGCACACGTTTAAGTGCAGTTAAGCTCCAAGCGTTTTGCCTCCGCTCAGCGCCTAAGCAAGCTTAAGCGCGCCTTTTATAACCTTGTCATGTAGTTACCATGGGCTGCACATTGTTGTTTTATCTGGGTAGTAAGATTGAAGGCAACTTCGAAGCTTATCTTAGGGTGAATCATTAGGAAAAAGGTGTAGCACTTCTGCCTTTCGCAGCTTTAAGTAAAGTTAAGATATATTTCTGTTATTAAAGGCCATGACACATGCACAAACATATATACAGGGTAGCCTGTATTGGTGGTGCGAACATGAGAAATAGTCATGTTTGTATTAAGAAAGTGAAGAAGAAAAGCCATACTTATTTTATTTGTTTTTACATCTCTAAATTTTTCTCATGGATTAGCTCCAATTGATGTGACTGTACTATTTCTGCTAGGTCTGGGATGCGACTGCGTCAGATCCCAAGTTACTTGTCCATCTGAAGTCTTACAGGAACACTGTACCTGTCCCAAGGCACTGGTCCCAAAAGAGGAAATTCTTGCAGGTTCGTAATGCATCTACCATGAATTAGATTACTCTTTTTTGTGTAACTATTCAAAGAGCAAGCATGTCTGGGAAATAAACATTACCAATCAATGCAATCATAAAACAGTGATGTTAGTAGTGGAGTGGCAGGCAGATGCAAATCATGCCATCGTTTTTCTGTAAAATACAATTGTAAAAAGCGTTGGAGCAGATCAACTTGATTGATATCCAATAAACATGTCATGGTTTCAATTTTTTTTTACAGTGGGGTTTGTTTTGAAAGTTGTAATATGCCCAGACCAAAATTCACTGCAAGGTCCAAGCCTAGCCTACGTGGGATGTCATATGCTGTGTTTAATACCTGACTTCGTTTTCGTTCTTGCATCATCCAAAAGTGGAAGCTTGAAAGCACAACTATTTGGGCCAACATATATTTTATGCTAGGTTATCTCAGTGTAAAGTTGCTAGGCGTTTCAATGGGGTGGGTGTTTTTAGAAGGGATGAGGGAACTTTAAAGTCGATAAGGTTTTTCCCCTCCCTCTTATACAGATATATAATTCTTGCAGGGATGCTGCAACTTCATGGGAGCAAGGGCTTGGTGGTACAGTACTTAAGTGGTTACTGTAGTATAAATCTGTGGTGTTTCATCTAGTTAATGAATGCGTGGCATTTTTTTTTGAAAGAGATTATGGTCTAACTAGAATCTTGACCTTTTGCCCCCCTTTGTAGCTTGCACATATAAGTATCACATTTTCCCAGCCAACCCATTGCAGAATGCAAATTCCTTATTATATCATAAAATCTTGAAATTATGATTTTAATCCATAGTCCATATTATCTACTCTTATCTATCAGATTTTACATCACTATGTTGTTTCTTTCAGGGCAAGAGAGGTATAGAGAAACAACCTTTCCAACTTCCTGACTTCATTGCTGCAACTGGAATAGAGAAAATAAGACAGGTAACTTAATGTTTTGGTTGTTTGTACCAATGCTAGGGACATTGCACCCCCCCTGTCCATTTGGTAATATAGGAGCTGTTTGTTATTTGCACTTTAATTCATATTTCACAAATACTAAGTGGCTCTAAATGCATTTCAGGCTTATATCGAGAAAGAGGATAGCAAAAAGTTGAAGCAAAAGCAGAGGGAGCGTATGCAGCCAAAAATGGGCAAGATGGATATAGATTATCAGGTCAGTCAATTCTGGTTTCGACCAACTAACACATATAGAAAGCCCATGCGATGTGTATTTACGTTTTCCCATGATGGGCAAGATAGATGCAGATTGTGGCTTATTTTCATCGGATGTCTCTTGAAGACATATTTCCTGTGCTTCCTCCGTATTTCTATATACATGCATATCCTGTTTGCCAGGTGTTTGTAAACTTTTGTAAACCTAATGTCTGCACCTGCCACTTATTGTGGCCTGTCTTTTCGTGTCCCTGCACTTAGGTTACTAACTGTGATAAAGTTCATGTGAAAGTGACTTAAATGATAGTAGGTGTGCTTATTTCATATGTTCAAATTTCAGACATGACTTCTGATATGATACACACACAAGTCTCACCACAATTTTGTGTGTGCAGGTTTTGCACGACGCTTTCTTCAAATATCAAACTAAACCAAAATTGACTAGTCATGGTGACCTGTACTACGAAGGGAAAGAGTTTGAGGTACTTCTACTATGTTCTCTTCTTGATATGCCTGAAACGAAGATGCCTGTGCTTTCAAACCTGCCTGACTGAGCACAATGATATGCATGTATGCACAGATCAAACTTAGGGAAATGAAGCCAGGTATGCTGTCCCGAGAACTTAAAGAAGCTCTTGGTATGCCTGATGGTGCGCCACCTCCATGGCTTATAAACATGCAGGTATTGTTCCTTTTAAAGAAAATCTCCATGCAGCTGTTCTTCTGTCTGACTTCTCTTTTTGTTACTGCCCGGGTGTCAACTGACATCAAATAATTTTGGCAGAGATATGGTCCTCCACCCTCTTATCCTTCGCTTAAGATTCCTGGTCTGAATGCTCCAATTCCTCTTAATGCTACTTTTGGTTACCGACCTGGGGAATGGGGAAAGCCTCCTGTGGATGAGGTATACTATGTCAAATTGCTTTTTTGTGGTCCCTGCTGTAGTTAAATGCTTCTCTAATCAACTAATACATTTATTTTCTGATCTATTTACTTGTTTTGACTGACAGCATGGACGCCCCCTTTATGGAGATGTTTTTGGTATCCTACAGCAGGATGAACCTAATTATGATGTATGTATAATTCAGCTGTGCTCCCCCAAAATTTCCTGGGTTCGTGTGCTCTGAATTGCAACGACTAGTTAGCTGACTGTTGTGCTGCATTGTATTTCAGGAGGAGCCTGTTGACCGCAGCAAGCACTGGGGAGACTTGGAGGAGGAAGAGGAAGAGGAGGAAGAAGAGGAGGAGGAAGAGGATGATGAACCAATGGAAGATGAAGACCTGGAGGAAGGCATTCAGTCTGTCGAAACCATGTCAAGGTGCTACAATAATTCTTGGATGGCTTGCTTATGTTCTTGTTCCTAACGTTCTAACTTATGGTGCTTTTTTCTGTTAATAGCACTCCCACTGGCATTGAAACACCTGATGCTATTGAACTTCGGAAGCAACAGAGGAAAGAGCCTGAAAGGCAAACCGAAAAGCAGCTATACCAGGTGAGGGCTTCCCTTCAATCTTGTTACAGAGCTTTAGTTTGGCTTATTGCAGTTGATAACCAATATTTTGTTCTTTTTCATCTGAAGGTTCTTGAGAAGAAGGAGATAGAAGTCACACCTGGGGCACTCTATGGATCAAGCCACACGTATGTAACACTGATAAACACCTAGCTATCTGTACAACATTTTCTGATGGTTTCATGTATGAATTCAACCATATGGAGAATTCATCTGTATGTTGCTGCTCTTATTACAGGTATGTGGTCGGGGCACAGGATAAAGCTGGGGTTAAAAGGGTGAGCTTCTATGTCCTCTGCACCATGTATACGAGTACTTATGTTCCATGCATATACTTCAGCAGTTCATTGAGCTTTTCTTTGTGGTTCTCTTTGGCAGGTTGATCTTCTTAAGAATCAAAAGTCTGATAAAGTGGATGTCACCATACATCCCGAGGAACTTGAAGTTATGGACGATGTTTTGGCAGCCAAGTAAGATTACCTATAATTACCCAGCGTTTGTCAACCTGTGCCTGCTGCAATCCAAAAACGCTGACTTCTTTCCTTGAAAACTGTGAAACAGGTACGAAGAGGCACGAGAGGAGGAGAAGCTGCGGAACCAGAAGGAAGATTTCAGCGATATGGTGGCGGAGGTACATCTTTCTAAGTTCCTTGCTACGTAGCAGTTGAACTAGAGGCAATTGCCAGTTTCGTTGTACCCTGTACCTTATCTTCTCGATTTTGCAGAACGCGAGCAAGAGGAAGAGGAAGCACGAGAAGGATGGGAAATCATCGAAAAAGAAGGACTTCAAGTTCTAGACGGCTGTTGTTGGGTTATGGCGTCTGTTCCGTTTCCCTTTAGGAGGATGCTTTCCGTTTCTTCTTGAAGCCTCTTGTACTTTAAAGATGTATGTATACGTATGCATGGGACACTTGTTGTCTGTCGATCATCGTAGCAACCAGCCTCCCCTTCTGGCTGGCTGGCGATCGAAACGAACCAGAGTAGATGATGAAAATGTATGCGGTTGTAGTTCATATATGTCAACAGCTTATTATGTTGAGGCTATTGTTGTTAATGGTTACTAGCATGATATGGTGTTGTGTTGAAGAGTAAATCCACTGCTCGGTAAAATCATGCCATAGGCTAGATATATGTTTAGAACACATCTTATACATACTTGTAGGGATCTGCTGGTCCTTTGTGCTATTTTTTCAGAACTAAGGCATTTAAGCCCAGCTTTAAATTAATAAAGCCTGGTGAGTTCGCAGGACAATCACAAACAACAAGTGTCAGACATAGCATACAGATAGCAGTTCACACTGAACTGACGAATGAAGTACAGACAGAAAACGAAACACTTCAGCTGCAAAAAACAAAAAAAAAACAATCATACGAGCTATTAGTATAATAAGATATTCCAACAATCATAGATGGTTGCTTTTAAAAAAAACAGGGTAAAGAAAGTGTTGTAACAAGTTAATGGAGGAGGAAAGGAGAGCTGGTTTCTTAGGATTCGGTTACAGAATGGCTGCCTCCACTCAGCAGTTTAATTAAGCTGCTAGTGCACTGCGTCCTGACTCGGCCACGGTTTGGCTGAAAGTCCATTTAGAGTTCCTAAACAAGTTTTGAATAATTCATGACAAAGTCAGTTTGGGAACTTTTCATCTTGTGCAAGTTTTGCATATTTTAGTTCATAATGATCGTGTCTTGATAAGTTAATGATGTCATTTTTTTTATTGATAATATACGTTGCAAAAGGTGGAACGACGCTTGGTGACCCAAGTTAGAAAAATACATAGGCTATTATTGAGTCGATGTATGTCGTAATATTAAGAGGGTGCAATGTAAGGAATAAGAATCACCCACAAAGTTTTCTTCAAATCCCCTAAAGAACTCGAAACTCAATTTTTTTATACATATCTGGTACCATCAGATCACAAGACGAAACCTTGATAGGTTTTTCAAAGGGCATCCGATGTCCTCCTGAGTGGGGTTTGGATGATTGATAACAACATCATTAATGGGACGACATGTTTATCTAGTCTCCACATGCATACAATCCCACGAGTTGGTTTAACCATGTTGAAGACGACACACTCTTAAAGAACCCAAGTAGCATACAAAGATTTGATGACAAAAGAATCTACTAACACTAGAAGAAAACATGGTTGTGATCATGCTCAATTTTCGTGGTAGAAGGGCCGATTTTCGTGGCTAAAACCTCTTTCGTCACAAATAGGAATACCGTGGTAGAAGAGGTGTGGCAGATTTTTTTAACCACCGTTGAAATCCCTTTGAGTATCATCCTGCTTTTAATTCTTGAAATTCTAACTTCAACACGAGGTAAATGCAGAGGCCACGACCTAATAAAACTGCCTTGAGTCAAGAGTCCTACTTGAAGAAAAGTTGATACTCAAGAGTTAGAACTTCATGATCAATCATCAAAGCTCTAGGGTATTGATGTTGTCTTAAGCACAACACTAGTTGAGGACAACCTTACTCAAGGACAACTTGACTTTGATTAGACCGTTGCAACGATCCGTACACAAATATCCGGTTTGGCAACAAAAAATAGGGAGACTCTCCTATAAATACGACCCCACCGGCTAAGGTTAAAAAGTTGTGTTGAGTTCTTATAACCTTCGATCTACTGTTTCAGGTTCCACCTCCCTCTCTCATACTTATTTCTAAGCGAAATGAGAGTTGGAGGATGAGTTTCATTGAGCAACAAGCAAGAGTGAGTCTTAGCCGAACATCATCTGCTTTTTACCTTTGGAGATTTTGCATCTCCTAGACGACTAGGTGTCGCCGTCGAGCATCCGGTGTGTGGACTTGCCGCACCAAGTTTATCAAGATTCGTAGATCACCTCGAAGATCTACAGGCAGTGATCAGGTGAAGTGGGTGAAGTTTCGCTAAAATGATAATAGGGATTAGCCGCAAGTGGGTGATACTTGCATGCTAGAGTGAACACATGCGTATCCCCTCCTAAGGGAGCTGTAAAGTCGTACCAACAGTTTAAACTCCGGAAAACAAACATGTGTACTCGTTTTAATCCTTTCTTTCAGCACCGTTGTTGTTCTTGACTAATTAGACTAAGCTACTCCTATATTTTTACCGTTGTACTCGTTTTAATCCTTTCTATTTGTAAGTCTATTTTTTTGTGTTGTTTCAGTTTCGTGTCTTTATCCTTGATTTCGTGCAATTAATTTTTGAATCTCCTATTCACGCCCCATAGTCGATATTTTTAATCTTTCAATTGGTACCGCAGAAAGCTCTCTCCATTTGTCTTAACCACCAAGGGACCAAAATATGTCGACTTTACAAAATGGTATGATTTACTCAAACAAACCTGCTTTTGAAAGCACGAATTATACTTTTTGGAGGTCCATTATGAGAATAGATCTCAAGGAGACTTCTGAAGAAGCTTGGAGCGCGACTGAAGGAGGGATCATAGCTCTAGATGGCACAACCACTAAATCCTAGAAAAGGGAGAGGCAATGGACGCAATCGCAACTGACATATTGTTCAATGGGCTAAATGAAGATTAATTTGGGAACATCAACAACCTTGGTTCGTCATATGCAATCTGGATACCTATTGAGGCAGTTGACATGTGTACTCACTGCTTCAAAGAAAACCACATTGACACTCTGATGAGTCAAATTCAATGCCTTTGCTCCATCAAAGGCGAGTCAACATCTCTGTCTGAATTTCTTGGAAGAATTCAAGAACACGAACACATATTATTAGAGTTGGAAGCTCTTCACAATGGAGAATCCAGCCTAAGGGGGTCCATCGCCTTAAAGGTCAAGAAGGGAAGTATCTCACATCAGTATCCGGAGGCCCAAGATGATTCAGATGATGAATCTGACAGCAAAGAAAAATTGACAGGCCGGAGTTGGAGTGTTTGACAATCCTTTTAAACGCTCTATTGCGCTTGCCCAGTTCTTCGTAGCCAACTCCTCATGACTTTTGAAAATATACCCGTACATTTTACGTCTCAAAAGATCTTCTATTTATTTGTCTGCTCATTTTTCCACGGTCCAATGAACCTCTCGCAAAACTTCCAGATTTGTACTCCAAAGACAAATCACTCCCGAGGAAATACCTGCCAAGAGTTATCACCACAAGAAATGGGCACTGAACTAAGATTTACTGATAAAAGTACTTTCCGAAAGTTCTTTCTTAAGAAAAACATCTTCTCTTCACTTGCCACTGGACCATTTCTACCCCATCTATTCTATGTCACAAGTGGCAAAATGTCAAAGTTTTCATCCTAATCACAGTTAGACAAAACAAGACATTTGGCTGAAGATGTCACCAAGGGTGAAGCCTCTAACCTAAGGACCTCAGAGAATGTTCAAGGACATGATTATTCTGAAAAAAGGAGAATTAGAAAACCAATGTCGAAGACAAGAGGATCATCTCAACCGCCAGCACAGTTCCTATCCTCATATGATCCATCACCATAGACGAACTCATATTCAACCAAAATGGTAAGAACAACAATCAGAAAAATGAAGAGCACAACTTTAGGAGAGCACCCTTCCATAGAAAGGATAGATGAAGATTACGTCTCAAGAGAGACATCAGTATACTTGAAGACAACTCAACAAAGTGGACAACAAAACCCCTCAAAGGCATATCCTCAATACTCTAAGCCAACCTTCAAATTTGTACTTCATCGATTTCAAAATAATTGTCATTAAAATGAATATATCTAGATATATTTTTGTGCTAGATACATCTATTTTATCTCATTTCAACGATAGTTATTTTGAGACGGAGGGAGTACATCTGAAGCATCCAACTCATCATATCCTAAATTCTTTCCAAAATGAATGATCAAGTGCTTAAGAGCATCTCTAGCAGACACTGCAAAAACGCCGGAACTGCAAAGTTCCCGCGACATTGCGGGTCCGCCCCAGTTTGCTGCGTAGAGCAGACTCCGCATTTCTTGCCCGGCCCGCAAACACTATCGACGAATCCGCAAATGTACGCAGGGGTAGGCGTAAAAACCGTTTGGGTACCCATTTGCGGGACCAAACCCTCACCTCCGCCCCCGCAGCCACGCCCAACTCGTCGCCGCTGTTCCCCTCCCATCTCCTGCTCCAGCCGCCTGATTCGCTGCCCATGGACGCCCTTCCCTGGGATCTGCAGGAGCCACGCAGGTGCGTCGCCGCCGACGCCGCGCGGAAGCGGTCGACCCATAAATGGACGGGGAGGGGGCTCCCGGTGCCGAAGTCGCTGCTGCGGCGGGAGACCGTGGAGTTCGACATCCGCCACGGTCTCCTGCTGGCCCCTGCGCCTCCTGATTGGCCTCCTCCAGAGTTCGAGGAGGGGATCTTCTCCGGCACTTGGACCCTCTCCACCACGGCATCGTCGCCGCGAACTCCGGTGCAGGCGCGCGAGGTCGCCGTCGACGAGGATGGCTTCGAGGTGTACAATCCAGCCGCGTTCGAGGGCTCAGTGACCCGCGAGGACTTCGTCCCCGACGAGGTCCTCGCCACGGTGACCTGCGCGGTGGTGGCGGGCTCCAAGGAGGAGTGCCAAGACGCCGCCAAGCGCCGCCGCCGTGAGGTCGACATCGACCAGCTGCTGTTCGAGCATGGCCTTGAGCAGGACCGCCTTCAGCGCGAGCAGGAGGCCTCCAAGGCGCGCGACAAGGGCAAAACCGTTGTCATCTACATCGACGACGACTCAGAGGAGGAGTGAAAAGCACTCCGGCGACGGCGCGGCCGCACCGTGCGAGCTCTGGTGAACCGATTTTGGCCAGTTAGGGTTAGGTCCGCGTAGTCTAGCTTAATTTTGGTTTGCGAACAAACTCCGGTGAGTAAAATCTGGAGCATTCCCTCTATGTAAGTGATGGACTGGGAGATGAAACTCCCGCGTAGTTTGAAAATATAAATTTGCAGTTTCAATTGGAGTGTCTGATCTGCGCGCCACTAAACTTGGTCTGCACTGCATCCAGTATTTGCAGGTTCAGATTTTGCGGTATCTGCTAGAGATGCTCTAAGGTTGATAGAGATGCTCTAAGGTTGCGAAGAAGTACAACAGCTATATCACTGGTAGAAAAATCGAATGACTCATTGACAACATCACAACCTACGTTTCTTATGATAAGCATTTGTTGTCAAACACCTTGGTGGTGCCCTCAAATATGACCATCGGTAGCCGCATGTTATATCTTGAGATGCTCGGTAAATTAGGTGAACTGTCACCAAATCACGACATAGTGATCAGAGTGTCGTGACACTACGCAAAAGTACTTACTTTTGTCACTTTGGCTGTTTTGTTCTGTTCAATAAAACAATGTTCCTCCGTCTATCAAAATTTGACAAAAATGAATGTATCTAGACATATTTTAGTATTAGATATATTAGTTTTGTCCAACTTTAAGACAATTAATATGAGACGGAGGAAGGGAGTATTATTAATAAATAATATTACTCCTAATAATACTATCTTATTAATAATACTGTTTTGTTTCTGATCACTTTGGCTGTTTTTTTTTCGTCACAAACACAACTTTATTAATAACACTAATTATGCTTCAATAGTATCGATTGGGGTCCCACCGGTCAAAGGCTCTGTATTTTTCTTTCCCCACCCCCTTTCTCCCGCGCATTCAGAAATCCCCGAATCATTCGAAAAAAAAATCCCCGAATCGATGGATGGACGGGGGAGAAGATGAGGCGTGGCCACGAGGAGGGACGAGCTTTGCAACCCACGCGCGGGCCTCGTCAACAGCGGGCAGCGGCTGCCGGATAGAGAGGACCGACGCGGCGATCTGGTGGTAAGCTAGCTTGGCTTGGTCGTTTGGGTCTGCAGTAATTCAGTTTCTACCAAGCTTAGTCGAGTTCAATATATCATGGCCCATAATTTGATTGAACATGGGACTCCCCTTCAAATTTGAATAATCTCTGACTCGCATCTCTCTAATTTGATCAAAACATTGAGGTTGCCGCGTTCTTGGTGGGGATGCCTCACGCAGGTCCCAACACCCCGCAAGGTGCTTGTGAAAATGTGACTGAGTTTGCTTGGTATTCTTGCTGACAGCTCAACTCTGACATCTTTTTAATCAATGTTTCATGCTCTAGCTTGGTACCAGACATTAGCTGTATCAGATTCAGTCATTCAGATCCACTCGTCGAATCTTTAGCGGGAGAGGAGAGTACTTCTCGTCGAAGCTTTTGCTTAAATGGCTCTTCGTGGGTACGAAACTACTAACTCACATGCTTGATGCCTCACGTAACTCCCAACAAGCCAGAACGTGCCTGCACGTAGGCAAGTAACAGGTTGATCGATAGATAGTCAAACCTTGTGTTAGCTAGTGCGGGAGTATATTATGTTGCGTATGACAGACCGCGGACAGCTAGTATAGCATCAAAGTCGTATGTATTTTCTCTAGATTTTAAGCCACACATGATGTCATTGGAGGAACACGACGTTGCAGGCACACTTGCCACTTGGTCAAAGAAGCTTAGGTGTACCCTCTAGCTTGTACAGATGATGGACAAGTACAGTGGCGGACCTAGCGTCCCTGTCTCCCGGACAGCTGCCCGGGCTTCCGGCCGACTGGCTTAGTGCAATTTGTTGGCTAATGACGAAAATATTAGCATCCTAAGCCTCCTAATCAACTGCTTGCCCGGGCTTCATACATTTCTTGGGTCCGCTAATGGACAAGTAGACATACATACGAGTACATAGTGGAAAATGTATAATGTTATTGAATATTGATCTTTAAATCAATTGATAATTTGATATATACTCCCTCTGATCCCTATTATCTGTCGTAGATTTACTACACTTCTTTTCCTCAATCCGCGACAATTAATATGGATAGGAGCGAGTAGTTCTTGTGGTGGGTGAGTGCAGCATCTACAGAAATATAGATTGGCGATCAGCACTAGCGTGGTAGTGTGTTCAGGCATCGCTGTCTATCGTTGCTATAAATGCCTGGTGCACTGACGCGAAATCTTGATTTTAAAAAGCAAGTTGTGAACGAGCATGTCGCAAGTAGACATCCATTATCTAAGCTGGGAGCCTGAGAGCTGTTTTCAGATCATCCATCCCTCCCTCCATCCACACACAAAAGCTCACGGCTAGAGGGAGAGAGAATCTCGCTGCTGATGGAGGCCACAGCGCTGAGCGTCGGCAAGTCCGTGCTGAATGGAGTGCTTGGCTATGCCAAATCCGCTGTGGCGGAGGAGGTGGCCCTCCAGCTCGGTGTCCAGCGTGACAAAACCTTTGTCACCGACGAGCTGGATATGATGCAGTCTTTCCTGATGGTGGCGCACGAGGAGCGGGGCGAGCACAACAAGGTGGTCACGACCTGGGTGAAGCAGGTCCGTGACGTCGCCTATGATGTCGAGGATAGCCTCCAGGATTTCGTTGTTCGCCTGCAGAAGCAGAAGCATTCTCGGTGGCGCATCCCTCGCAGGTTCCTTGACCGGCGCCATGTGGCCCAGCAGATGAAGGAGCTGAGGACCAAGGTCGAGGACGTGAGCCAGAGGAACTTGCGTTACGGCCTCATCAAGGGCTCTAGCTCCACTGAGCCTGCTACTGCTCCTGCTCCTGCTGCTTCCATGTTTGGTGTTGATGAAGCAAGGCATGCCGCGAAGCAGCATCAACCAAGACGGGATCTTTCCAAACTGATTAACAAGGAGGGTGATGACCTAGGAGTGATCGGTGTATGGGGAACAAGTGGCAGTGTTGGGCATACCTCCATTATTTCGGAGGCCTACGAGCATTCATATGTCAAAATGAATTTTCCATGCCGTGCTTGGGTCAGGGTGACGCGCCCTCTCAATCCAACAGAATTTATCCATAGTATGGTGAAACAGTTTGGCACAACCGTAGGAGTTGGTCTTTTTCTTGAGAGGGGGAGGATGGATCAAGAGTTGGCTCTTGAGTTCAATGGCTATGTCAACAAGAAGAGGTATCTAGTTGTGCTTACTGACCTATCCACCATCGAAGAATGGCACCAGATCAAAGCTTGCTTCCCGGAGAACAAACTAGGGAGCCGTATCATAGTATCCACGGAGCAAGTTGAAGTCGCAAGCCTATCCCCTGGCCAAGATAGTACAGTGTCAGAGCTCAAGCAATTGTCTGCTGATCAGACCATATATGCTTTCTATAACCAGGTATTTATTCAATTTCAGACTCACCTTACCCGTACAATAATATAAATTTTGACAAAGTTTTTTTTACTCCCTCTAATCCGAAAAAAGTGGCGTGAAAAAACTACTTCGCACGTACAAACTCATATGTATATTCGTGACACGTTAAAAAATGTATATTGGCGACGCTTTTTTCGGACCGGAGGGAGTATCATTAATCTTGGCTATCAACAAACCGACTCTTAATTATTTTTGTGTGACAACACTTGTATGATAACTGACAATGCTTCATAGCATGTGTATATGTATTTACGAGATATTTTACCCCACGGGTAGTGGCCAAAGAGCATACCATTTGTTAATGAATCTTGGGTTGTAGGTGGCGAGCCAATGCCGAGGGCCAAGGTTTCTAATAACTTCATGTTCTCGTGTATTACTAGTCAACTTTTAGTGTGATTCATGGGAAATTTGTGTTGGTCTTCTTTTCCCCGTTTCGATTTTTTGAAGGTTTTCACAATTTTCTACGAAAGTCAAAGCCTGACGGGGCCAATCCGACTGTATACAGGTCATCCGAGCTTGATTTACTTGGTTCATTGTGTTCTTAATATTGCTCTGTAGCAGCAAGACACATGCACCGAGCTGATTCCTCAATTATTTTTAGTGATTCATGGCTACAAACTTATCTAACTATTGCTTTCTTGTGTTCAGAGTTCTCGTGATGCAACAAATTCATGGAAGCCTGCATCTAGCTCAAAGAATGAGATAGTAGAAGACAAATCTAATACTGATGATGATGGAAAGATGATGGTGCAACAGAGACTCACACGTGCAATCACGATGTCATGTGTTCTGGAGAAATCTCATCTTATTGGCCGAGAGAAAGAAAAATCTAATATTATTGAACTAATTCGAGAACAAGCTAGCACCCAGCAATTTGAGGTGATCGCACTGTGGGGAATGGGTGGCCTGGGAAAAACCACTCTAGTGAAAGATGTTCAGCAGAGAAAAGAGGTCATCGACATGTTTGGGAAACATGCTTTTGTCACGGTTTTACGACCATTCAAGCTTGAGGAGCTCCTTAGGACCTTGGCAGTGCAACTAGATGCAAGGAAGGGGGCCATGGACTTTGCAGGCGACACCCAAGAAAAAATTAATCTGATGGGAGTTGCAGAGTTGAATGAAGTATTGGTCAGGCGTTCAGAAGGAAATAGTTGCTTGATTGTTCTCGATGATCTCTCATCTACTGCAGAATGGGATTTAGCATTGCCAAGTTTACTTGCAATGCAAAATCCAAGCTTAGTCGTTGTGATCACCACAAGGAGAGAGAATATTGCTAAACATTGTTGCAAGAAACCAAGGTTTATACGTTTGCTCAACCGTCTAGAAGAAAAGGATGCATTTAACCTCTTCACAAAGAAGGTATTGAAAGAGTATTACTCACATATTCACTTTAGCAGTTTGAAAAATAATGTTATTCACTTTATCTCAATTTGGGCTTAATCTCGAAGGGTTATTTCAGATTAGTATATTCTAAGAGCAACACTACC
The DNA here is from genome assembly GCA_028641055.1 of Alopecurus myosuroides. Classification (NCBI taxonomy): domain Eukaryota; kingdom Viridiplantae; phylum Streptophyta; class Magnoliopsida; order Poales; family Poaceae; genus Alopecurus; species Alopecurus myosuroides. The sequence goes on along the minus strand of CM054060.1, from coordinate 9,819,791 downwards.
GACCCTATTTGGAAAAGATACTTTAAAGTACGTTGCGGAAATATAAGATTGGGCCATAATGAACCATGTTATAGGGTGGTCATCATTTCGGAATGAAATATATATTCACGTGCTTCAACAGTTAACAATAAACTGATTACATCACTCAGTGTCCGGGTTAAGCTACGGGCCGAAAATATTCCATGACATCACCACTTTCTCTTATTGAACTATACATGAACTAGAACATATAAGAATCATATAACTTAAACGAGTTTAATTTCTCTGATTTTTTTTATATTGCTGAAAACTAAGGTGATCTTTTGTAAACAGGCTGATATCAACATAGTGCTAAATGAGTATTTCTTTTTGTTTCCCGTTTATAAACTTTGCAAAATTACATATTCAATTTTCAAAAATTCCAAACAAAAACTTACATGCATAAAATGGATAGAAACATCTTGATGTAATTTTTGGTACAAAAATTTCTTTGACAGATTGCATACTAAGTTACTACTTGATTTGTATTGTGGTACATTTTACAGATAGAGTGTGGTTACACATTTTGTACATGGATAATACATAAAAACTATGAGTAGCGAAACAAAATGACTTTGTAACATAGCCTATTGTGTAGTTGCCACCCAACCTGGGACATGCTAGTTACTAATAGAAAAAGGAAGACTGGTTTACACCTGATTCATGTATTGTACAGTAGTAAAATGGCATACTAATAGTATTTTTGCACAATTACAGGTATTTAGGGACAAGACCATAGATTTGGCCAAGGAATATCCTGCGTTGGTTGAACCGGCAAAGCTGATCCTGAAAAGGTGCAATGGGCTTCCTCTTGCGATAGTCACCATAGGTGGCTTCTTGGCAGACCAACCAACAAAAACTGCTGCTGAATGGCGGAAATTGAATGAGCATATCAGTGTCGAGATGGAGATGAATCCAAAGTTTGAGTCCATAAAAACAGTTCTTATGAAAAGTTATGATGGCCTACCATATTATCTCGAGTCTTGTTTCCTGTACTTTTCCATCTTTCCTGAAGACCGAAATGTTAGACGGAGACAGTTAGTGTACCGGTGGACAGCGGAAGGTTATTCTCTGGACAGTTTTGAAGCGGACAGATACTTCATGGAACTTGTAGAGAGAAGCATGATATTACCAACCCGGAATTCAGTTTGCAACATACACGGTATTGACTCATGCCAGCTACATGATCTGATCCGTGATATCAGCATTGCAAAATCAGTGGAGGAAAATCTTGTTTTCAGGCTGGAGGAAGGGTGCAGGCCGAGCACTCACGGTGCAGTGCGTCACCTTGCCATAAGCAGCAATTGGGAAGGAGATCAGTGTGAATTTGAGAGGACCGTGGAGCTGTCCTGTATACGGCCGGTCATTGACGGTGTTTGGCGAGTGGAAGCCATTTTACATGTCTAACAAGATGAGATTTCTTCGGGTGCTGGTCCTAGAAGGAACAGAAGGTTTAGAAGATCATGACCTTAAGCACATTGGGAAGCTTATACATCTAAGATATCTTTCTCTAAGACGGAGCTACGCCTTGTGGAATCTTCCAGAATCGGTGGGTAACCTGAGTCAACTCGAGACACTAGACATCAAATATACAAACATAGTGAGGCTGCCCAAAACCATTATCAAGCTTACAAAGCTTCGTTATGTACACGCTTTGAGTGGCAAGGATCGTGGTGTTGAGTTGCCAAGAGGAATGAGGAAACTGAACACCCTGCACACGTTGCGATCTGTGGATCTTGGAAGTGGGAATTTAGTCGTACAAGAGATAAAATGTCTCACCAGCCTGCGCAAGTTAGAAGTGTGTGGCATCAACAAGTTGAATGGTCCGGAGTTATGCTCGGTCATTTCATCCAATCTCAGTTCCCTTGAGTCCTTTTCTGTAAAGTCATATGAAGAAGTAGATTTGTGTGACTGTTTTGATGCCATGCCGTCGCCCCCGAAAAACCTCCAGTGCCTCAAGCTAATCGGCGCCGGTATGAGCAAATTGCCAGGATGGATCAAGGATCTCCAGAATGTCGTGAAGCTCAAACTAGGAGGTGCCGAGCTAGTGTGGGACTGTGCAACCATGCAAGCCCTTGGGAACCTACCAAACCTATCCATTCTGTGTTGGTTTCTGCAACCTGTGGATGGAGAATCTATTACTTTCCCGGGTGGCCTTTTCAGAAGCCTCATGGTACTCGAGATCGGCCTCATGCCCTTCAAAGCATTATGCGAATCATTGAATTTTAAGCCCACATCAATGCCGAAACTTGAGGTGCTGAAGCTGCGTGGTCTTACTCTGTGTGGCTTTTCTGGTCTGGAATTTCTTCCAAGCCTCAAGGAAGTATTCCTTGAAATTCAGGGATACAGGAGGATGGCAGACGAAGTTAAGGAGGACATTGCGAAGCAGCTAGCCAGCAATCAAAATAGACCCATCCTGAAGATGGAATGAAGGAGCCAGGTCCTTCCTCTTCTGGCTTGACCCCACCCCAGCTTCCCCCTACCCGGCCTCCACCCGTGGAGAGCTCTGCGGCGAGGTGCGCCCACAATCTGATCGGCAGATCACCTCTGTCGTCGTGAGGCCCCAGGCCGAGGCGGAGGTGTCTGGGGGTGGCGCCTGGCACACCGCGGGCCACAAGAAGTAGGTGGTGCTTTCTGACCAAGTCGTCGGTGTCGCGTGAACGTGTGCTGGTGGTGGTGTTTGCCTCGAGGGGACGGCTCTGTGCACGAACGCCACCAAATGCTGCAAACAGCATCGGCACGTGCCATGAAATGCAAGCGACGCCGATGTCTGCCGGGATGAGCTCCGGGTGCTGGTGCCCATCCACAGCCACATTACGGTGCACAAGGATGCAGATCACCAAGGTCAGCATCAGCAGGTGCAGATGCACGAAGGGCCATGATGGTGCAAGAGACTAGTGAGTCCACCAACATGTTAACTAGTGGTATCTGACAGGTGCTGCTGAGGCCTCCTCAGAGATGTGTACAAGGGAGAGCCCAGCCTGCTTTGAAACTTGTCTTGTTCAGAACGGAAATGCAACTCCAAAAATAGAAACCTACTACGTTCAATGTGGAGATTGGGCTCATCGTTTCAATGTGGACGCGGCACCTTTTTACGTCCCTTCCAAATGTAGCTGTTCAACTAGAGAAAAATGCCGATATCCTTGACTTTTACGTTATTTTTTTCTTTCCATTTTACAGAACGCGAGCAGGAGGAAGAGGAAGCATAAGCAGTGGCAGGGCTACAGATATAAATTCCAGGGTGCACAACTTTCCCACGCACAAGACAATGTACAGATTTTCTAAGCAACATTACGGTATAGAACCGTTTTAAGCATTCCATAAAAACGAGTCAACAAAATTGTGTGGTAAAAAAGGGAGAATATATATTTATCCTTCTATTTGAAGTAGTGGCAAGCAAAGTACTAGGTTAGTTCTCACTGAAGTGACGTCATCCAAATTGTGTGTTTTTCTTATCAACCCAACGCTTCCTACAAAACAAGCTCCGTTTTTTTTCCTGGTCTGTTCTTGTCCCTGGTTATTTGACTTGGGACTTTTTGTGTTGACACCTAACATCTGAAAAAAGAGGAATGGGCCAGAAATTAGCACACACAACTGACAGCTCCCGTTTTGGTTGGAGTGTTCCCCAGGACTAGTCTTGAAAAGTCCAGAAACAGGACAGAAAACTCCAACAATCACACAAAAAACCTCAGACATACCTAACCACTAGACACGCCTCGATCTGGGGGTTAGGTTCTCGTGTCCCTGTCCCTCTCTCCTTCTCGCCCTTTTCACCTCACTCACCCACAGAACGAAGGAAGAAAATAGTCTAGATCCACGTAGGGACATATATGATTCCTGAAAAAACAACATGGATCAAGCACAATTCATGAGAGAAATCGAAGGAAAAAGGGTAGACATGGATTCATCTTATCAAGGTATGACTTCCGCACCTGCAAATGAGTGGCCCATGCCTCCACTTTCTTATCTGGATCTGGTTCGACTTCACTCATGTGAACATGTCATCAGGACAACCATCTTTGTTCACGTGTTCATCCTTGTTTTGCTGCACTTTTCATCCCAATTTTGAAAAGATTGCCTGAATTGAGATTAAAAAGTTTTAAAACCCTTACTGATTTTGTACAGGGGCAACAATTACTTGGACACCATCATATGTACTCAGGTAAAAACATCTAAACTCTGAAAGTTCAGGCAAACATCCAGATAAAGAAATCAAAGCAAGAAAAACAGGGAACAAACTAACTTGAAAACTTCACTCATTTAGGTGCCACTATCTCAGGGCGGGAGACAAGGGGGGGGGGGGGGGGGGGCTAGCAGGGGCTAGACCCCCCCTAAGGTTTGCCCCCCCTATGATCTAGTATACGTACTAATCAGTATTTAGAGTATTGTACATGGTAACTAACCGTGATAGCTACAAGAATTACTGATCGCAGAAAAAAAGCTTTAAGAATTACTGGATTAGGGCACGTACAATGGTTCTATCTTAACGATGCCACGTAGGACGATTGCTGAGTTGGAGGAGAGAGAAACGAAAAAAAGAGGTTTGACTTCTCTTCACGAAGAGATGATCTCTTAGCACAATTGTCTCACCACATTTTTAGCAAATCTGCTTATTAGAGAAAAAGCTAAGAGATGATCCATTGTACATCATGTTTTTAGTCTTATCTAAAAATTTAAGATAAGACGTCTTATCAACCATTGTACATGCCCTTAGTAAAGAAAAGAAAGGCACACACGTATTACCTGTGGCTGTAACTGTATACGCACTTATACGCACACGAAACCCAGCCCAGTTCCCTTGGACCTTGATTCTTTTCCGTTAACATTTTGTATGCCAAATGTCATGCCGTCGCCTCCTTAGTCTCAAACCGGCATGGCGCCACTGCAGATCGCATAGTCCGATGTTGTCGATGTCCGCTCCTTGAAGTGTACATGTTGCCTGACAGCGATTGATCTGGGAGCGCAGACCGCACCATCATAGAGCAAGTCGGCCTTCCGTACTACGTCGTCAAATAATCCAGTCTAGAGGTTAATTTATCAAAATGAAATACTATTACCTTGTGTATGCGCAACCGACAACTCTCAAACCTAGTAAAACTTGTTTTTTAGTATGTATAATTTATCGAATGTTATTCAATTTTCCGTTCAAGCTAGCTCGTTAGAAGTGCTAGCAAAAAAAAAAAAAAACTTTCATCTATAACTTGTATACAAATTTGATAACCAGATTATATCCATGAGACATATATAGTCTTATAAAGACTCTAAAAAAAACTTTTGTGTCTGCTGATCCGACAAGGTTAAACCGGTAGTAAATATAGAAGAAAATAATCTCCTGTACTTTGTGTGGCACTCGAAATTTCTCCACTCCGTTGAAGACTCTCCCCCCAAGTTTAAATCCTGGCTCCGCCCCCTGACTATCTGTCAGTGCTGAATGACACTGGACAAAACATGGTTATTGGCAGTGTGCAAAACCAATTGAATGAACAAGTACTTATACATCACTGTGATGAAAGTTATCTTCCAGGATGAAGTGACTAACTACATAATTTTCTTTTGAGAATTTTTCTGCACGTTACTGCAGCCCAATTATCAACATTTTTTATGATATCTCATTTCAGGTTCATACAAAACAGAGAAACAACTATAATGCATATTTTTCCTTGATAAATGTTACTTACCATTTTTGGATGTTTTGCATTGTATGTGTAGATGTCGAAAACTTGGAAGACGAATCCTCTTGCTTGTCATCTGCAAGACAAAGACCATGTAAGTGTACCTGTAATACAAATATATTTGTTTGAAATTGCAGAAAAATCATTATCTCTTAAATAATAATTTTCTTATTTCTTTGATCAGATGAATTTGGGCATGAACACAAGTTTTACTGAACTACTATTGGGATATGACGTATCAAGAGACATGAAGGTTTGACTACATGGCAAAAATACAAGAAGACTTTATATTCATAAAAAGAGTCAATACTTTGAAAGCATCTTCTATAAATTACATGACACTTTCAGGGGTATTGATTCCTCTATGGTAGAACCTATGGATGCTGAGCTGAGCAGGGCGATAAGTTCAGTATTTCAACTTATGTTTTCTTTTACAAAAAATAAAATGTGCTAACTAGTTTCAACAAAATGTAGAACCAAATGTTCATGATAACTGAAAGATATGCTCGAGCATCAACACCTCGACTTGATGAAGCAACAAACATGGAAACAAGTCAGGAGCAAGAACAAAACATTTCATTTATGAGATACAATGATGGTTAGCAAGAAAACTTCTATGATCAAGAAGATCCCGAAGCATACAATGAACACACACAGTTTGTGGATAATGGATTAAGTGATGATGAAGGTACTGGAATGGATGATCAATCGGATGATAACATGGGGACATGGACGGTCCTGAGATTTTCGGGGCCCGGGGCAAAACTAAAACTTGGCGCCCTTAGTATAGACATTATCATAATAATAGTGAATATACGAGTAAAATATATTTCTCAGTAATAACTAAATGCGTCCAAAACAGTACACGTGTCAAATAAATTATACAAATTACCTTAAAAATTTCACGCCTATTCATGGACAACGATCGTCCTGGGTGCGATTAGTGAAAGGTCGGCCTCTCCTAACCTTCTGAGAGGGAAAATAGAGCCACTGCATGTGCGCCAAGTGTCATGTTCAGGGAATTTTGGTGGGTTTTTCCTTTCCCACCGGACGGAGGATGGCACGCATTTATTTTTAGATCCATTTTTTCAAGATAAAATATCTCCAAAACCGTATTTCAAAATTACAAACCGTTTCCATACTTAGAATCCTCGCGTTGAGATCTACAAAACTGGATCCCATGTTGATAGGTTTCGAGAAAAAATATTCGGACTTTGTACACCATGTTGTTTATACTTTATACTTTCGGTAGCGCGCGTGTGTGTACATCATGTACACCATGTAGCAGCAATGCTCGGCTTCGCCTAGCTAATTGTTTACGGCTCGGCTTCGCCTCGATAACCATTTATAAATATCTTGAAGGGGGTACATAGGTTGTTGTGTGCATTGGTCGAAGCGTGCATTGGTCATAGTGCGTGGTACGGCTCGGCATTGCCTCGTAATACCGCTCGGTTTCGCCTCGAACAAAAAGCCTACGGCGCTCATCTAAAGTAAACCTGTGTTGTATCTAAAAAGTATAAAAAAGTAGTTACTAAAAGTATACAAACGTTGTTTCTAAAAGTATACACGTTGTATGTGAAAGTATAAAAAATTGTTAGTGAAAAGTATACAAACGTTGTTCTGAAAGTATAAAAAAAATGTTACTGAAAGTATAAACAAAACCATTCTGGAAAGTGTACACACGGTGTACCTAGGTGTACATCCGCGTGGGTGTACACATCTGCCTGGGCGTACAACCGCCTGGGTGTACGCCGGCCCTTCACTGGGTGTACACCGTCTGGGTGTACAAAACGCGTGAGTGTACAAACTTCTGGGTGTACATCCGCCTGTAACTTGATGTACAATCGTCTGGTCGTACACCTGTGGTGCATTTGTGTGTACGTCAGCACATGCACTTGGTACGTACTTCGTTCACTGCACCTGGGCGTACATCCGTGTTGATTCTGAGTGTATAAAAATAAATTCCCGAAACCTATCAACATGAGATCTAGTTTTGAAGATCTCGACGCGAGGATATCAAATATGAAAACGATTTGTAATTTCGAAATACGGTTTAGGATATATTTCATTTTGAATAACGGTATCACGAAATAAATGCGTTCACACCTCACCCCCGTCCGTGCGTGCCAAAGGGAAAATCCCCCCAAAACTCTGTGGTGGTGACACTTGTCACACATACGGACACCCTGTGGAGACTAGGAGGAAGGAGAACGCGACAAGTGTCGCGTCCAGAGCGCGCGCGGGGTGACCTTCCGGAAGACCGACCTTTTTCTAACGATTTCGATCGTTCTCTGATTGTTCATGTATACGTGCTAATGCAACCAACCTCCTTTGGGCCATATTTTCGTTCATGCCTATTCATGGGCCCTATAGCCTAGCCGGTCTATTTCCTTTTTTTCTGTTAAATACATATACTAAAGGGTACCTGGTGTGGGGCCCCTAGATTTTGGGGGCCCGGGGCGGCCGTCCACTCTGCCACCCTCCAGGGCCGGCCCTGCATGGGGATTTCAGACCAGGAATTTGTTGATGAAGACTCAAGACAACTTTTGATTACAGATAAAGCATCAAATAACAATGGAATAGAAGAAGATCAGCAGGTACAAGATGAGCTAGAAGAAGAGAACCTTACTCAGGATGACATTGAAAAATTCCTTAGAGAAGATAGTGTTTGTACAACACGGAGTGGCGGTCAAGAGGTGCTCAGCCATCATGTTCCACACATAAACAAGATATTTGGCAGTGATGAACAAGCATACACTTTGTACAATGAATATGCGTTGATTTGTGTATTTTCGGTGAAGAAAGAAAACAATTATAAAGGCAAGATCTAGCTTGATGGTACATGCCTAGTAAGGTACTATCACAGGAGGAATTGGAAGATAAGAAAAAGAAGAAACAACCGAGGAAACAATAAAGAACGGGTTCAAAACCCCTTGAAAAAACTAGGAAAAGGAGGAGAAACATTATAGTGATCACCAATTGCCAAGCTAAGATGATTGTGACACTGGAAAAATTCAAGTGGATTGTGACAAACATTGACCTAGAACACAACCATGAGCTTAGTCCGCATGATGAGTAAATTTTTTGAAGGTCGCATAAAAGAACGATAAAGGATGAGAAGTTATTTATTAGAACATTTAACTCAGTTAAGCCGCCTATGAGAAAGATTTATTCGATCCTCACTTATCTAAGAGGTGGTGATCCGAAGAAAGTACCCTATAGCAAGAAACATGTGAGCAACGGAAGGACTGCCATTGGTCAAGAAAACAATGACAATGACATGATGCAGGTTTTGTATTATTTTAGGAAGAGGTAGTAACAAAATCCTAGGTTCTACTATGCATTTCAGGTTGGTCCAAACAGTAAGGTTCAAAGCATTTTCTGGTCTGATGCCTACTTGAGGAAAATGTATGATCTATATGGAGATTGTCTAAGCATTGATACAACCTACAAGACAAATAAATACAACCTCCCATTTTCTCCTTTTGTCCGTGTTACTGGTCATGGTCAAAACTATTTATTTTCTTGCGCTGTCCACTATTGACACATTCACCCGACTGTTCAAAACATTCCTACACTGCATGGGAGGTAAACAAACGGTTACAATCATTACCGACCAGTGTGTCTCAATGAGAAGTGCTATCCTTGAAACTTTTCCAAAGAGTCGGCACATGAACTGTTTCTTCCACGTAAAAAAAGCAGAGGAGAAGTGTGGGAGGTCATTTGGAAGAACATCTAGCCTACATGCCTATTTCACTTTTATCCTACATAACTCTCTTACACGGGATGAGTTTGAACAGTTGTGGCAAGAAATGATAATCAAATATAACGTGGCCCATATCAAGTACTTTGCAGACATGTGGAAATACAAAGCCAACTTTGTTCATGTCTACTTTAAAAAGGATTTCTTCCCCTTTATTGAGTCAACAACTAGGAGTGAAGGCATGGATGCAATCTTCAAAGATAATATAGGTTCAACCTATAGTGTCATCAGTTTCTTGGCTGAATACAAACGAATTTTGGAAAATATTGAAGAGAGTGAGAAAGAACAAGATTCAATAACAAGGACAACTGGACCTACCTATTGGGTACATAGTGAGCTAGAAATTCAAGCAACACGCAAATACAACCGCAAAATATTTTATAGGTTTCAGAAACAGATAGGTTTTACCATAAAGCTATATGTGGATGAAGTTGAGAGATATGTTAAATATGAAGTTTACAAAACAAACGTGGTAGCAATGCGATAATTTGTTGTCTTTGTTGATATGCCTGCTCAGGATTTCAGTTGCATCTGTTGTAAATTTCTGAAAGATGGAATTGTTTGTGCTCACACTCTTAGGGTGCTGATATACTTAAATATGTCCGAACTGCCAGACAAGTACTACATTGAAATATGGATGCCTAACGAGAGAAAGGACATTAGACACAAGCAGTTCTATATCCCTCCTGAACTCACGGAAACGAACCAACACATAAGGTATACAATGCTATCAAGGAGGCTAAATGCTATGGCATCAAAAGACTCAGTTACAAATGGGAAGTACTTGTATGTTCTTTCAGAAAGTGAGAGGGTATCCCAAGGTCTAGATACAATGACAACTGCTGAAGAACTTAGAGCAATTCAGGAAAAAAAGACAAGAAAAGCAAGCAATTTCAGGCTGATTTGCCAATAATCCTCATGGCTATGGCGAGTATCTACAAAATCCAGATGTTACTCCTTCTAAGGGTCGACCAAAAGAAGTTGGAAGGAAAAATCATTTATGGAGAAATTGTTCTCAAAACAGCAAACACCTTCGGTCTGCGGGTCACATGAGCACAATTATGCTATTTGCACAAAAAAAAACATTTGGATAAATCACCGTTTGAGAAGAAAACTCTGAAGAAAAAGAGAGGTTGTTTTATTTTACAAATTAGTACATCACACATTAGTAAAAACAATCTATATACATAATAATTTGACAGTACATTCTGGTAGTTAATTGCATTTTAATTGTTTTCTTTAATGTCAGTTCCATCATCAGGTGCCAAGAAAGCAGCGAAACACACATACACACAAACTCAGGGGAAAATGCAGAAAAATACAAAGAAACATGCATCAAACGAGTGATTTGTTATTTCGATCCGCATAGAAGAAACTACAAGTTACACTATGCGTGAAATAATTGTGGACTATTGATATGACATATTTATTCAGCTGTATACATGTTTATGAGTTATGAAACTATGATTAAGGGAGTTGAGATAAGTTACCTTTACATGTATTCTATTTTTTAAATTTTGATGGCACTTGTATGATCAATTTACATTTGCTTGAATGTCTTTTAAGTGCTTTCCATGTACTTGTTTTGAATTAACGAAAAGAGAGTACAAAAATGAAACCAAACACCACATGCCCGAGAGCACATCTTTTTTGTATGTATAAAAAAGATACAATGAACAACTTTGGAAAACAACTATAACCGATTCTGAAAAACAAAGTCTTGAAAAAACAAGTGTAACCATGATATAATCGACTTTTTCACACAGAAATAAGTAAAGTTAGTAAGTTAAATATGAAGAAACATAAATAATTTCTCTACTAATATTTTTACCTTGGGATTGAAGTTCTATATCATTAGTTTTGCATCATTTTCGCCGTTGTATTTGTTGAACACACTATCAACTCCAACTTCATACGAAAACCAGGAATATCTTGTGCTGGAAATAAGCTCAATAGCGGATTTCTCGGGAACCAAAGCTCCATTAACTACATAAGAAATATATGACAATCATGGCTGCATGTTTGTAAAAAAAATATGATAATTATTAAAACACAAGAAATAAAGCAAAACTTTTCGCAAAAAATTAAAACTGCATAGTATGAAAAGAAAAGAAATCCATACCTAGTATTTTTTTGGAACAACAGGGAAAATGTACCCAAAATTGTCAAAATCCATAATTTTCAATCCGTCTTCATACCAGATGTTCACAAAACTTTTCATCTACAAAAATTTAATAATGAAAAATATCAAATTAAAGGTATATATGACCAGACATGTCATTTTTTTTAAATTGGTATTGTTGAACAAGAAAACAAATTATACCAATTTCTTATCACATGCCTTATGGTATGAACTGGATTTGGCAAGCAGAGAATCAAGAAAAACAAAGTTGTGATTCTTCAAGTCAACTATAAACATGAAGTAGCAGGATTCAAACAGTGAGGGAAAACAGAGCTTTAAAAAAGACAATAAGAATTGCAACCTTTATTATTATTAACACATAAGAACTTGTCAGTGCATAAACAATGCATATATAACTGAAAACAAAAGAAATAAAAAATTTATATTATCGATCAGCAAGATGTAATGGTCATGCTGAACTAGCGCCATGAAATCCTTTCAAGACATTTTGCTTTAATTTTGCTCTCATATAGTCATTAGGCCATTTCTCCAAAAAAAATACTCCTGCACAAAGAATTTAATATCATAAAAATATGCAAATATATGATAGGAAGAATCAAAAGAGCAAAAAAAAAGTTATAAGCTGCAAAGTCCTAGTATTGAATCACATGGAAGAAAATAGTGCTTCTTTCAAATCTTGGGATGCTTCTCTCTGAATAATTTGCAAAATAATGTATTGAGAACATATGCGTCAACCCAACCATTTGGCTTGAATGACTGCCTTCTTTGTAACAATGACGCTCTGCGGTTGTTTATGTTTACAACCCAATTGCTGCGTAAAAAATAGGAAAATATTCAAGTATGATAAGAAACTGCTTTTCACCATGAAACACCAAAAAAGTAAATTCACAAGGATAAAAGAAACATATAAACAGTAACTTACTCCCTATAATCTTCCATTTCAGAGAGTAAGACAATTGACTCATATAATTTATATGTTTTTTCTTGAACGATAGGCCTCTGGTTATTATCATAAGGAGAATAAACATATCTGCTTGGGTTCATGCTCCTCTTTGCTGGAATGTTTTCTTTACCCGACACTGAAGTAGAAATTCCTATTATGATGTTATTGTTATAATATGCATCCATTTTGTCGCACAAGTTATTACATGTAGTTTTGAATACTTCCTCTCCTAGTATTTCAAGCTTTGGTGAAATATAAAAACAGCGACAAAATATTTAATATGAATTAAATTAAAACTTGATCAAAAGAAAAATGGAAATTGTAGACAATGCATACTAAAATTGTAGATAAAACTAGTCACAGTTTAAAAATGTTCTAGTTGCAAATGCAACTCTAGTGAAAATTAGTTGCACATGCAACTCTAGAAAAGAACTATCGCAGGTAGAAAAATGTTCTAGGTGCATATGCAACTGTACTAAAAAATTAGTTGCATATACTACTCTAGAAAAGAACCGTCGCAGCTAGAAAAATGTTCTTAATTTGCATAGAAAAGAACCGTGGCGAGTAGAAAAATGTTCTAGCTACATATGCAACTATACTAAAAAATTAGTTGCATATGCAACTCTAGAAATGAACCGTCGTAGGTAAAAAAAGGTTCTAGTTGCATATGCAACTGTACTAAAAAAAATAGTTACATATGCAACTCTACAAAAACTAGTTGCATGATAAGATGTTCCAAACTAAAAACCTGAGCAGGCACGCCAGCTACATATGAAACTACCGTAAAAAATGGTTGGAAAATATTAGTTGCATATGCAACTACTGTAAAATATGGTTTCCTATGCAACTTTACGCAACTACTGTAAATTCTGGTTGCATATGCAACTTTAGTGTAAAATCTACTTGCATGCAAAATTACTTAAAAATCTGTTTGCATGCAACTCTACTATGAAATGTAGTTGCATTTGCAAATAGAACTAGTTGCATATGCAATCTTACAACCTAGTTTCATACGAAACTTTAGGTATAAAAATTGTAGTCGTTCCTATTGTAGTTGCATATGCAACTAGAGTTTTTACTAGTTGGATCTTCTTAGTTTCACATGCAACTAGAGTTTTTACAAGTTGTGTGGAATATGCATTCTATATTTACCACTAGAGTTTCATATGCAACATTAGTTATTACTATTTACATTTCTCCGAACTGCTTGATCTGCTTTGAAAAAGTAAAATTTAAAAGAAAAATACACAAAAAGTTAGTATTATGTGGTGTCAAAAGAAAAACCAGAAAAGGTGATGAGGTTACTTACTGACGGGCTATTAGAATGCATGTCATCTTTCATTAAGTTACTTTGGGATGATATTCCATGAGAAGGTGTGTCTGGAGAAATCTATGATCAAGTATGAAGTCAGGCAAAAAGAATTCAAAGAATAAAATACCAGAACTAAACCCGAAAATAGTAATTTCAACAACAAGTACTATAAAAATATTTAACTTCTGTTATTTTCCAAAAGAATCTTCCTTGTATGAGCATTGTTAATTTGGTGAAATAGTAATGGGTGAGAAATTCTACTACCTTTGTGCACACTGGATACCACTCTCAAACTCGTTGTCACTTGTGTTCTGGCTCATGTACAGAAAAATAATAACTAATGATTTTTGAATAGTGGTCAGGAAAGAAAATAAATTCTTTAACAGATTTATTTTTCTCCCCCTTGAAAAAAAAGCACAACATGTTTATGACCACAAACCAGTCACCTATAGACTCTATGATCATTTAATTTTTGAACTTGTGGTACCACTTATGCTTTGATTAATGATGTTTTTGTCGCTATGCATGATTATGGACATTATTGCTCTCTTGATTTGTTGCTCCCAGTGTTTTGCTAGCCTCCACTTGTACTGAGTATGAGCTCTACTTGTGCATCCAACTCCCAAAAACCAAAGTTTGCCAAATGTGTCCACCATACCTACATACATGTGATATTTAACCGCCAGTCCAAAGTAACTTGCTCATGTGTTACTTTAAAAGTTTCAAAATTACTCATGTTTTAGCTTATGAGGACGTAAATAGAGAATTTTTATCTCACTTGTTGATTGGCTTTCACACTCTGGACTAGTGGCTTCATCCTCTTATCCAATTAACAGAAGAGCTGACAGCGGGGTGCCCATCCCCCCCCCAAAAAAAACAAATTTTCTTCACTACTTTTGCCCCTTATTTACTAGTCAAAGCATAATTGTGTAAACAAAAGAGAAAGAGGGATGAACTTCTATACCAGTTGCTTCCTTCAATGGGATCCGCTCTTGTGAAGTCTAGTTGGCTTTTGACGTACTGTATTTTCTGTTTACCATTCGTTGACATAAGCATACACCTCTCTAAAAAATGTTTTCAATACCTCTGTTTAATAAAATAAAAAGCTCTAGCACATGATAGATCCATGCTTCCCTCTGCGAAAGGGCCTTTCTTTTACTTTTATGTTGATTCTCCATCTTCTAACTTTATGCACAGTTGAGAGAGCATAGTTGCCATTCTGAGTTTAATGTGCATTTGTCGCAGAAACATTATTAAATGATTCATGATGTGTTATTGTTTGTTCTCAAATTATTTGTTCTAGTCTTCCTCATGAACTTTGAAGGTGCCCTAGCATTTATGTTTTTCCCCTCTTTTAATTACAAGCGAAATATCACTTTGCTATGTTTTCTATATGCTTGAAACAAACGTAAAACTTTCAATGCATTGTTATTCATGATCTTTTATTTGTGTTACTTCTCATGATGCAAATTTATTGCTATGTTTTATTGCTAGAATTATATCTATCATGCTTCTATTTAAAGTATTATGATCTCAGCTTACATATGATTTTACTTAATTGATGATCAAGTTTATGTTGGTAGCATGTCACCTAAAAAATTATGTGTTTTTATCATTTACCTACCCGAGGACGAGTAGGAACTAAGCTTGGGGATGTTGATACGTCATACACGTATCCTTAATTTATCATGTTCCATGTTCTTTTTATGTTATTTCCTACATGTTTTCTATACACTTTATGTCATTTTTATCGATTTCCGGTACTAACCTATTGACAAGATGCCACATAGCCAGTTCCATGTTTTCCGCTGTTTTTAGTTTTAGAAAAGTTGTTGTGGATATATTTGTGGAATTGGAAAATTCAAAGCCCGGAAGTCTTAGAATTACGGAAGGTTCCACAGACTCCCAAAGAGGCCCGCAGGGGGGCCACACCATAGGGTGCTGCGCCTCCCCCTGGCCACGCGTTGGGGTGGTGTGGGCCCCCAAGGCATCCACCGCCATCGCCCTTTCGCCTATATAATCCCCCCGATACGTGAACCCTAAATATACACCACTTTTTCTCGAGAAACATCCGAGGCCGCCGTCATCGTCATCCCGAGATCGGGAGGGTTGTGGAGTTCTCCTCGGCACCCTGCCGTGAGGGAAATTCATCACCGGAGGGGTCTACACCACCATGCCCTCCTCCAAAGTGACGCGTGAGTAGTTCATCCCTAGACTATGGGTCCATGGCAATAGCTAGATGGTAGTCTCCTCTACTTTATGCCTCATGTTTAGATCTCGTGAGCTGCCCTACATGATCGAGATCATCTTTACGTAATGCTACATGTTGTGTTTGCTGGGATCTGATGAATATTGAATGCTATGTCTTCTGATTATCAATCTATCATGTTATATTCATGCATATGTTATTTATGATCTTGCATGCTCTCCGTTATTAGTAGATTCTCTGGCCAAGTAGATGCTAGTGACTCCAAGAGGGAGTATTTATGCTAGATAGTGGGTTCGTGCCTCCTTTGCATCTGTGCTCGAGTGACAGAAACGTGACAGATGGAGGATGTGCTATTTCCATTAGGGAGAAAACAACGATGTTTACTCCGTTTACGTTACACACTTTGCTTACTGTGATTATCTGTTACTTGCAACTTAATACCCAACGTTTGTTCAGATGATATTCGGAAGGTGGATTATTAGTCACAGACGCAGTTGGATGACAGTCTATGTATCTGGTTGTAATGCTCGTATGAATCACATAGTAATCTTTATGTCTTGCATATGCACTACGGTGCAGCCTTCATTTCTGTCAATTACCCAGCTGTAAGTTGTTGAACATACATGTTATTTATCTTTTATGGAGAGACACCACTATAGAACTGTGGACCCCGATCCATTTTCTCATACTGATAATACACACACTGTTTTCACACTGCTTCTACTGCTTTCATACTGTTCTCATATTGTTTTCCACACCATACGTTTAACCTCTTTGTGTTCAGTAAAACTGGTGACATTGACAACCTCACTTCTTCGTTGGGGCAAAGTGATTTGATTGTGTTGTGTAGGTTCCACGTTGCTGCTGAACCAGTAGTGCGCCCTGCCACCTCAGCTGCATCAACCTTGATAGATTGCTTGTCCTCCTACTGGTCGATTCAACCTTGGTTTCATTTTTGAGGGAAAACTTTTCGCTGCACTCTTCACAACCTTTCTCTTGGGTTACCCACGTCAGCCATCAACCCTCTAGTTTTCACTCTTATTACGTTGTTAGTGTTCAGTTTTTGCTACTGCAGATTTTAACTCTTGTTTTTCATTCATATTTTGTTCAGAGCTTGTTGGTTTGATTAGTATACATATGATTATCTCTCTAGTCATGAATTAATATTTTCTTTGGAAGTTATTTCAAATAAGTTTATTGGTGTTGGGATAGAGTAAAATATTTCATGCTTACAGTGGTGCAATAGGAAGTTTGTTTACACTGTGACTTAGACTTTGGCATCTAGTGTTAGATGATGTTTTAATTGTGTTCTTAGCTTTTTATTATGCATCATCACTAGTATCAAATAACTGAGAGTGCTTAATGTGCCATTGAAATGAAATCATGTGTCGTTTTTATCACATTGAAGCATGATATTGTGGTATTCCCCTTTGATGATTTATTTGGGTTGACTTGGCGCGTGCTCACACCATGTTATGACTATAAACCAGTCAGCTTTAGTCTTGATGATTATTTAGTTTTAAACTTATAATATCACTTTATGCTTTGATTAATAATGTTTTGCCTCTATGCATGATTACTGCCGTTATTTTCTCATAGTTGGCCGCTCCCCATTTCTTGCTAGCCTTCACCTGTACTGAGTATGAGCTCTACTCATGCATCCAACTCCCAAAAACCAAACTAATTCTAATGTGTACACCATACATACATATATGTGGTATTTCACCGCCACTCCAAATAAATTTCTTATGTGCTACCTTTAAAACTTTCAAAATTATTAAACCTATTTTGTGTTCCTGTTTTAGGTCATGAGGAATTATTAAGTGCTTTATTATTTCTTCATGATTGATGGCTTCATACTTTGACTAGCATGAATAATATTCTAGTCCTTCATATTGCAAAAAGAGCAGACATTTGGGTGCCCAGCCCACAAAAGATAAGCTACAACAATCATATTTAATCTCCTCAAACTATGGACTTGAGAAATTATGAACTTAGCTTGTGCAAACAAAGGATAAAGGGGGAATGTTTTGGTTCTTCCTATGGGAGCCGCTCTTGAGGCCATTAAACATGAAAAGATGATAAGTCATTTAATAGAATCTGTTCACATAGACATATACCTCTCTCAAAAAAAAAAAAATTCAATACCTCTGTTTTATTAAATAAAAAACTCTAGCACATGAGTAATCCATGCTTCCCTCTACGAAGCGCCTTTATTTTACTTTTTTTCGAGTTTTCACCTTCTTACTTTATGCACCAGTTAAGAGATCATAGTTGTCATTATGAGTATAATGTGAATAGTCACAAAATTTATTATTGATTGATTCATGATTTTGGTATTGCTTGCTCTCAAATTATTTGTATCTAGTCACAAATTGAAGTTTGAAGGTGTCCTTGCATTTATGTTTTCCATTCCATGAAGATCAAGCTGAATACCACTTTATTATGATTTTTAGTATGATCAAGAAAGCGTATCACTTGAAATGTATTATTTATCATTGTCTTTTATTTGTGCTACTTTTCATGTGAAAGATAGTTGCTAAGTTTACAGTAGTTCAAATAATATTTATCATTCCTTTGTTAAAGTACTTTGATCTCAACTTACAATGCTTTGATATTATGATTGATCAAGTTTGTGTTGACTCCATGTCACCTCAAAAATTATTTCATTATCACTTACCTACTTGAGGACGAGCAGGAGTTAAGCTTGGGAATGTTGATACGCCTCAAACGTATCTATAGTTTTTGATGCTCCATGCTTGTTTTATACATGTTTTACCTATGTTTTCCTATGTTCTCTATCATTTATTGGAGTAAACTATTAACAAGATACCATTGCCAATTTCTGTCTGTTTTTTCTGTGATTGCAGAAAAGGTCCAAAAAAACAAATGCAGCTCGGAATTTGA
Source organism: Alopecurus myosuroides (assembly GCA_028641055.1). NCBI lineage: Eukaryota > Viridiplantae > Streptophyta > Magnoliopsida > Poales > Poaceae > Alopecurus > Alopecurus myosuroides. Next base: position 9,800,824 of record CM054060.1, on the reverse strand, counting down.
TGAAATTTACGAGGATTTTTTATTCACCGAAAGACTCAAGAAGTCAAAATGATACCCGGAGGGGAGCCAGGGGCCATCAGGGCCCCTCTAGGCGTGGCCACCCTATTCGCACCTGGGTCCCCGTGGCAGCCCTGGCCACCGTCTCGCGTCGCCTCTTCGCTTATAAATTCGCTCTTGACCTAATCCGGGAGAATACCGGAGGATATTTCTAGAAACGAATCCGAGCTCTGCCGCCATCCAAAACCCTAATTAGGGGGACAAAAGTCTTTATTCTGGCACTTAGCCGGGACGAGGAAGTTCCCCCGGACCCATGTTCATCAATGTTGCTGCCTCCCATGATGCTGCGGGAGTAGTCTCTCGCCATGATTGAGGGCTCATGCTAGTAGCTATGTGGTTATCTCTCTCTCTCTCTCTCACATGATGTGATCTTGATTGTGATCGTGTGCTATGTTACCATTGTTGAATCTATGATGTTTCCCCTTCATTTGTAATGGATATGATGTACTCAATTTGTTTTATCTAGTATAATTCTCCAGGGTCAGCTTTGTTCCACGGTGCCACGGTGACAGTGCGGGTGCCGTTTGTGACTCTATGCACCATGTATTAGAGGGATACTTATCATGAAGTTATTCTTACTATGTTGGATTGAATTGGAATCATGAGTTTTATTTATGCTTGTGTTAAGTATAATCTCTATACTGCAAAGGTGACAGTGCGAGTGCTGTGGATTGATTAGAAAGATACTATTCAAGAGATAGGTTGTGGTGTTTATTAGTACTATCTTTGGATGCCAAAATTGATAGGGTTTGGGTGGTCATTGGCAGAAATGTGAACTTTGAGGTGTATTTGTGTAGCCCTACGTGATTCTCATCCTACTTGATCCATTAGGAACGATTTCCGAGCTATGTCTTCCATACATGGTGTGAGAGGAAATATCATGTGTTTAATTATGTTAATGTTGTTGAGAGTTGCCACTAGTGAAATTATGATCCATATTGTCGAGACATCATAGTAGAGTTCATAGACGGGGGTGCCTTGAGACTACTGTTAGAGAGGTGGGGGGACGTGGTAGTATGACAACCAGGAACACCAAATTTACCCAGGTTCAGTACGTCACAACTAAGCAGCGTTCCTACTCCTGCAATCTCACTAAATCAGGGCTGAAGCTTGAAGTATACAAAGTACAATGTGAGTAGGGTTTCGCTAACTCGACGAGGATCAACTTCTCGGCGAGTTGTCTTCTAGCTAATTGTCTATATCTTTCTTCTCTCCCGTCCGGCTTTATATAGATAGCCGGGGTAGGGCTTACAGAAAGAAAACCTAGAAGACTACGGTAAGTATCTAACTTGGAAAGCAGGAATCCGCCTTCTACTCCAAGCCGCACCACTTTGGGCCGTGGTCCGGGTTCTTCTAGAATCCGTCTTCTGTGCGTCAGCTTACTAGGCCGCCTAATGGACTGTGATCCATTACCAACAGGCGACCCTGGTAATCCGGCTCTTTAGGACAATGCCGGATATACCCCTAATCCGTATATATCCGACAGTAGCCCCTAAGAAGGATTGAGACTTCATTCTTCCACCTTTCGTCAATTTGCATTCTTTTTTGAGAAATGTTGGCGCTTTGTCTCGATTCTTCTTTTTCCCAAATCATTCATAACACAGAACTCGGATTTTGTCAGAATCTGGCTTTTTGTTCCACGAGTCTTCATGGATAAGGAACTTCATGACGCCAGCAATGAAATCGTGTTGACATCACGAATGTTTGGGTTCAGTCAAAAAACCCTGAAACGTATCTCTGGCATATTCTTGCGGGAAACAAGGAGATAGCCAAATTCACCCCGTCCCCTCGTTTCCCGAAATTTCCGGGCGTGACACGCGTCAAGGATCCAACGGCTAAAATAGCCGTTGTAACAAATCTCAACGCGTTTCCGGCTATAAATAGCTGCCTCGGGCCCTCCGGTTTTCCCTTCTGCTTCCTCTTCTTCCTCAAGCCCCCAGCGCCATAGGACTAGAGCCCGAGCTCGAGAAAGTGAGCATAGAACGAGTGTTTCCACCTTCTCCGAAAAAACCATCGGAGGATCCAGCTCGAGACTGCGCCACCCGAAAATGGTCGACGGAGGATCTCCCTGTGCCACGGACGCGAGCTCCGCCCCTCTGGACATCGACACCATCATCAACGATCTCGACCAGATGTTGGACTCCCCCGTCCGTGCCTCCATGAGCGCGCCGGAGGGAAACACCGACGATTTGGCCCGTGGGGATCTACCTCCCCCGGTCGAAAGCGTGCCTTCATTGTCTACCGCGCCTACCCCGCCTCTCGTCACTGAGCTTGCGGAAGAAACCGCCATTCACGGCGGTGAGGAGCTCGCTGCCTCTGGCGTCGCCGGAGCCGAGGAAGACGCGGAGGAAAACTCCTGGAATTGGAGCCACTACAATGTGGTTCCATCCCTTCTTCCGACAATGGAGAAGGAGGGACTTGTGCGGAAGGGAAAGTGGCGGTATGAAGAGGACGACTCTGAGCCTCTGCCAAAAGCCGGAGAAAGAGTTCTCCTTACCTCTCATATCAATAGAGGTATGGGTTTCCCACCTTCCCCCTTTTTCCTTCAAGTTCTCAACCACTACAACATCCAACTACACAATCTTCCTCCCAACTCTATTCTGTATCCTGTCGGGTTCCAAGCCCTCTTCGAGGGGTATTTAGGGATAGAACCTAGGTTAGATTTCTGGCAGTATTGCTTCGGAGTGAAGCGCAACCCTTCTGAGGGCGCTCTCCCCACCTGCGGGACCATCTCCTTCACCTTGCGTAGGTTTAGGGAAGATTGGTTCCCCAAAATAAAAACCTCGGAATCCGTCAAATTCTGGACGATTTCCTTCTTTTATCATGAAGATATCCCATTTCCTGGAAAGGAGACGGGAATTCCACCTTTTGTCAATTCCGCGGCCACTCCCCAAGATAATTGGGCAGTGGACGCGGTCCAGACCCAGCCAGAAGATCTGATGAGGATCAAACGACGCATCGCCAAACTCGTCTCCTCCTCTCCTCCTCTCACTAGCACCGACACGGTTTTGTGCTGGTTTGGGAGGCGCATCCAGCCGTTGGCTTATCGCGGAACCCGGATAATGTGCGACTACACGGGCCCGGAGGGCGCCCAATGAGGGGAACGGACAAAGCATTCTCTAAGAGGGACTTCAAGAAGCGGATAAACTATCTGGTCTCAACTCGAGATCAGTATGAGGAAAGCCGAGAAATGTATCATGAGGGAAATCCGGCTCCAAAGGTAACATTTTTCTTCTTTGGGCAATTTCTCGGATTTCCTCTTTCTTAGATTTTCAATTAGCCGGACTTTGTGCTTCTTTTACAGCTGGCCGATCTTCCCGAGGAGGATCTTGCCACCGACACCGAGTTGGACGCAATGCGTGCCAGCTTTGGAGGCGGTCGGAAACGCAAGAGCCTTCCGCTACTCAGGAGGTGATTGATCTTGACGGAGTTCCCGTCGCAACTTCCATGTAAACAACCCAGGTTTTTCTTTTCTCTGCTTTTTATCGCAGGAACCTCTTCTCTTTCTTGAAATTCTTATTTCTCGGATTTTTGTTTCTAGCATGGCTCCTACAACTTTGAAGCCAAAGATCCGGAAAAGAAAAAGTCTGTTGCTAGTAGAGGAACGCATCCCTCCCATGCTGCTGCACCCGACAATCCGGCTGCAGCAGAAGAAGAAAACCTGGCTGCAAGGGAAGAGGAATATCCCTTGCAGACCAGCCAGCCTACTGCACCGGAGACAGATGCGAGGGAAAGGGCGGTGGAGCCGGAAGTTGGGGGTCCTTCCAATATTCCAAAGGAGGAGCCTGTGCCCAACTTTGACCCGGAATTTAAGGTAAAACAAGAAAAACACTTTTGACGAACATGGATAAATCCATGGGCGACAAAGTACTTTTCTCCAGCTCCTTTAATCTGTCCTTGTCCGCAAGGCGGACTTATTGTTAGGAATAACTTCGTGTGCTCGCCTCGGCAGATTATTCAAGATGGCCTTGGCCACATCGGATTTTTCTTTGCATAATATGCAAAGGAGTTAAACGAGAACTTGACGAGTCTCCAAAGAATGAGCCAGGTAATATCTCAATCCCCCAAGCATTTTGCCAAATGTATTCATTTTTGACTTAATGCTTTTATCATGACCTTTCTTGTTTTTTTGACTTAAGAGTTATGTCTCTTTTCCATGTTTCAGCAAACTGCTGAAAACATCAACATGGAAGTTTTCAGCAAACTTACAATCAAGAATAAGGAGGTGAAAACTCTCCTTAACATTCTTGAAGAGAAGGAATCGGAGCTGGCCTCCATTCAGAAAAAGCTGGAAGAATCAACAGGTAATTTCATCACTGTTTTTTGTAAGAAATTTTCTAAGTCATTTTCTTAGTTTTAACTCCTCATTTTCCTTGCTTTTCAGCTTCTTTGGTGAAAGCCAAACAAAATTTTGAAGATGCTAGCAATGCCGAGAACCTCCGCATGGAGAACATGGAACTTCAAAAGATCAATGTGAACCTCCAAAAGGACATGGAGGCCAGCCAACTGGTTGTCGGGATTGCCGAGTCCAAGGCTTTGAGCCAGGCCGAGAAGGACAAGGCCACCATCATGGATCTAGAGAATTCCCTAAACCAACTCCTTGAAGAAGGCACGGAGATGGACAGGATTCTCGGTAAGTTTTTACGCTTTTACCGGCATTTTTCCTTTTCCTCTTCTGTTTTTTCTAACTTTCTTTTGTTGATTTAAACAGAAGGTAGCCCCTCACTTACTCAGATCGAAAAAATCTGGGCTTTCGAGAAGATCTTAACCGCGCTGAAATCTGCGGGAATGTTACTTATCAATAAGTACATTCCCGACAAAGCAGGAGAACTCTCGGAAGTTAGCAAACTTCCTGATGGAGGGATGACAACCCGGTAGGCCAACGCCAAGGTGTAACTCGGCCCAAGAGACGCTGCGCAAGACCCGGCTAAGGATAAAGGAACTTCTAGAAGGCCCAAGTTTGTAGGCCTGGTAACCCGGATTGTGGGTTACGGTAAGGAAAGTTAGGGTTTTGTATGCGGTGTCCTGGTAGGATTCAGGGTGTGCCTTGGAGGGCAAGCCAGGGGGTCCGAATGCTTTATAAGCCGGCCCCTAGGTCTAGTTTAGAGAGATCCAAGAGTTTGAGCAATATCGCTAGGTATCGAGCATCCAGTGTAACACGAGAGTTGAGATTAATATATCGAGATCGGAGACTCGGCGACTCGCTTGCCGGCTACCAGATCGAGTATCATCATGTTTTCCTCTGAGCTAAACCCTCTCCCAAACGCCTGTGTCGTCTTGCCCCAAGATAAGATACCCCTGGTAACGTCTGTCGTGATTATCCCACGACAGTTGGCGCCCACCGTGGGGCCTGCGTCCAAAGGTGTTTACATCACGGGAGAAGCTCGGAAGAACATGGAAAATCTTGTCATCGGCGAGATCTACATCGACCGCGAAGGAGAGAAGATGGTGGACGATTCCGGCTGGGGGCCAGAGTCGGATCACCTCGAATTCGGATCTATCGTGACGATCGGCCGGATCAACGTCTTCATCGGTATGGTACGTACTTCCGGTTCGATCCCTGACGACTTTGGATTTGATTCTGTGTCAGGGGAGGCCACCTACATTCAATCAGATGGAGAAGAATCAGTTGGAACGACAGATCCGACAGAAGAACCCACCACGAAGAGGGAACAGCCGGAGGAGCCGGCATGGACCCCGCGTGGCCGGGTCGAGAGAGAAGATGATACTGAGTCCATCATGCATCTGCTGGAAAGCCGGTATAAGGAAAATAGCATCGAAGAGGAACAGTATGAATTCATGCCGAGCATTGTGTGTCGGGTCACGGTGTACACGGCTCCCGCAACCAATCTCAACCAGGAGAACGTGACCGCAGCCGCAGCCGGAGCAGCACAAGCATTGGCCCAGCAGCAAGGTCCGGCTAACGGGAACCCGGTTTTAGCCCAGGTTGATGGAGAGTCGGCGTCGGTTACCAGTCAAGCGGCGGAAAACGAGCTGCACGCAAACACGTTTGGATTCCTAGCAAACCGGACACCAGGGGCGGGACCTTCCAATCCACAACACCCGGCCCTGTTTGACAACAATCTGATTCTAGATCCCACAGTTCTTGCCACGGTTATCACTTCAGAAAACGCGGCGGAGCGTGTTAGGGGTCTGGATGTAGCCCGTCGTGCATTGGAGCAACAGAGAAGACAAGTAGAAGCAGAGAAGCAAGGGATGGCCACACGCCAACGCGAGCTGGATGCGCTGGAAACCCGGCTCCGAGAAGAAACGACGAGAATACATCAAAGGCACCAAACCAGATTTCCAGCAATGGGCGGAGTCATAAACCCGGCTGCGCTGTTTATCACACCTCAAGATCAGCCGATTCCAGCGGCGAACCAAGGAACTGCACCTCAACCGGTAACTGTGGGAACACAGCCGGCAAACGTGCGAGCCGGGTTACTTTTACCGCAGACTGGAGTTACAACCGGCAATACATTACCACCACCACCACCATCACGATTTCGCACACCGGCAGGTCATTACAACAATCCCATGGACAACGTGTATGCAGCAACACTCGCATTGAATCAAATCCCCGTGAGAGAGTCACCCCACGCAGAGGAGACCCGGCGGGCGATAGATATGCTGCACACTGCGGTGGCGCAGCAAGCTAATTACCCGGATCACAGAAGTGGAATGCGTGGGACACCATACGTCAGTCAGCAACGAGGCAATACCGGCAATATCCAGACAAGTTCAGCACGGCGGAGGGAAGAGCAGCAGCAAATGCTGCCTCCTCCGCGTGATCAGGCAGCGCCAGCGGCATCGGCGGTGCAAGCTATCGTGGATAGTTCCAGAGCCAGGAGAGCTGCGGCCGGGTCTGTGGTGCATGGACCACCAACAGTACCGCGTCCAGCCGCACCTCCCGCAGGGTCACATGTTTCCCGAGTAAGACCAGTTCCGACTAATCTTGCTGGTCCTAAGTGTTTGTCAGATAACATCAGGGCTGAGCCTTACCCGGAAAAGTCCAAGGAACCGGGTAAAGTAGTGAATTACGAGCCGACTATGGATCCAGAAACATGGTTGAGTAGTTATGAGATGGAAATGTCGATCGCAATGCATCCGAAAATCTTCAAGCCAAGTTCATGTACTTGATGATGTCAGAAGAAGCAGCAAAGTTATGGTTCACCAATCTACCGGAAGGATCTATCAAGTCGTGGGAGGAGTTGAAAACTGCGTTTATCAAGCACTTTCATGGGACGTGCAGAAAGTTATTTACCATTGATGACCTAGAACGATGCGTCCAGAAGAAGGGAGAGTCGGCGCGCAGCTGGGTGCGCCGGGTTATGGAGATACTTCATTCATCGACAGATATTCAACCCAAGGATGCGTTACAAGCAATGGCAAAGACGTGCAAGTACACACCTTTAGTGCAAAAGTTAACTCGCATGAAATCTAGTCGGAATGCTTCAAAAGTTACGATGGGAGAACTGATGGATGCATGCAACAAACATGCCGCAACGGATACTACAGAAGAGGAAGTTGATGACAAAAAAGCAAAAGCGAACACAAGTAATAGTGGAAGAGCCGGCAACGGATCAGCGCCGGGTAATAACGGAAACAGCCAGAACAAGCGCCCGTTTGAGGGAGGTTCCGAGTTTGTCGCCAGCACAGAAGCCGGGTCTTCGAGACCTAGGGCAGAAGGAAATTTCAATACTGGAAATCACAATGGAGGAAACTATCAAGGGCCACCAAGGCCGAGTAACAATTGGGACATCTTCAGAATGGCGTGCCTGAAGCACAGCAGGAAGGGTAGGCCGGCTAACCATTCCTTGGAGCAGTGCGCCGACCTACAGAGATGGAAGAACGAGGAAGTGAACAGAGCCATGCGAGGTGCAGGTCGGGGAGGAGGACCGGGTCCAGGTGGAAACCCGGGCAACGGCCCACCCCCAGCCGGTAACTCGGCAGCAGGAAATCAGGGTAACAACCAAGGGGGAGCTGGAGGTTTCTAGGCTAACCCCAAGCAGTTGGGTCAATATCGCGTGCATACTACAGGAAGTTCTAACAAGGACAAAAAGATACTGAAGCAAGCGGTAAATTCGGTTTCTTCGGCTGTTCCGAGATACCTGAGGTGGTCAGAGCAGGACGTAACATGGAGCAGAAGAGATCACCCGGAAAGAATAGAACACCCGGGAGTCTTAGCATTGGTAGTTGCACCGCAGGTCAATGGGTATGAGCTGAAAAAGGTCCTGATGGATGGTGGAAGTAGCATCAATATCCTGTATTGGGAGACCTTTCTACGCATGGGTCTCAAGGAGTCTCAGCTACAGAAAAGTTCAACAATTTTTCATGTAATAGTGCCGGGTCACTCAGCGTGCCCCGAGGAAAAAATCGCATTGGAGGTAGCTTTCGGAGAATCAAAGGATAATTATCGAGTTGAGTGGCTCACTTTCGAGGTGGTCAAGTTGCGCAGTCCTTATCACGCGTTGTTCGGAAGGCCGGCTTATGCTAAATTCATGGCTAGGCCGTGTTATGTGTACCTACAGTTAAAAATCCCGGGTCCTAAGCAGACCATCACCATACATGGAAGCCGGGATATAGCGGCTGAGTGCAATGAAGGAGACGCACCAATGGCTGAGCAAGCTTGCAGAAAAGAGGAACTCAATCATTACCGGTCTCAAGCAGACCCGGATGACAGAACAACATTGAAAAGACCGAGTACTGAAGACGAAAGGGCAAAGTTCAAGGCAGCACAAGACACCAAGATGGTGGCTTTCATCGAACATGATCCCTCCAAACAATCTGCCATAGGAGAAGAAATCACACGACCGTTTACAGTCAGCCACGTCATGAAAATGCCTCACCCGGATTGGCTAGCAAATCCGGTACTCATAATAAAAAAGACCAACAAGTGGAGAATGTGTATCGATTACGTCAGTTCCGGATAGGCTCCCAGGAAGAACTAAGCAATGTAGCGGGCAGCAGGTTTCAGACGCACTCTTTTCCTATCCAGGGTACCTAAGGGGACTGGAAGGTTTTTAATGAGGCGGCCTGCTGACCCAAACTTTCTCGTATCAGTAAAGAGATGGTTAAGCAATATATCTTCTTCACATGCGTTATCAAGTCTTACTTTGTTATGATCTTTGCTTCGGTTACAGGCAAGTATTATTTATCGTTACCAGTACATCAGTTTCCTTAAGTATGTTGCATATATCTAGGTCTTGGGGGCTGATTGCTTGAATAGCACAGTTACAAACTCAAAGACCCGGCCTTGATGCCTATGAGTTATAAGGGCCGATTACTCGCAAACGAGTACGGCTGCAATCTTATAACCGGACAAAGGAGCCAAATTTTCTTGACTTTTCTTACTTAAGCTCGATGTGACTCGCACCAAAGTGGCATGATTTGCTCGCTTACGATTACAATCAGCCATGAAGCCCAATAGGGACTTTCCTGACCCTGTTTTCGTACAGATGTAACAACATGATATCCACGCGAAAGCCGGCTTATAGTACAAGATAGTCAAAAGGGTCATCTAAACCACAAGTTATGCAGAGTACAGGGCTAATAGCCGGAAACTCAACGTTTATTAAGCATAACTTCATACCCATGTGAACGGCTCTAGGCTTTGGGCTTAGTAGAAAACAATTTGTTCTCCTGGAAAGACCACGCATCCCAGACTCGGATCTCGAGTCTTGGGGACTGGGGATTTCGAAACAGAAACAAGTTGCTTCGTTACTAAGCTCAAAAAACCCTAACATCCGACTCTTGGGGACTTGGGGACTTAGAGAAAAGTCCACTTGTCAAAACCCACGATACTCGGAAACCGAGTCTCACAAAAGGGAACCATAAAGAAAGTCGGATATCAAGAATAAGTTCAAAAAACAGACAAGTATCAAATCCATCCAAAGGCCAGGAGAGGCACGAGGTATATCAAGGAAATAAAGTGCATTACAAATCTCGTTAGCAGTATCAAAGGTGCACAGGCGCACCGTCAAAAGAATATCCGTTTTCAACAAAAGCATCGAAAGACCAAGGTATCATAACGGCATCCGTTTACTCGGCTTCCTGAGCCGGGTCCACATCTTTGCCCTTGCCCTCCGGGTCTTGGTCCTGGGCTTGCTCTTCAGCTTTCCCAGCATCGTCACTCGGATTTTTCGCATCAGGACGGACAGGCGGGCGGACAGCCGGCGTAGAGGTGGTTGGCCCTGATCCTAACTCGGCTTCCCTCTTCGCGGTTTCTTCCCTTTTCCTGGCCGAATCAGCATTCCATTTCTCCAAAATATCGAAGGGCAGGGGTGCTTCTTCCTGCACGATCTTGTTTTCAGCATCGTACGCACTCATAAACGTGCGCAGGTCCATACTATCGGCCAAAGTGGTTGCCGAGTGACGCACTGCGGATTGTACGGCCTTGAAATCCTTGGGTCCAAACTTGGAGCCATCCGCTTTGAATTATGGAAACCCGGATATCACCTTTGCCGGCTCAAGCTTAGGAAAGTAAGCCTTAGCTAGCGTAAAGGCCCGGGTCATACCAACCCGGCATGCCGAGCGTTTCCAGAGCTCGATCCACGCAGGCACGGTGGAGCATGCTTGGATAAGATTCTCTTCACCTGGATATGCCTCAGTTGGCCATTGCACGGCGTCCAATATCCACTTGGTGCCGGCGAAGAAGGTCCGGAGCACAGTCTTTAAAGTTTTAGCTTTTTTAACATCATCTTCTTCTGGGGTCGCAAGGTTAGCACCTGCAGTTGAAGCAAGAAAGGCCACATCAGTAATTCCGAGTATCATGAATCAAGTAACAAAGCAGAGGCATGAAAGCAGTCAGCAGCAAGAAACTTACTAAGCAAGATACGATAAGTATCGGTAACTTGCTCCGATAACTTTTTCAGTGCGGTTTGAGCAGTGGTGCATCTTTTCTTGTATTTGGAAACATCTTTCTTCAAGGTTTCCACTTCAGCCTCAAGGGCCTCTCTCCGCTTTACCTCGGCAAGCAGAAGTTGTTCGGTTTTAAGCAAAAGTTCGTCAGACCGGGTGGCCTGTGCCTATAAGAGACCAAAGTATGAGAATTAGTCGGGTAACATGGCAAGCCGAGTATCGCACAGAGTACCGAGCACAACTTCAACAAGTTATACTCGGAACTTGGGGACTAGATGGATATGAAGAGATACCAGGTAACATTACCTGGTGCTCCGCTGCCATACGCTCTAGCACATCGTTCTCCGAGGCCTTAATAGCAAGGAGAGCGCTCATCATCTGATCGAAAGTATTGTTGCCCAAATTGGAAGACCCGGGATCTTGGAGACTCAGGGAAGGAGCTCTCTTCTTGGTGGGAGAAGGTATCCGGGTCGTCCGAGTATCGGAGTCTGGTGCTCCTCCTCCCGTGCCCAAGGCTGCAACTTCTTTCTCCTCGTGTGCGTGCGAGGCTATTGGATACTCGGCTTCTTGATCGGGCCGGGTTTATTGGTGGCACTTGTTCTTCTCCGCCAGCTGCGGTAGTCATATCATCAATCGGTTTCTCCTTACCCGGGTCATCAGTTTCCATATTTTCTTGGTCGCTGATAGTGACCGCGGCTCTATGGACAGTGTAAGTAAGTAGTTAGCGTACAACTGGGACAAAAGTGACGGAAAGGTGATAAAGCATCAGGAAAGGAACTTTACCCGGGATTCACCACGTAGTCCGAGGGAAACTCGCTGCTGGACCCGGACGAAACTGAAAAACATCAAGCAAGACACGGAATTATCCCGTAAGGGGATGGCTCGGAAAGACTTTGATATTCAGAGAAAGGTTTAGGTGAGTACCAGCGCGTCGAGCCGGAGACGACGAAATACCCGGATTAAGAGTGCCATCACCCGGAAAATTCCGAGTCATTCTGCGCTTGGCCATGGGCGATTCCTTCAGGTACGGCCAGTGGGATAACTCCAGGTTTAGCTCGCGCATGTTATCGAAAGAATATGGTTTAGAGGCGAGGAAACGGTATGGAACCTTGAAGACGACCCCTCGGGGTTTTCTCTTTGTTCCGACCTTGATTGTCGGCTCAGCTACATCTTCGTCGCTTGCGGATTCTACCTTGCCTTCGGTTTCTTCTTCTTCGTCCTTGTCCTCTTGTTCTGAAAGTTATCAAGGTTTACAGTCGGAAAATGAAGAAAGGGCAACAACAAGCTCAAAGAAACTAAGTGAAACTCGGAATGTACCTTCATCTGAGTTAACGGCGTCTTCTTTCTCCTCTGGGCTTTCAGAGTTAGGGGGAGTTTCAATCTTCCAAAAAACATCATCGGCCTGAGATGAAGGTATAAGAATGAGGGTTAACAGCTGCATCAAGGGGAAAGTGTGAAGGTAAAAATATGGAAGCCGGATCTTTACCTCAGGGGCCGGGTTCTCGCGAGTGAAGGGTTCTAACCCGGCTATATTCCGGATTACCTCCAACTTCTCTGTCAAGAAGCCCTTGATAGTCTTGTTGGTGTCACCAGCTGCAAAGCTGTTGGTGGAGTACCGGAGCGCGTCCATGGTGTGCCCCGAGTACTCGCACATTAACTTTGTGCGGATGGAATTGGGTTGGATCCGGAAATCAACCCAAGTTTTCACCAGGTTAAACCCAATGAGAGCTTGGGCCGAAAGAATAGCAATTTTATCCAACAAAGGTTGGATTGTCTCCCTGTCCGAGCCAGGAGCAAAAGCGTTGAAGGTCTCGGAGATATCGAGGAGGCCCTCCGAGTAACCCGGCAGCTTCTTTTCGCCGGGTGGGGAGGTGTCTCAGCAGTAAAAGTATGAGAGTTGCCAGTGTTTGACGTGGGAATTGAGTGTGAGAGGTGGCATGGGAGAATTTTTGCGACGCTGGATGGAGACCCCACCGCAGGCAAGAAGTGCTCCGTCACCGCTTTCACGGCACGGCTTGCACTGGAAAAGTTCAATAAAGAGAGCCAAACTTGGCGGAGTGCACAAGTATGACTCGGATAAAACAATGAAATGGGTAATATTCAACATAGAGTTAGGCCCTATGTCGAATACCCGGAGGCCATAATGGCTCAGAACTTCTCTAAAGAAAGGGTGACCCGGAGGACGGAATCCCCGAGTCATGTGCTCTGCAAAGCAGATTACCTCGTTATCGGCGGGTGTGGGCCGGGTCTCGTCACCCGGCACCCTCCAGTGGATATCCCTCTGAGGGGGGAGAACCCCCAACTCGGCCAGCTCTTCTAGCTTGGCCTTTGTCACCATGGATCGCGCCCAGTTGGCGGATATGGACTGGGTGGTCTTGGCCTTGGTTGGCTGCTTCCCTTGTTTCTTGGGAGCCATGGGATCAACCTGTTAAGCACAAGACAGAGGTACAGGAAATGAGATTCGGAAATCATGAATTACCCGAGTGTGTGCAAGCAGTATCGATGACATGAAAAATAAGAAGTATCCGGGTATCGCTGGACGGAGCAAAAGATTACAAGTTATCCGGGTATCAAGTATCAGCATAGAAACTATTGGGTACTTATGTATTGAAAAGTGTTTGAGGAAGACGGATGACTTCCCATGTATCTACTACAAGCAAAAGAGCCGGAAGAAGAGGATTTTCCGGGTGTCAATGACAGGCGCGGAAAATTTTGGCGAAATGGATCTAGATTGAAAAAGTTGCGGACGATTCTACGGAGAAATTGATGAGTAGTGATGATAGGAGAGTGGTATGTGGCCATCAATCAAGCTATTGGAGGAATTAGCAAGCATCTAAGCGACCTAATCCGGCGCGACAAGGAAAATGGCTTGCGGGTTGACCAAGATCTAATCTAGAGTAAATCGAAAAATTGCGGGGTTGAATTAATGGATACAAGGAACTTACTGGAGGAGATGGGAGCAGCACGCGGCGAAGGCAAATGGCGCAGTCTTGGTGCCCCCTTGCGATTCCCGGCGGGCAGGTTGAGGGCGCGGCGGCGGATCTTGGCGGCGGCGCGGGGCGAATCGTGGCGGAGCGTAGCCGGCGGCGGATTGGCTCCGGCGACGCGCGCGGGATCTCCGTGATGGTGCTCTGCGAGCTCGAGCGCGGAAGTGAAGATAATAAGGAAAAGGGGGAAATGAGCCGTTGGGGTTAGGTTAACCCCTAAGTGCCTATTTATAAGAGTGCGGGCGGATAAACCTAGTCCAACGGGCGAGAGCCGGAAATTTCGGGATAACGTATGCCTGCCTGGATTTTTTGAGATATGCTTTAAGTACTGGGCGAGATAGCCGGACAGAGATAAGAAGGAGATCTTCTCCGCAACATCAGGGTCAATTATCGAGCAAAGTAAGCCAGATCTTTGACATTTTTATCAGGGCATTGATCCGGAAAAAGTAAAGAAGGACCTAGAGAAAGCCGGGTTACTATATGGCCACCTTGGAGTTAGGCCTAGCTGTTTATTAAAGCACCTTAGCCCGGCCTCTATGGACTTGTACGTCTGGTATTTTTTACAGGGAATAGCAAGCGCTTCAAGGAGGGTCCCGTGAAGCCCAGGCTATTCTGGGGACTACTGATGGAGGGATGACAACCCGGTAGGCCAACGCCAAGGTGTAACTCGGCCCAAGAGACGCTGCGCAAGACCCGGCTAAGGATAAAGGAACTTCTAGAAGGCCCAAGTTTGTAGGCCTGGTAACCCGGATTGTGGGTTACGGTAAGGAAAGTTAGGGTTTTGTATGCGGTGTCCTGGTAGGATTCAGGGTGTGCCTTGGAGGGCAAGCCAGGGGGTCCGGATGCTTTATAAGACGGCCCCTAGATCTAGTTTAGAGAGATCCAAGAGTTTCAGCAATATCGCTAGGTATCGAGCATCCAGTGTAACACGAGAGTTGAGATTAATATATCGAGATCGGAGACTCGGCGACTCGCTTGCCGGCTACCAGATCGAGTATCATCATGTTTTCCTCTGAACTAAACCCTCTCCCAAACGCCTGTGTCGTCTTGCCCCAAGATAAGTTACCCCTGGTAACGTCTGCCGTGATTATCCCACGACACTTCCAGAGGCGATCGAGGAGGTAGCGAACCGGAAAGAATCCTGGTTTTGCTCCGCGACTCGCGGTGGTGCGCGCATGGCCCTTAGGCTCATGCGTATGCATTATACCACCGCCAAGTCTTGGAGGGTGGCATCAGGTATCCCTCAAGGGTACGCAGACGCACAACGAGCCAACATCTTCGACTCTGTCAAAGGCCATGCTACCAAGATAGCACAGATGGTGAGCATCTCCACCTTCTACCCCGAGGAGGAAGTTCCGACAACTCCCGAGGATTCTAGCAGGGAGGAGGAGGACCCGGATCCTGAAGAGGCTGCCTGAATCCTGGGTAGATGGTAGGAAAAAATATCCCTCTTTTGCAGTTTAAATTATAAGTCTTTGCAAGTTTTTCCGGGTTTTAATTCCTTTGCCTTCTAGGTTCCCTAGTTTATATGTTTTAACTGTCCTTAGTGTTTGAAATGGCTCAATAGTACTTAATCTTCATACCAAGTGACTGGGTTTAACCGATTAGTCGAAACTCGGAAACATGGATTGTACTAAGACATTTTTACTTACTAATTTCAGTGACCCAACATAGAAACAATCAGATAATACTTAGAGAAAAGTAAGGAATTTTGAAATTGTATGAAACTCAGGCACGCATGCACAATCTGGATTTCCTTAAGCTTCCTTAGGCTGCAAAACATTCAGTTTATAACTCTAAGCACGCAGGCACAATTCGGGTTAACATTGAGTATTTTGAAAGATCATTGGGAAATAGATAAGACATACTTATGCTTTGTACTAAGCATGCAAGAAAACTTTATTTCATGATCTCAAAGATGCTTACATAGAAATTTAACTGAGTGTAGAAAGGACGTAACTGCTGGATGCTCCAGGGTCTCTTTGTCTCTCCTAGTTCGACATCTATCTTTCTCTTTATTTTGCGATTCGGTCTTTTGGGATCATCCTCCGTATCCCGAATATCTACACGATAATAAGATCCATTTTTTCATAGCCTTGCTAATGACAAATGGTCCCTTCCAGACCGGGGCTAATTTGTGCTTCCTTTCCTTCACCAATCTTAGCACTAAGTCATCTTCTTTGAAAGAACGATGTCTGATTTTCCGACTATGGTAGCGTCGCAATCCTTGCTGATAAATGGCGGATCTTTGAAGCACAAGGTCTCGTTCTTCTTCTAAAAGATCGACGACATCCTGTCGTGCGCTTTCGGCATCCGAGTTAATGTAAGCCTGCACTCTTGGGCTATCATGGATCATGTCCATTGGAAGCACTCCTTCTGCGCCATACACCGAGAAAAACGGGGTTTGCCCTGTTGATCTATTTGGCGTCGTTCGAATACTCCAAAGCACGGAAGGTAATTCTTCTACCCATACTCCAGCTGCTCTATGAAGAGGATATTCGATTCTTGGGCGTATTTCCTGCACGATTGAGCTATTCATTATTTCAACCTTCCCATTGGATTGTGGGTGTGCCACAGATGCAAGATCTAGGCGTATTCTCATTTGTCAGCAATATTGTGCCAACTCTCCCATTGAGAAATTTGTCCCGTTGTCCGTGATTATGCTGTGTGGGACGCCGTATCTCATGACTACGTCAATAATGAAATTTCTGGGAGTCACACCGTCAAGTTTTTTGATGGGTTCCGCCTCCACCCACTTGGTATACTTATCTACCGCAACAAGTAGATGTGTGAGTCGGCCTCTGGAAGTTTTGAATGGTCCCATCAATCTAGCCCCCAGACTGCAAATGGCCATGTAATGGGGATAGTTTTCAGTGCTTGAGCTGACATATTTGTCTGCTTGGCGTAATACTGACATCCGGCGCATGTGTTTACTATGTGTTCGGCGTCTGTCTTGGCTTTTAGCTAGAAAAACCCTCCATGGAATGTTTTTTTGACTATGCTTTTCGATTGAGCATGATGTCCGCAATCTCCTGCGTGGATTTCTTGCAGGATTTCTTGGCCTTCTTCTGGCAAAATACATCGCTAGAAAATTATGACAGTACTGCGTTTATACAGGCAACCATTAATTACCATGTATCCTTTGCATCGACGTTGTATCTGTCTTTGCAAGACCTCGTCTGCTCTATCCGGGAACTTCTGATCAACTAAGAAGTTTAAATATGGAATTGTCCAATCAGGGTTAACTAGCAGGACTTCGATTGACTCGGAAACGAGAGGATAGTCAACATCTCCACCTTTGATCGATGGTTCATGCAAATTTTGGACAAACACACTAGGTGGTAAGGTTTCCACTCTTTCCGAGCCCATGCGGTCTAATGTATCCGCATTCCAGTTTTCTTCCCTTTTGATATGAAGTACTTCAAATCCTAGGAAGAAAATGGAGAATTCATCCACTGTTCTCCGATATTCGGCCATGATGGGACTTTTGGCGTCCCATGTTTGGTTTAGCTGATGTTGTACCAAATCCGAGTCACCATAGCAAAGTATGCGTTTGACCACTATTTATTTTGCAATACGCAAGCCATGAAGTAGAGCTTCGTATTCTACCACGTTATTACTGGTGTTGAAGTGTATTTGTAATACATACTCCATAGTATCACCTTTTGGGGATTTTAGCACTACACCAGCTCCAGCGCCTTCCTTCATCTTGGATCCGTCAAAATGCATGACACAGTATTCCGACTCCGGCATTGGTGTGTTTTCTAGTGCTACTGTCCACTCAGCGACGAAATCTGCCAACGCCTGGGATTTTATTGCCGTCCGGGGTTGGTACTTCATGTTGAACGCACCTAGCTCAATGCACCATTTGGCTACTTGGCCTGTTGCGTCCGCAATGTTAATAATATCCCCTAGTGGTGCTTTGCATTCCACTTTTATGGAATGTCCTTTGATATAATGGCGGAGTTTTCTTGATGCGAAAAATACGCCATACGCAAGTTTTTGATAATGTGGATACCTTTATTTTGACTCGGAGAATACTTCGCTGACGTAATACACTAGGTATTGATCTGGTATGCTTTGCTCGTCGTTCCGTCTTTCCAAAACTATCACTGCACTAATAACCCTATTTGTCGCTGTAAGATACAGTAACATGGGTTCTTCGTCTTTTGGGGATGCAAAAATTGGAGTTTTCATCAAGGTTTCTTTTAACTAGGTTAGTGCTTTATCCGCCTCTTCTGTCCATTCAAATTTGTCGGATTTCTTCAACAATTTGTATAATGGCAGAGCTTTATCTCTTAGTCGGCTTATAAACCTGCTGACTGCGGCTGCAGAACCCGTCAATCTTTGTACATCTTTTAAGCACATAGTCTTTGAGATTTTCAAGATTGCCTTGATCTTTTCCGTGTTTACTTCTAATCCTTTGTGAGAAACGATAAAACCCAGAAGTTTTCCTCAGGGAATCCCAAATATGCACTTTAATGGATTCAACTTTATTTTATAAGCGCGCATTTTTCGAAAGTTTCTCGTAGATTTTCAAGGAGTGTGTCCTTTTACTTGAAAACGACGGCAATATCGACCACATAAACGTGTACATTTTTGTCAATCTGCCTATGCAAACAACGTTGCATGCAACACTGGTATGTTGCAAATGCGTTCTTCAGGCCAAAATGAATGGTTATGTAAAAGTATGTTCCATACGGGGTTATGAAGGAAGTTTTGATTTGATCCTCCTCCTTCATACGTATTTGATGGTAACCGGAATAAGCATCCAAAAAGCATAAAAGCTCAGAGCCAGCAGTGACATCTATTATTTGATCGATTCGTGATAATGCAAACCTATCTTTTTGACACAATTTGTTCAAGCCGGTGTAATCTATACACATCCTAAGAACAATATTGTCTTTCCTCGGGACAAATATTGGGCTCGCAGACCAATCAGTATGTATAACTTCCCGAATAAAATCAGTTGCCAAAAGTCAGATAATTTCCTTGCCAGTAGCCTTCCGTCTTCTTTCGTCAAATTGACGGAGACCTTGTTTGACGGGGTTTGATCCTAG
The DNA here is from genome assembly GCA_028641055.1 of Alopecurus myosuroides. Lineage (NCBI taxonomy): Eukaryota > Viridiplantae > Streptophyta > Magnoliopsida > Poales > Poaceae > Alopecurus > Alopecurus myosuroides. The sequence continues at coordinate 9,781,860 of CM054060.1, read as the reverse complement.
AACCACCTTGAGTTGATGCTCAGCAAGTTCCCTGTGTACACCTGGCATGTCCGCAGGACACCAGGAAAAAATATCCCAGTTCTCAGGAAGGAACTTGACGAGCGCACTTTCCTATTTTTCGGTCATCCCGATTCCCACTACGACAAACTTTGTCGGATCTTTGGGATCTAGTACAACCTGCCTTGTATTCTCTGAAGCTTTGAAGCTATATGCCTGCTTCCGGCTTTCTTTTCCTGCCGGCATTTCTGTCGGTGATACCTCTTTTGCCAGCTCTTTCAATTCCTCCTTTTCTATCACTTATTCGGCGCAAAGGGCGTTTCCTTTTTCCAGCTACTTTGCCAATTTGAAGTCTCCCGATATGGTGATTACTCCTCCTTTTGGCCCTGGCATCTTCAGCTTGTTATAAATATAACATGATCTTGCCATGAATTTGCCGAAAGCTGGACGCCCGAGTATTGCATGGTATACTGATGCATGTAAAATGCATACATGAACTTTGCATGTTATTACTTGTTTTTCCTACATATTAGCAACTTATATTCATGTTTTATAATGATTTGGGGGATCTTCTAAACAATCCCCCTTCTTTTGGTTCTAACCCTGTTTTTCCAGAAAACGTACTTTTTAGTGTTTCAGACTTTCCGGGAGCTTCAGGACTCCAAAAAAGGCAAGGCCAAAGAGCACGGTTCAGATTTTTCGAGACGAAGACCATGGGCCAAAGTAGAGGGCCAAATGGACAACCAGGTGGAAAAGAGGACCCTCCACGCGGCCAGATTCCTTGGCCGCGTGAGAGGCCCCCTTTTTGCCCCCGTGGCTCCGATGCCGTCGATCTTTCTTCTCCCGAGTGTCTCGTGACATATAAAACGACTATATAAAGGGCCCCCTGGCCTTTTCGAGGAGGAGGCGGCGCCGAGAGACGAAACCATGAAACATAGAGACAGAAGGCTGCTGCCCCGCCGGGATCACCCCCGGAGGGCTCCACCCCCTCCGGCGTGTGCATCATCAACATCTACAGCAAGATCAGCTCCATCTCTCCACTGTAATCTCTTGGAAAACACGATGTATGATGCAATACTATATTCCCTTGATGTATTGTGTCTCCCCGTCTATGTTTGAGTAGTGAATTGTTCTTGGCAATGGTGAAATAGTTCGTTGATTGGTTGCATACAAGTTTGTTATCTTCTATGATTGTCTTTATGTACAATATATGAGTGCACGCATATGTTGGGGAATGCATGTAAGGTGATCATCGGTAGCATAATGGAGTGGTGGTGACTTGGGAGTGACAGTAACCTGAGACCGAGCCACAAAGTTAAGTTATTGGGGGATATATATAGGAGACCTTAGAACGTAAGGCTATGGTGGGACTTTATGTCTTAATCAATCTTGTGTAGTCATTTACTTGGCCACATGATCCATCATAAGGGGTTGTAGATCATTTACTTGACTATACCTATTCATGGCTCCTTCCTAGAAGAAACAACTAAGACTAAAACATGTGCTTCACTAATTGTGACAACCACACGAACGAAACACCTATTGCTAGAACACTTGCTCCCTTGAGATACTTGAGATATTTGCTGCTTGCTACTTGTGAAACTTGCTTAGAAACTTGCTTTAGAAACTTTCTCTAGGATTACTTGCATTTTAAACTTGCTTCACTAGTTACTAGACAAACCACACTCCACGTCACTTGCTTTTAATTAGTTAGTTCCTTTTAGTCAAACTTATTGCTTTGCATAAACAACCATATAAGAGGGTTATAGGGCTTTAGAGAATAGATAGCTTACCTTCAGCTCCTCGTGGGTTCGACACTCAAATACTTATCGAAAGTTACTACAATTGATCTCCTGCACTTGGGAGTCATCGAGCACATTTCCGGCGCCGTTTCCGGGGAGCGTTGTGCTAAGCTTTTATTCTTGTTTGCATTGCATACTAACATATAAACCTAAAACACAAAAAAAATTATAAAATGGAAAACAACCAAACAATTTTAGAACTGTATAATATCTACCTTGAATTAGGACATGAAGTGTTTGAGGAGAAATTGAAAAATTATTTGCACAACAATCATATTTGTGGTAGTACTAATTCTTTGAACACCTTTATTGCTAAGGAAAACCTTGAGCTTGGGGAAGTTTGTCTTGATGAATATGATATTTTTAGTCCCCCTACTATTGAGGATAAAAATGATATACTTGCTGATTCTATGGAAAGTTTTAAGCTTGGGGAAGTTGGTTTTGATGAGCATGATATTTCTAGTTCCCCAAGCTTGGAGGAGAAAATTCACTTTGATGATACTATGCCTCCTATATATGATGATTGCAATGAAAATTATGAATGTTTAACTCCCACTATCACTAATGAGGATTTTACTTATGTGGAGAGTAGTGATTCTTTTATGCATGTGGCTCATGATAAGAATGTTTTATGTGATATTCATATTGTTGAATCTATTCATGATGCTACTGAAAATTATTATGAGAGAGGGAAACATGGTTACACATATTTCAACAATATTAAGTTTCCCCTCTTTATGCTGAAAGTATTGAAGTTGCACTTGATCTACCTTTCTATGCTTGCTATTATGTGCTTCTTTTATTTGTTTCATTACAAAATGCCAATGCATAGGAAAGGGGTTAAACTTAAAAATAAATTGTTTAATATTTTTTGGTGTGTTCCTTATGCTTTAATTTCCTATTCGGTTTGAGCACACATTTATGTCTTTTCAACATGTAAAATACCTTTACCTACTGTTATCTATCATTTAGTTTAAGATTTTAATTTTATAATTTTTTTGGGAAAGTAAATGAGAAGGATGAGTAATGGAGAAGTTGGGGTCGACCTTGAACATGTGTTGTTCATGGCAATGAAACCATTGCAAAGTCTCTATCATTAAAACTTTTTCCAAAGCTAAAAACAATAAAAATATTAGTTCACTACTGTAAAATCACATTTCTGTCTTATTTCTCATCTTAAATGGCAAGAATAATCTTATATGAGAGATAGGATTAAACAATAGTAATTAGCTGTCAAGAAAACAGATTCCCGAACTTCACTGCGAAAAATGTTTAAAATCACGCAAGTGGAATTTTGACCTGGTAATTTACGACAGAAATATTTAGTTATCACTACATATTTCATTAGTTTTAAGTTTTCTGATTTGAGCAACTTAAGTGCCTCTAAAAATTCACTCTTTACGGGCTGTTCAGTTTTTGGCAGATTATGTCTTTATTTTGCATTGCTCTCATTACTTGTGTTTTGTGTGGTTCTTTTGATCAAGGAGAAATGCACAACTATAGTAACAGTAGTTAATATTTAGAATCAACTCATGATGTGTCTTTGCTGTACCTATGTGGATTTTATTTATGGAGGCACCAACCCCTCTAATCAAGTTTTATGTTGAGATTTGTGTAAGAAGAATTTTTTCAGGAGGAAGAGTTGAGTGAGATGAACAAAGATCAAGAGGGACAACCAATCAAGCTTGGGGATGTACCCCTGGGCTCACCCTACATGTATCAAATAAGTACAGGAATCAAATCTTGGGGATGCCGAGCCACCTCACTCCAACCATCATGATGAAGTAAGTAAAGCCTAGCTATATGGCTATAAAGAAAGCGCTTTACGGGAGGCAACACGATTGTTTTTGTTTGGATTTTACTAGTGTACTCTTGCTGTCTCAAGAGATTAGTTTTTGTTTTTGTTTTAATTCTGGATTTTTCAATAAATATTCAAGTCAAACCCATTTGGACTTATAAGTTGCTATCCTAGTGCATGAAATTTCTGTTTCAGCACGAGTCTGCTCACCGTATGATTTTATGTTTTTTATTGGTATGTCGGATTGAGCTAATTTTTTAGTATGTTCTGCAACTTTTTGTTCTCTGTAAAAACAAAAATTAGCTTAATTTTTTGACGAGTCTAGCTTAGGAAAAAACGTTCGTTTTGCTGCTGTTGCTTTTCTGGACAGATTCTGCCTTCTTTTGTTTTATGCACTCTTTGGCCTTGGGAATCGAATTTCCATGATTCTTTCAAGCAAGAGAGTGAACATACAACATAATGAACCTTATTGTCTATCTACTGGAGCATTTTATTTGGAATTTTGCACAGCAAGCATGTGATTTGTTTGTCCTTGCTAATCTCACCCCACAGAAAAAGAACGGGAGAAACATGTTTTGTGAAGTTTTTTCACAGGGAATAGAGGAGCTGCGCCTCAAGACATCCAAGAATGGTTAAAGTCATAAGCTTGGGGATGTGATGAACACCCCACTGGAGCTACACTCTTTTGGTTAGCACACGTCTACTTTCTGTTTTTCTAAGCAATGCATTTATCGTAGAGACTTGAAGCGTCTAGTTTTTATTTTTATTTTTGTTTTGATAAGACCACACCCATCATTTTATATGAGATTGAGCTACTGGAGTTTGGGGTTGGAATGTATTTGATGCTAGTATTATGACTTGGAATAGGGATCCCATGGTTGATTTGAAGAGCTACATATGTTTGCATGATTTATAGGCTTTTTATGTGTAGAAATTTGCAATAATGTTGTCTTGAGCTATCTCTTATTCATGTCCTTGATGTTAATTGCTGGTTTATTTAGTTTGTCATGAAATGAGTAGTTCTATGTACATATGCATGCATAGTAGCTGGTCAACTATCTCCCTCTTGCTAGCCAAAAATTAAAAAATTCCAACAAGTAAAAACTTGTTTCCAACACTCATTAGCCAAGTATTTCAAGTGAGTCCACCATATCTTCCCATTAGCTTCATTGCTATTCCGAGTATGTTCAACATGTTATTGTGTTATTTATGTTCTAAATTAATATATTCACTTTATTAATTGTCATGGGTTGAACTTAGGATAGGACTCTCACGAACTTTTGAAGGCACACTTTACTTTTTATGCATCTAATAAACATGACCCAATAATGGGATCCACAAGTTTTGCGTTTGAAAAATGTGTGGTTGGGAGCTAGCTATAAACGTGTATCACCGGAAAGCTTTCAACATTGCACAAAAATTTACATTTGGTCGATATCATGTACTTTTGTTTTTAGACTCCTGCCATGCCGAAATGAAATAGAGGAATAGTAAGTTTTGATGAGTAAGTATCGATATGACTAGAGAAACGCATTGGGCCGCTAACCCAAGCCATGCTTTATCATGGTGGAAATTTACTTACAGCTTGAGTGACTCTACAACACATCCTACAATAAAATAAGAAGCTATGCATAATAGTGAATGAAAATAAAAAGGATAATGAGTCTACTCCGTTTGTTTGTCTTGTCATTGTGACATGGGCTTGTTTCCATGTCATGGGGCAAGAGGTACCTCTTTGCGGTTCTCTATGATGTCATTAATACTTATTATGATTGTACAAAGATTATTAGGAATCTTAAGTTGAGTAAGCATGGAGTAGGTTTTCACACTCACGGGGCATGAGGCTTTCAACCACATTGTCATTCACATTACTTCAACATTCACCATTTAAGATGCTAGTGATAAAGGGGCAATGAGAGTCCTAGATCAATGGATACCACATTTCAATTAGTAATTTTAGTTGAATAATTTAGAGGCTAAATAAGACTTGATCATGTTTTACCTCTACTCAATCTTCTCCAAAGTGTCCACCATATTTTCTATTTTCCATTATGCTATTCTTTGACCAATATAGGATTTTATTTTTCATTTTGTGTATGCATTTGGTCCATAGTGCTTTTATTTCATTATACACTTTGTGAACTTTCATCAAGCATCATTTCTAGTATTAATCATTTTATTATATGTAGCATGAATAATCCTCCTTGATATCCCATGATTGTTTCAATATGCAAAGTCCATGTTAGTTTTATCACCTTCATACTCGAGGACGAGCATGGGTTAAGCTTGGGGATGTTGATGCATGTAAAATGCATACATGAACTTTGCATGTTATTACTTGTTTTTCCTACATATTAGCAACCTATATTCATGTTTTATAATGATTTGGGGGATTTTCTAAACAATCCCCCTTCTTTTGGTTCTAACCATGTTTTTCCAGAAAACGTACTTTTTAGTGTTTCAGACTTTCCGGGAGCTTCGGGACTCCAAAAAGGGCAAGGCCAAAGAGCACGGTTCAGAATTTTCGAGACGAAGACCATGGGCCAAAGTAGAGGGCCAAAAGGCCAACCAGGTGGTAAAGAGGACCCTCCAGGCGGCCAGATTCCTTGGCCGCGTGAGAGGCCCCCTTTTTGCCCCCGTGGCTCCGATGCCGTCGTATTTTTTTCTCCCGAGTGTCTCGTGACCTAAAAACGACTATATAAAGGGTCCCCTGGCCTTTTGGAGGAGGAGGCGGCGCCGACAGATGAAACCACGAAACAGAGAGACAGAAGGCTGCCGCCGGAGAAGATCGGAGGGGGGAAACGCCGCCGGGATCACCCCCGGAGGGCTCCACCCCCCTCCGGCGTGTTCATCATCAACATCTACAGCAAGATCAGCTCCATCTCTCCACTGTAATCTCTTGGCAAACACGATGTATGATGTAATACTATATTCCCTTGATGTATTGTGTCTCCCCGTCTATGTTTGAGTAGTGAATTGTTCTTGGCAATGGTGAAATAGTTCGTTGATTAGTTGCATACAAGTTTGTTATCTTCTATGATTGTCTTTATGTACAATATATGAGTGCACGCATATGTTGGGGAATGCATGTAAGGTGATCACCGGTAGCATAATGGAGTGGTGGTGACTTGGGAGTGACAGTAACCTGAGACCGAGCCACAAAGTTAAGTTATTGGGGGATACATATAGGGGACCTTAGAACGTAAGGCTATGGTGGGACTTTATGTCTTAATCAATCTTGTGTAGTCATTTACTTGGCCACATGATCCATCATAAGGGGTTGTAGATCATTTACATGACTATACCTATTCATGGCTCCTTCCTAGAAGAAACAACTAAGACTAAAACATGTGCTTCACTAATTGTGAAAACCACACGAACGAAACACCTATTGCTAGAACACTTGCTCCCTTGAGATACTTGAGATATTTGCTGCTTGCTACTTGTGAAAATTGCTTAGAAACTTGCTTTAGAAACTTGCTCTAGGATTACTTGCATTTTAAACTTGCTTCACTAGTTACTAGACAAACCACACTCCACGTCACTTGCTTTTAATTAGTTAGTTCCTTTTAATCAAACTTATTGCTTTGCATAAACAGCCATATAAGAGGGTTATAGGGCTTTAGAGAATAGATAGCTTACCTTCAGCTCCTCGTGGGTTCAACACTCAAATACTTATCGAAAGGTACTACAATTGATCTCCTGCACTTGGGAGTCATCATATACACTTTCGAACGACACCACTTCAGACGAGATTTTTTCCTGTCGGAAGTGCTCTCTTTCTCCGAAGGTTACGTCTAGGGAAATTTCTCCTAGGGAATGTGTTTGTCTGCCAGGATCAATGTCGTTGAAACATATGTTGCTGTGACTGAGCTGAGTCTTGGAGATTCACAGATGCTTCAATGTATCCAGGTACATAATGTTGATACTGGATCCTCCATCCATCATCACTCTTTTTAGCCTAGTGTTTTGAACAATAGGGCTTACGATTAGAGCTTGTGTGCCAGATTCTGGGATATTTCCGAGATGATCAGACTGATCCCAGGCAATTGGCATGTTTTAATACTTCAATAACTTGCGATTTGGTGGAACAACCGCGTTTATTTCTCGAAGTGTTCGATTGTCCTGTTTTGCTGAAGGAGTTGCCAGGAAAGTTAAGTTATATTCTCCATCAACTATCGCGAATTTTGGTTCGCCTTTCCGCTGTTTTTCCTAAATTTTTTCATCAGTGTCCCATTCACTATCTTCCTTTTCAGCTTCTGGCTTTTGCTTGGAGAATTTCCTCTTGGAGTTCTTCCCCTTGTTCCCGGATCCTGCAGTGTCTTTCATATGCTTATTAAGCCGGCATTGCGCGTTGGTATGTGTAGGTTTCCCAAATTGCGAATGGTGGACACGGTTTTTCGACTTAATATTTTCCCACTCTTTCTTTGAGTAGGAGATAGGTTCTATGCTTCTTACTTTCCATTTTATCATTATCCTTTCCAAAGGCTAAATTAACTACTTTGGGCTTTGGCTGTGCTTCTGGAGTAGCTTTTTTTCTCAAAACGAGGCGTCTTTTTGGCCTGAGCCAAAGCATCAATGTTTCCACCTCTCGCTCTGATGTCGTCTTCAGCCGCTGCATGCTCATGGGCGGTGGTAAGCATAGGTCCGAGATCTTTATGCTCCTTTGAACCAACCATGAACGGTACAAGGCCGGGTTTTAAGCCATTGATGAAAGCAGTGGCGGAGCCAGGATTGAAGCAAGACCCGGGCCAAAAACTAAGCGAAGAAAAAACTAAAAAAATCCTCTTGTATTAGCATAATTTTTTTGCTAGGATTACAAAGATAATCATATAATTTTAACTAAGATTTTTTTTGAAACCTTCAATTCAGAATGTTGATGACCCGACAAAAAAATAGGAGCACTAGTACTACATAGTAGTACAAAATTACGTACATACAACAGTTATTTTTTTTAGGGGACACATAGTAGTTATAAAAGATGTACAGTACATACAACAGATAGCACGTATCTCTTCATTTTCAACGGCAACGAGCTAGGGGATGGAGCCTGGCAGAGACAGGGTTCGAGGCCTGGATCGTCCTCCACTCGATGGACTTCTTTTTCCGCTTGTTTCCATCAGTTTCGGACGTGCCGGGCATATTGGGCCAGAAAAGACAGGCCACTACAAGACTACACCCCGGGCCAAATCCAAAATCAAATCACGTACGTGGCTGGAAAGTTTGCTGCGCCCCGGGCCAAGGCCCTGGTTGCCCGGGGCCCAGCTCCGCCCCTGCATGAAAGCATGCATTGCTTGTATATCACTTACTCGAGAGAAGTTGTTTTTCATTGCTGTCCATCTTGAGATAAAGTCGACATACGGCTTGTCCTCAAACTGGACGCAGCGGTTTAGCTGGTTGATGCTCTTGGGGTGTTTGTATGTTCCCCTAAAATGCTGAGTGAATACTCTAGACATATCATCCCAACTATCCACGGTTCTTGACGCAAGCCCGTTGATCCAATCTCTGGCTCCGTCCAGCAACATTAGGGGGAGGAATTTTATCACCTCTAGATATGTCCCTTTGTTAATCGGAACAACAGTATAGTAGTCTGAAAGCCAGGTATCCGGGTTTGTACTGTCGGTATACTATTGGTATGTTGGACCAACTTTGGCAAAGCCAGAATGTAGAGTTATTCTCCGGATCCTGTCAGTGAAGCACTTAGGTCCAAAGTATAGATCATCTCTTTCCTCCTTATCGGCGTGAACGGAATATCTGCCGGCTAAATGGACAGAAGGGAATCTTCTCCTTTCCGGGCCATTGTTGCGCGAGTGCGTTTTTTCGGGATTATCCCTATTTCGTCCGTTGTCATGTTCTTTGGAATAAGGTGGAGTTCTACTCCTTGGCCTTTCTTTGTTCCTAGGAGGAGTACAGGATCTCTCACGCCTATGAAGAGTGTCGTATCTTCCGGATTTTTCAGCTGGGCGGGCGGCATTGCTTTTCCATCTTTCCGGTTTTGTTCTTCCCGATCACGGGGATTATTTTCCCCTTTCGGCAGATGGGATCCTGTCCTGGATGCTGCATCTTTATGATCTGGAATTTTCTTGTCCTTTCTCGGATCTCCCTTCTTCTCCTTAGAATTGTCTGAATCTCCAGGTTCGCCAGGTCCGGGTGCTCCAGCGGCACATGTGGCAGTTTTGCATAGGGCCGAGTCATCGTGCAACTTCCCTGATCTTGCATGTCCTCGCTGTTGCTGTTGCAATGCATTTCCTAAGAAAGCATACACCCCTTGAAGCTTTTCATCATTGGAGTACATATCATTATTGAGGATGGCGAACGCGGCCTCCGCGTTTTCGGCTGCGGTTTTGTATATGCGTTCGCCCTTGGCATCAGTGATGTTTACTTGCTTTTGCCAAGAAGGGTTTTTGGAACCATTCTTTTGGTGGCAATACTTCCGGTCTTGCGATTCCGGGTAACCGTGTAGGTTTTATACCAGATCTACTCCTTCTTTGGTACTCCTCTATTTCTTCCTGCTGCAACTTAATGCTAGTCTGGGTTTGTAAGAGGTTTTCCCGAGTGCTGAATAGATGTTGCTGCTGCCGTTGTAGAGCTTGTTTCTTGGCTTCTAGCACTTTAGGGGGTTCTTCACATCCCACTGGGGTTTTAATTAACTCAAGTTCGTCCTGTTCTGACATTAGTGGAACAGGGATTTCCTTCGTTTTCTTCTCCACAAGCTTGACTCCGCTTCCTCATCCTACTTCCAGGTTTTGATTAGCAATGTCTGCCATTTTCTTCTTCTGGAGTTTATACTGGAGTTTCTTGGCAGTCTACTTTTTCTTCTTGGAAGGGGGAGGTTTTTTCCCGGGTTCATCTTCTCTCAATTCCTTGACAACAGGGTAAGTTGGGCTAGTTTCACCGTCCTCTCTTTCCTCATCTGGCGGAGGTGTTTTGGGGTCTTCATCATCTCCGGCATCCGTGTTTTCAGCCGGTTTTGCCATAAGAACTTCATGGAATCCCCCTTGCATAGATTTGACCTTTCTTTCGAAAGCGTCTTCATCTTCGTCTTTGGAATCTAAATCTTTAGATCCGGGTCCCGACTCTAATGTCGCCTCTAGAGCGGCTAGCACAGAGTCGGCTTCCGAGTTTGTCGTCTCATTGACGGGTGTCGGATCTTCCACTTCAACTGTGGGACTTTTTTCATCTGCCTCTTCCACGGGATTGCTTTCATATGTGTTTTCAGCGACCTCGGATTGCACCATACCAAGAAAGTGAGATCTGATTGCAGGCACCTCCGAAGAGGCGGCAATTTCAGCGGGGTATTGGCGATCTGAACAAAATACGACATCATAGTTTTCTTCAACTGGGTATAGGGTGGGTGGGATAAATCTACTTCCACCACAGAATCCCATTGCCTCTGCAGTTAATCCGATAAAGATGTCTGCAGATCCAATCGGTAAAACGCAGGCACTTACCAGATGATTCCGTGCTGGCATGTACGATCCATTGTCGAGGAAGCGCCCGACGTTGTTGTCGAGTTCGAAGCTTCCGACAGATATGGTACTGCCGATTCCGCCAAGTATCCCCAATCGAAACATAACGCCTGACGTTGCTGGCCCCACGGTGGGCGCCAACTGTCGAGAAATCATAGTAGAGTTCATAGACGGGGGTGCCATGAGACTACTGGTAGAGACGTGGGGGACGTGGTAGTATGACAACCAGGAATACCAAATTTACCAAGGTTCGGTACGTCGCAACTAGGCGGCGTTCCTACTCCTGCAATCTCACTAAATCAGAGCTGAAGTCTGAAGTATACAAAGTACAATGTGAGTAGGGTTTCGCTAACTCGACGAGGATCAACTTCTCGGCGAGTTGGCTTCTATCTAATAGTCTATCTCTTTCTTCTCTCCCGTCCGGCTTTATATAGATAGCTGGGTTAGGTCTTACAGAAAGGAAACCTAGAAGAATACGGTAAGTATCTAACTTGGAAAGCAGGAATCCACCATCTACTCCAAGCCGCACCACTTTGGGCCGTGGTCCGGGTTCTTCTAGAATCCGTCTTCTATGCGTCAGCTTACTGGGTCGCCTAATGGACTGTGATCCATTACCAACAGGCCACCCTGGTAATCCGGCTCTTTAGCACAATGCCGGATATACCCCTAATCGGTATATATCTGACACCTATGCCTTGTTTTCCACCATTTCTATATTGTTTTCTCTATTTTAATAGTAGGTTTTTTGCAGCCATTTTTACTACAGATTTACAAAACCTTGTTTTACCACACATACTACCCATATTTTATCACCTCTTCGCTAGACTCGTGAACCTATGGAACTGACAATTGTATTAGGTGTGTTCAGGACGCAAGATAATCCACCTTTTGTTTACAATATCTTTTATTGAGTGCTTCTCAAGTTTGGCTAAACTGAAAACTCAGCTGCTAAGACTTATAAGTATTATTTGGCTCCCTTGTGTCGAATCAATAAATTGGGTTATAATTACCCTCAAATATTATCACGATCCCCTACAGTTTTGGATTATCAATAGTCTAAACTCGTGATATTGGTGGTATCGTGAAGTTAAGGAATAAGTGCAATAATTAAGTTATAAGGTTACCTCGTTCTTCGTGAACACACACGAGCCATCATGGGCATCCACGGTCCCGTTGTTGGTTAATGTTCAGTAAGTTCTCGAACATGTCTGTGTGTTATTGAGGCTTTACGAGTCACACGCTTAAGCCGTGCCAAACTTTAATTGAGAAAATAATATTTTTATATTTCTTTTATGAATGTACCGCGTCGATTCGATATCAAAGAACCAAGTCCGGTGTGAATCGGAGTGGTTTCGGGGAAGTTACTATAACAGAGAAATTATGCCAGTGTTAGGCAGAATTTATATGACCCCCTGTTTGGATGTAGGAAAAAAATGTTTGGAATTGAATTGGACTAGCAATTCCAAATCCAAGATGGAAAGGAGTTTGGCTTGAATTCCAATTCCATTTTGGCTGTGCATGATATGGAGTCAAAGGGCAGCAACCAATTACAATTCATGTTTGGATGTAGAAACCATGGAATTTGACTTTTTCTAGTTTGAGCAATATAAACTTGTCTATATATATATATATGAAAAATAGCATGTTTATGTTTGGATCTTAATATATTATTCTGGACAGTACAGATAGACAATTCATGAACATCATATAAATCATGGTCCATACATCAACCAAAAAGGATAGCAACCATCAATATAAACTTGTCTACATAATAGTTCATACATCAACATACACGGTTGTTCAGATCTTGCAAATCTCATGAAATCTACATTTTTTTTATCAATACATCAAGTATTTTTATTTTCAAAAATAAATAAATACACAAGGCATGGCTGTACATGTTCACCAAGACAGAGAGAAGAAAATAAGGCTGGGAAGAACCGACTTGGGGGAGTCAGAAGAGGATGTCGTCTTTGGGGCAATGTCCCCTGCTGCCTCCATGGCCTCCCGCCGTCGCCATGGCCCCTGCTGCCTCCATGGACTCCTGCCGCCGCCATGGCCCCTGTTGTCTCCATGGCCTCCCGCTGCCGCCATGGCCCCAAAGACTCCATGGACCCTACTGCCTCCATGGTCTCCCGCCGCTGCCCTGGCCCCTCCTGCCTCCATGGCCTCCCGCCGCCGCCATGGCTCCTCCTGCTGCCAATCTGTGAGCTGAGATCTAGCGTTCTGGTGACCAACACAGGGAGGTACAATAGAGGTGGGAGATGACGGCAAAGAAGACGGGAAGAAGGAGGGGCAGTGAGGAGACCGATGGACGGGACCGTGGAAGGGAGCTCGTGTACCTGTGCCACTGTTTCCAGGTTTGTCTCCGTCGGGCAGGAGGTCGAGGGGCGAGCTAGGCACAACCTCGTTCGTTTCTATCGAGCGAAGGGCTACGGGTGCGGAGCCAGTTTTTCTGAGCGTTTCCAAGCCGCGGGGCTCAGAATTAGCCATAGTACTGCGCGTGCGCGCGGGCGGGGGGGGGGGGGGGGGGGAGGGGGAGGGGGGTCTCCGATGGAATTGGATCGATTTTCCAGCCTCTAATTCCTTGATCACTCCAAACGGTAGAATTAAGCCCAACAATTCCAAATCGACAATTGAAACCAACTTTTCCTACATCCAAACAGGCCGTGAGGGTTAATGACGGACATGAGATGTCCCGGGTTCTAACATCGATATATAATATCGATGATTATCTATTGGCGTTATATGGATCCGTAAGAATTCTAGGGGACTTTCCATAAATATGGTGAGTATTGGGAGGGGGCAGATTTCCCCCTCATGGTTGCACCCTATTTTCAGGGGCTGTCAGGTGAGCCCAGTGGCTTCAGAAGTTCATCATCCCAGTTAGAATTATTGGAGAGAAATAGGAGAAAAGAAAAAGGAAAAATAAATAAGGAAGGGAGAAGGAGGTGGAGTTGGACTCGAGCCCCCAATCCGAGTTGGGCATGGGAGGGGGTGCGGTCACCCTCCTCCTAGCACAACTAGGACTCCTCCCTCCCCTATCGAAAGTATACCGCTTACTCCCACTATATAAAGAACCCCAAGGCTCAAACAAAAAAAATATACAATTAGATCTCAAGCCTCTGTCTATCTCTCTCACTCTCTATAGTAGAATTAGAGTGTCTAATTAGAGACCCTCTAATTGAATTAGAGCCTGTTCTAATTGGTTTTTGAGGTGTCCTCTACCGATTATATCTAGCTGAGAATTTCTAGTTTCATATAGCTCTAATCACAGTTGATTAGAGCTACCAATTAGCAACACTGGATAGCTGTCTCTCTTCGTCGGTGCCGAGCCCTTGATGGCGGTGCGCTGACGGTTTGACACGAGCGCATGCGTGCACACCATAAGAGGTATTACATGTGTGATCCTTGTTGAGGTAAGCTTAGCGACATCCATGCAACTAGGCCTAGTTGTGAGGATCTACGATTGTTAAGAATTCTTCTACGACTACTTCGAATCCTCTACTCGGTGAGTCGTGATCCTGATCCTCGCATGTATGGGCATGCCTAATTATCTGCATAGTAATCTTGGCGGACTAAGTAGGTTTTTTTTTCAAATTCTGCAGCGTAGACCAGCAGTCGTGTCAGAGCGTACTATGCGGCGACATGATTGGATCTAGGGCACAATTTTTTGCTGGTATTGCGTAACCTTGTGCAAGTACATTAGAAATCTCTCTAATGTTCAATTTATTTTTGTTGCTTCCCAATAAGTCGTGTTTTTTTATTTCTGATGACATGGTATGAATTTTTATAAACTTCTAGAAATCCTGGGACACTCAAGTTTCCCCTGGCATATCTCTGTTCATCCGAAGATATGCTTTAGTAGCTTTGGGTCGCACCATAGTTGGTCTCATACAATGACATGGTGGAAAGGGCATGTGAATTGGATTCACACTTGGGTGATGGTTATGAATAATTTTAGATTGAGGATCAAGACATTTTTGTAATGTCTGTGTTTCAATGACCCTGCAAAGTCAATCTGGAAATGAGATTAAACATATCTCGAATTACGTAGGTGATGATGATAGTTGATTGTAGAACCTAAAACAACACGAAAACTTGAAAAAAAGAACGTTAGAGGCATCTAACTTGGTTTTGCAGTGTGTCCGTGTGGTTTGGTATAACTATCTTGTTACTATGGTTTGACCCGATGGCAAATGCCAAAGGATTGTCATTGTTCGACATCGACAATCAGACGTTTATCGCAGAGCTCGGAGGAAGTACATGATAAGAGAAATTTGTTGTTTCTCTGTCAGGGAAAGACTTGAAGCAATTTTCACCGCAGCGAAATTTTCTCGGATTTTTCGCTAAGGTGAAAATGACGGAGATGTAGGATCCTTGTTGGAGATGCGGCAGGAAATCCTTGAAGAACAAAGGCTATACCGAATCATACAAATTATATATTTGATGTGATGTTTATCCTTTGTTGATAGCAGCTTGATTGCATAGTAGTCGTTTATTACGGTGATTCCTCACTTAAAATATCAATGTCGTTCGTGTTCTCCCATCCTGTAGCAACGTCATAACAGACTTGGGATTGCGTACATCACTTGTATTCAAGGGTCTGGGCATTCTTAGAATCTGCAAGTGGTTATGGATTGATGACTTGTATCCAAGGATCAGTCCATCCATACGGTGTCAGATGGCTGACTTGACGTTCAGGTATAACCAGTTATGAGTTCAGAACACATACATCGAAAGATGAGCGAGAATCACATTGAGTGATTGGTATAGTAGCCTAAACTTTACGTTGTGGTTGGTTGAGATGTATCTATACTTATTTTCATGATTTATTAGGATCTAGTATCACTGAAAGTTGATCTTGAGGAACATCAGTTTTAGTGGGAGCATATCTTAATTCAAATTATTAAGTAGTTCAAATTAGATTTGAACTATAATAGTCTATTTTTTTTTTGTAGAGATAGATCTCATTGAAAACATAAGTCTGATAGAGTTGGTGGGGATGAACAACTTAAGTAAGGAAAGCGTGAACTTCTGGGATTGGGTTCACTATCTAAGAACTGTTCTCAGAGGTCTTGGGTTTGAGCATGTGCTAGACACTAAAGTTCTGACATTGATACGTCTCCAACGTATCTATAATTTCTGATGTTCCATGTTGATATTATGCCAATTGCCATGTTTTCTATACACTTCATAGCATTTTTATGCATTTCCTGGGACTAACCTACTGACAAGATGCCATAGTGCTAGTTCATGTTTTCTACTGTTTTTTGTTTCAGAAAAGTTGTTCTGGAAATATTCTCGGAATTGGACGAAACAAAAGCCAAAGTCCATATTTTGTTTTCACGTACACGGAGTTCGGAGGGGACTGGAAGGGGGCAAGGGAGGCGGCCACATCATGTGGCGGCGCGGCCCCCCTTTGTCGCGTGGCCCTGTGGTGTGCCCCCCTGCTCGCCCACCGACATCGCCCTTCCTCCTATAAATGACCTCCCTCGGGAAAACCCTAAGTACCTGAGCTTCCATCCACGAAAAGTTCTGTAGCCTCCGCCATCGTCAACCCTAGTTCTGAAGGGTTCTGAACCTATCCCCGACACCCTGCCGAAGGAGGAAATCATTACCGGAGGGATCCTCATCACCATGGCTGCCTCCGTAGTGATGCGTGAGTAGTTCATCCTTGTACTAGGGTCCATAGCAGTAGCTAGATGATTGTTTTCTCCTCTTTATGCCATCATGTTTAGATCTTATGAGCTGCCTAACATGATCAAGATCATCTACTTATAATGCTACATGTTGTGTTTGTTGGGATCCGATGAATATTGAATACTATGTCAAGTTGATTATAGATCTATCATATATGTTATTTGTGATCTTGCATGCTCTCCGTTATTAGTAGATGCTCGGGCCAAGTAGATGCTTGTGACTCCAAGAGGGGGTATTTATGCTAAATTGTTCATGCCTCTAGTAATCTCGGAGAGTGACAGTAATTTCTAATATTGTGGATGTGCTGTTGCCACTAGGGATAAAACAACAATTATTTGTCTAACGATAATTGTATTGTTTACATTACACACTTACTTAATGTAATAATCTGTTGCTTGCAACTTAATACCAAAAGTTTGCTCGGATGACGTCTAAGGGTGGATTATTAGTCATAGATGCTGTTGAATGACGATCTATGTATCATGTTGTAATACTCAAATAAATCTCATAGTAATCATCATGCCATGTATATGCACTACGGTGCAGCCTCTATTTTGTCAATCGCCTCTTACAAGTTTTGGCTCAAGGAGATTATGTGTCCCACGCCACCTACAAGTGAGTACTTGATACAATATAAACAAGTAAAAATATGGCATTACCATGGAGAAAGAGCTACATACTTAATTACATGGGATAATTGGATCTATGCCATTGGAGATATGGCATTACAAAAACTGAACTTGGAAATATGTCACTCTAAACTTTTCATACCTTCACCTATGCCATTTTTATTTCATTACCAACCTTATACGGAAATTATACGTCAGTACATACTTGAGATTATACTCAGGTGCACGTACCAGGCCAAAAAACAAAAGACTCGATAGAATTGATGAGAAGTTAGGAACTGCCTCGTACAAAAACAACATCTAGACTCCAGAAACGAAGCCAACTCTCCCGCCCCATCTTGCGCGACGAACTCTAATGGAGGCAGGAGGCGCCGGCGGCTGGAAGGAGCCAGGACGAGCCCGCTCTCCCGTCCCATCTTGCGCCCGACGAGCCCTAGTGGCGGCGACGGCTGCTTAGCGACGGTAGGCACCGGCATCCCAAGGCGCTCGTGGCTGGAGGACTCCCCGCGCACCACTCGTCGACTGCCCGCAGGTCTCGGCTGGAAGTTGCTGCCGGAGGGAGAGGTTGATGGAGGCATGGGCTGTTTCTGTTTATGGACATAATTTGACCCGTTTATGGATAGAACTAAAAGTGATAGTTTATGGATCTATATGTGCCCAGAATCAGCTCATATTAATATTTTTGATTTTATGCAATTTTTTTATATTTTTCTGACAAAGTTCATTTTTTTGGAATATTTTGAATTTTTTGCACACCGGGACGACCCTAAAGTGCTGCCAAAACGTGGCCAAAGGGGTAGTATGGTAAATATAGCATTATACACCCAGATACATGTATTTTTGAACCTTTATTCTTTTTAATGAACAAAATGGCATAGTTAGAGGTATAGAGAATTCAGAGTGGCATATTTCCAAGTTTGGTTTTTGTAATGGTATATCTCCAATCCAAGAATAGAGCAATGCCATAGATCCAATTAGCCCTACTGACATTGGTAAAGAGGGAAGTTTACAAAACCTGGCAACCAAACTATGATGAAGTGACTATAATATTGTGATTTAGTTTCGAAAATGTGGTCACGACAAAGACGATGGTAATTTTTTTATTAATTTTTAACTTACATATTAAGATAAGCTTTTTAAGTTTGAAAAAATAAAAAGAATCTACATACATGCACAACAAATTTCTGTCAAGTGTCCTTATTAACACGGTCTTATAAAATAAAAACGTAAGTAGGATAAGAGTTGTATGTTGAAGGATTTCTAACCACCAGGCCCCACCTTAGCTACGCTCGTTCCCCCATTCCACCGACGAATTCCTGATCCGATAGTGTGTTGAGCTTCCGCTGGCCGAATCTCCGTCGCCGGCGTGTGCCTCCCACCGCCTTCGATCCGTACTGCCCATCCGGGCGCACGGGAGAATTACCACCGCCCTGCATCAGATTCGCCGACGACATCGAGGTCCAGTTCCTCGTCGCCGTACCAGAGCAGAGCTGCTGAGCTGGTCAGGTCAGCAGGCCTCCTCCTAGATTTTATCCCCTGCCCACGCTGAAGTTGATTTGGTCGCACTATATCCCAACAGGCGTCCCACATCATATATGGAGGTTCTCCTAGCTAGTTCGTTTCCGGTTCGTGGATTACTGTATTTTGCTTCAATTTTTTCTCTCTTCAAATTCCATCTAGATTGGGGCTTCGGACTGTCAATGCCATTGCCAGATACATTTCTCACAAGAAATTCTATATATGTACTTGTTGAACCTTCTAACCCGTGAGGTGTAGATGTTGGGTTCGTGCCATTTTTTTCAGAAGGATGCTTCCATTTTATTCTTTCTTGCAGAGTGTGCTTCTAAGACATTGCTCTACGTTTTTTTCTTTGCACTAGTTATCGATTTATTTTGTGTTTATAGCAAGTGTTGAGGTACATACATGTGACCAATCAGCCGATCTGGTCGGCTGTCCGTGGCGCTGAAACGAACTGAACTAGTACAAGAACATGTATATATGCCTTTGCACTAGTTGTGGCATCGGTGTAAAGCCTAACTAATGATGATCCCCATGCTTAATATAGAACTAATGATGCATGACTCCCACTGTTAAAGTAGTATATATGCGATGCAAAGGAGGCCTGGCAAGTCTTTATTTAAAGGAGAATGCCTTGCATGGAAGGTCTTTATGGACATAGGAATAACTTGTATGTCCAGTCTGTGTTAAAAGAGAACAACTTGCATTGGTAGTCTTTATTAAAAGAGAGAATAACTTGTACGATGGACTAGAAGAGAATAGCTTGCATGGCTAGTCTTTATTAAAAGAGTATAGAACAAAAAGAGAATAACTTAACCAGAGCCTTTATTAAAAGTACTCCCTCCGATCCATAAAAAGTGTTGTCCATTTAGTATAAAGTTTGTACTAACTTAGTACAAAATGAGCGACACTTTTTATGGATCGGAGGGAGTAATATAAAATAAAGAGTCTGTATTTAAAAGGAGTGTATGGCATCTCTTTATTAAAAGAGATTAAATTGCATTTGTCTAAACAGAGCCTGACAGCCCGAGATCAGCTCCCAGACACTTCCATTCCACACACAAACACTTGGAGGAGAAGGAAAGAGAAGCAAGCTTGACAGGTCCGTACTGATCATGGAGTCGACGGCGGTGAGCATCGGCAAGTCGGTGCTGAATGGGGCGCTGGCCTACGCCAAATCCGCTGTAGCGCAGGAGGTGGCCTTGCAGTTCGGAGTCCAGCGTGACAAGGCATTTGTCACCGACGAGCTGGAAATGATGCAATCTTTCCTGATGGTGGCGCACGAGGAGCAGGATGGACACAACAAGGTGGTCAGGACATGGGTGAAGCAGGTCCGCGACGTTGCCTACGACGTCGAGGACTCCCTCCAGGACTTCGTCCTCCGCGTCCACAGCCGATCCTGGTGGCGCATCCCTCGCACGCTCCTCGACAGGCGCCACGTCGCTAGGCAGATGAAGGAGCTGAGAGCCAAAGTGGAGGATGTCAGCCAGAGGAATCTGCGCTACCGCCTCATCGAAGGCGCCTCTAAACCTGCCAAAGATTCTGACCGCTCCACCAGTGACGCTGCTGCCATGTTCGGCGTCGATGAAGCAAGGAGGGACGCCGCGAATCAGCATCGATCAGGATCAAGATTGGATCTTGCTCAGTTGATCAGCAAGGAGGGTGAAGGCCTTGGAGTGATTGGAGTGTGGGGAACAAGTGGCACCATTGGGCATACCTCCATCATTTGGGAGGCCTACGAGAATCCAAATTTACAACTGAATTTTCCTTGTCGAGCTTGGGTCAGGGTGACGCATCCTTTCCATCCAAAAGAATTCATCCAGAGTATAGTGCAACAGTTTAGGTCAGCAGTAGGGGTTGCTGTGCTGCTTGAGGAAGAAAGGACGGGGCAAGAGTTGACTCAGGAATTCAATAGATATGTTAACGACAACAGGTACCTAATAGTTCTTACTGGTCTATCAACCATTGAAGAATGGCAACAGATCAGAACTTGCTTCCCAGTAAACAAAAAGAATAGCTGTATAATAATATCTACGGAACAAGTTGAAGTGGCAAGCTTATGCTCAGGCCAGGAAAGCCTAGTGTCAGAGCTCAAGCAATTGTCTGTGCACCAGACCATTTATGCTTTCTACCAGCAGGTAATCTTCGTTTGTCAGAAAAAATTATCACGCTCATATAGTCATATGTTGTTAATCTTGTAACATATCCTTCGAAACAAATCTTTTTTATACAACAATGGTAGTACCATTATTCTTTTTCAGTTCTCGTTTCGACAATATATAGACGCTTTTATTTAAGCCTACCCATCATATGTAGGAGATACAGCCACACAACCATCCAGTCCCCACCATTTGCATTCCTCTTTCGGTTCTTGTTCAACGACAATAGCTACTGGTTTTCTGAGTTATGTTTTTCTTGCAGTCCTTGTTGAAAAAGTCTCATTTTCACCTTAGAATAGTTGTATTAAACAAAATAACTCTTTAACTTGTATTTTAAATATTTAAACCGGTACAACATAGGATTATAGGAGTGACCACGTGGACTATCAGTTCATCAGCCGAGTAACATCATTTAGGTGACAAGCTAACTATTTTTAGCTTATGTCCAGGGTTCACAAGATGGAACATACTCAGCGAGGGCACCGGTATCTATTTCAAACTCCGACCCTACCATTACTAAGAGAACATTGTTGCCCATAACTGAGATACAAGACCACCAATCTAATGATGTAAGTATAGAGAGGATGGTCAAAGAGAAGCTCCCTCACACCAGCACGATAGCAGGTGTTTTGGAAGAATTTCAGCTCGTTGGGCGAGTGAAAGAAAAAAATTATATTATGGAACTCATTTTAAAAGAAGCTACTCAACAATTTGAGGTGATCGCAGTTTGGGGAATGGGTGGTCTCGGAAAAACCACTCTAGTCAAAGATGTGTACCAAAGACAAGAGCTTAGTGACATGTTTGCTAGGCGTGCTTTTGTCACAGTGGTGCGCCCTTTCAAGCTTGAGGAGGTCCTTAGGGGTCTAGCCATGCAACTGCATTCAAATGCTCATAAGAAAAGGGGCGCGATGGACTTTGCCAGCGACCAAGAAAAGGATATAGCTTCGATGACTGTTGAAGAGTTGATTAAATCATTGGACAGGCTATCAGCAGAAGACACGTGTTTGATTGTCCTAGATGACCTGTCGTCTACCATGGAATGGGATATTATAATGCAGAGATTCCTTGAAATGAAAAAAGCAAGATGGACCATAGTGATTACCACAAGACAAGAGAATATTGCTAAGCATTGTTGTAAGAAACCTGAATACATTCGCTTGCTCAATGGTCTAGACGATACGGACGCATATGACCTCTTCACAAAAAAGGTACCGAAAGTGGATTACACATGTTTAACTTGCTTGAATTAGATTGAATTACCCCCTCCATCCCAAAATATAAGGCGCTATTTATTTTTTTGCTTGTCAACAACTTACAAACTTCTCCACTCTTTCGGGTTATAATATGTACACCAAATTCGTATAGAGATATATGGAATGAAAAAATTGCAAAAAGAATGCATAGATACCACTTATATATTTCCAATGCATATAATTTATTATATACATGAGTGGTCAAAGTCATGCATCAAAGACGATGCAAAAAATGTGGACGGAGGGAATATACAATTTTGAACTAACATCTGATAAAAAAATATCATGGTTTCAACATTTCATCACAATATTCCCATAGACAACCTCTCAACTAGGGGGTGGAGTTGTGACTGCACACGACTTGTCCTACCGGCTTTGATCAAACTCTATTCTAGAATGGAACCTTTTATTATCCCTGGCCTCTGCAACAATGCTGCATACAACCAAACTTTTTTATATTATTCATAACAGTCAAGAAATTAGTAGCCTAATAAAAAAAATAGGACAAGCCACACTATAAAAAATTATGGAAATAATAAGCCTATTAGATGCAACCAAACTTGGACATAAATTCCATGGTAAGCCATTCAACCATCTTGCTGCCAAGCTCCATAATATCCTTGTGTTGTGACAACAGAAAGAGGAACATCTGCATGCATGAATGGACAAAAATAAACCATGTCATCCTGACACAACCAAATGGAGCCAAAAACCATTGCAGGCCCAACCAAAATAAGCGATCATAACTCCGTAAACAGGGACGGAGCTAGGATTCTTATACAAGGGGGGCCAATTGACCATTATACAAAATTTTGCAGAATTGTGGCACATTGGAGTAGCAAGAATGTAGTAATCCCGCATGTAAATTTCTGTAAATATATTCTTTCATAAAAAAAAACGAAATAAAAACTACATCCCTTCTTTGGAATAATGTTGGTTTATTAGTTTCACATATGGCTTTGTGTTGCTTCTTTCAAAGTTTGCTTCGACACAATTTATTTCGGTAATACTAAAAGATGATATTTACATGATTTCAGGTATTTAAGAAGGCTACAGATTTGGCTAAGCAATATCCTGAGCTGGTTGAGCCAGCAAAACTAATCCTGAAAAAGTGCGGTGGACTTCCCCTTGCAATAGTCACCATAGGTGGCTTCCTGGCAGATCAACCATCTAAAACTGCTGTGGAATGGAGGAAACTAAATGAGAATATCAGTGCTGAGTTGGAGATGAATCCGAAGCTTGGACTAATAAAAACAGTCCTTATGAAAAGTTATGATGGTTTACCCTATTACCTCAAGGCTTGTTTTTTATATTTGTCCATCTTCCCCGAAGACCACACAATTAGCTTAAGACGTCTGGTGTGCCGATGGATTGCGGAAGGTTACGCAAGAGAGGTGCGTGACAAATCCGCAATTGAAATAGCGGAGAGATACTTCGTGGAACTGATAGAGAGGAGCATGATACTACCAACTCAACGATCAATTTCTAGCAAGAAAGGAGTTGACTCTTGCCAACTACATGATCTCATCCGAGATATCAGCATATCAAAGTCATTGGAGGAAAATCTTGTTTTCAGGCTGGAGGGAGGTTGTGGCTCAAACACCCACGGTGCAGTACGCCACCTTTCCATAAGTAGCAATTGGGAGGGAGATGAAATTGAATTCCACAGTATAGTGGAGCTATCCTGTATACGGTCCTTAACCGTGTTTGGAAAGTGGAGACCATTTTATGTTTCTGCCGAGATGAGGTTTCTTCGGGTGCTAGACTTAGAAAACACGAAAGGTTTAGCTAGTCCTGACCTTGAGCACATCGGGAAGCTTCTTCACCTAAGGTACATTTCCCTAAGAAGGTGTGATGGTATATTGTACCTTCCAGATTCGGTGGGTAACCTGAGATATCTTGACACACTAGACATCAAGTATACAGGAATAACTATGCTACCCAAAACCATCATCATGCTTAAGAAGCTCCAATATGTCCATGCCGGCAATGAAGACGTACGGGTAGAAGAGCTAAATTGGTGTGAAAAGTGTCAACTCATTCTGGTTACTCCTTTTTATTTTTGTGCACTATGTTGCGGACGTGAGCTCCAGGAAGTCAATATCACGAGAAGACGTGGTGCGTGTGCTTATGTTTGCTGCATACTTGCCCCTGAAATCATTAGGGGCTCAGATGGTAGTGGCGTTAAGATGCCAAGAGGGACCAGGAAACTGAAAGCTCTACGTACACTGAAGTTTGTGGACCTTGCCGAGGGAAATGCTGTTATAAATGAGATAAAATGTCTCACAGGGCTACGGAAGCTTGGAGTGGTCCGTATCAACAAGAGAGATGGTCTGGCGTTTTGTTCAGCTATTTCAAGTCTCAGCCACCTTGAATCGTTATCAGTGCTGTCACGTGATGGCTTAATTGGCTGTTTGGATGGCATGTCCATAGCTCCAGAAAAGCTCCAGAGCCTCAAACTGATGGGAAGCCTAGAAAAATTGCCGGAATGGATCAAGGGGCTTCAGAATCTTGTGAAGCTGAAGCTACAATACACCAGACTATCATGCAACGATGCAGTCATTCAGGCCCTTGGGAACCTGCCAAACCTATCCATTTTGGGTTTATGGGAGAGCGAGCTTAAGGTCGATATGCTCCAGTTCCAGATTTGCCTTTTCAAAAGGCTGACGGTGCTCTATCTTTACTACGAATGCATGGAAATCAAGCTAGTGGAGTTCAAGGAAGAATCAATGCCCAATCTGCAGATGCTGAATGTTTGCCTCGTAGAGACTGAAACTGCCTTCTCTGGGCTAGAACTTCTCCAAAGTATCAAGGAAGTACGTCTCCGTGTTATTTTTTTCGGGTATTCAGAAAATTTGACATTCGAAGAATGGCAGAAAGAAGGGGAAAAGAAAACAAAACTGATGAAAGACAAATTCAGGGATGATTTGAGGATCCAGGTTGATAGGAACCAAAACCGGCCCATTTTGAAGGTGGAATGAGCTCGGAAACCTGGGCAAACTACTGCCTTCCAACTCCTGACTGAATTGGGGAATGATTGCCATGCCATTAAAAAATTCATCTTTCGTCTACTCCCATATCTTATTTCTCGAATTCTCTTGTAATAATTAATGACCTAAATGTTAACGCATTGTTGTTCTATGGCTGTTACAGGTAGTTTGTCTTTTCAGCCACCTATATAAAGTTAGCTCTGCTTTGTCTCTCTTTTATTTGTTGAAGAATGAATATGATTCTCAGTATTTTCCCGATGGTGTGTACATTATCTTTGGGATGTACAGTTAGATGGTGATATCTTTGGTTATTGCAAGTTATATATGTGACTCTGGAGTTAGCGTAGAGTCACACGATCGGGTCCTGATGTAGGTGCTTCAGTTCATGTCCTAGAATGGTTGACATTTTCCGATCTAGCTTGTCACCAGGTAAAAGCAATATCAATTGAGAAAGCGAAGCATCTGCTGCCATTGTCATGAAGTATCAACATCAGAACCAGCAGGATGCTCATCTGCTACCATTGTAAGGAAGGTTTCAGCATGCGACAGTAGTGGTGGCGTAGATGCATTTCTTTACAGGCAGTTCGATCAATGTGGTTCTTCAGCCTCTGTTCGTCTGACACGACTTAAGTGTACTGTTAGCACCTAATGTAATATCTGGCGAGTCCGAAAGGAAGTGTTGAGTGGCAGCGTGGGATTCTTCTTGCGTGGAATTAATTTTCTTCGACCAACTAATGGGGATCTTTTTTCAGCACTAGATTTGCAGATCATACCATGCTTGGCTTGTGTGGTCTGCGTTTGCTGGTTAAATGCAGAAACGTAGCTCGTCAGTATGTTGTATGTGGTGTATCATTACGATGGTTTGTACTACTTTTCTTTTCGTCTACCAGAAAAATGATGTAACAATAGTATTGTCTTCAACATGCTATATCTGTGGCCCCGACGTTAGCGGGGAGTCTCGATATTGGGGCCTGTTGTCGGTGCATCTGTTCATGTCCATGCGCACGGAATATTTGGCAGTATTGCTGAGCATTCAGTTCCAATGCAGTCTGCTACTATTTCCCTGTGATTCAGTGAGTTCAGTTTACATGGTGCTTGCCACCTTTTGCCCCTGTGTTGGCCTTCAGGCAATAACACTGTAATGAACATCATTTGTGCAGTTGTGCTCATGTCGATCTAGCTTGCCACCAGGTAAAAGCACTATCGATTGAGAAAGCGAAGCATCTGCTGCCATCGTCATCAACTATCATCATCGTCACCAGGCTAATCATCTGCGAACCACAGGGAAGATTTCAGCGCGCGAGGATAGTGGCGGCAGAGGCGCATTTATTTACAGGCAGGTCCGTCAATGTGGTTCTTCAACCGTTCATCTAACACGACCTGAAGTTTATTGGCAGCATCTAACGTAGTGTTGCCTGGACTCAAATGCATATAAACTAACTCGTCCTTGCTATCTGACAATAAAATCGGAGTTTGTGTTACTCCATATATGTAGCATTTTCATGAGTACAAAAGGAATTGTTGAGTTGCACAGTTGCTGATATCTGAAATCAGTAAAACTGTACTATCTCGGAATTAATTTTCTATGACTAATGAGGATTAGCCCAGTGCATACACTGATTATTTGGTCGTTAGATGTTCCACCACGTCCGCATGTGTTCCTCTGGTTAGTGGCTAATAATAGAATCCTGACTAGGGACAATCTTGCCAAACGTAGGCCAGTGGATGATCTTTCTTGTTTGTATTGCTCTGAGCCTGAATCCTACCACCACCTCCTCTTTGGCTGCTTTGTAGCTAAGCTTGTGTGGCCTGTAATCTCTGACATTCTAGGGGTTGAGATGGGTTTTGATTTTGAACCAGTAGCTCGCTGATGGCTTAGCAATAATAAGAATTGTGTTATTAATGTAGTTTGCACTGCCGTTTTGTGGTTTCTCTATGGACATTATGAAATGAATGTTTTCAGGGAAAAAGCTGGCCAGGCGTTCGGGACCTCTGGCGAAGGATAGCTGGGGATCTCAATCAATGTGAGCTACTCTCCAAGGGATGTGGACGAGAAGTTTCAGGGTTCAGAAGCGATGCGCGGTTGTAGGTCGACTCATCAAACGTTTTGTTCCAATTGGTTCAGTTCCTAGTACTGACAGTAAATACTGATGTGATATAACCGTACGTGTACATATGTGGAGGCATCCTTGTCGGTCTGTCGTCATAAGGAAAGAGGCTGCCTGAACGTTGATTTGTCTGAAGCTGAAACTACAGCTAATATGGATGGACGTCAGGGCATGAGGCCTAGAAACGAAAGTTGTACGTGGAGGAGGTCACCAGGCCAACTTGCACCAAGTATAACCTGCAGATATGTATCTCCTCTCGATAGAGATCCAGAATTCCAGATGGAGTTGCTAATGGAGCCACCGCAGTGAGCATCGGCAAGTTGCTCAACATGGCGCTTGGCTACCAAATCCGATGTCGCCATGATGAAACACTTGAACGTAGAATTGTTCTTTTTTGCTCAAAATCAGAATTTTCAGCAGTTGAAAGAAACTAGTATGGATAAGCGTGGAGCTGAGGCCTAACAGGCAATGTTGTGGATGAGATCGCCGAGTGAACTTGCACCAGTTATCTATCTCAGTTTTTTGATAAAGGAGTTATCTATCTAGTATCTCAGTAGAAAACCAGGGAGCTACGTAGCGTGCAAACTCTTCTCGGAACCATCCGCGCGCCCAGAAGCCAGCTAGCTACAGCTTCGTTAGCTGAGCTTAGGGAGGAAGAAGTAGAAGATATGCTGCTCATGGAGACCACCGCGGTGAGCGTCGGCAAGTCCGTGATCAATGCCGCGGTTCTCCACGCCACATCCGCCATCACAGAGGAGGTGGCCCTGCAGCTCGGAGTCCAGCGCGACAAGGCCTTCGTCACCGACGAGCTGGAGATGATGCAGTCTTTCCTGATGGTGGCGCACGACGAGCGGGACGACCACGGAAGGGTGATCCGGACCTGGGTGAAGCAGGTCCGCGACGTCGCCTACGACGTCGAGGATGGCCTCCAGGATTTCGTTGTCCGTCTGCAGAGGCGGAGACTCAGACGGTCCTGGTGGTGGCGCATCCCTCGCGACATCCTCCACCGTCGCCAGGTGGCCATGCAGATGGCGGAGCTGAGGACCAAGGTGGAGGAGGTGAGCCAGAGGAACATGCGTTATGGCGGCCTCATCAAGGGCTCGACGTCCACCGAGCCAGCTTCTGGCGTGACAGGCCAGCCTAGCAGTACTGCTGCTGCTGCCGCCATGTTCGTCGTCGATGAGGCGAGAAGACATGCCTCGAATCAGCACCAAGCAAGATCAGAACTGGATCTTGCCCAGCTGATCGTCGACAAGGAAGGCCTGGGCTCGGACCGAATTGGAGTGATTGCAGTGTGGCAAACAAGTGGCACCGACCGGCATACCTCCATCATCTGGGATGCCTACGAGAATACAAACGTCAAAATCAACTTCCCATGCCGAGCATGGGTCAGGGTGACACGCCCTTTCCACCCAAAACAATTCATCCAGACTCCAGAGTATAGTGAAACAGTTTCGAGAAGCCGTAGGGGTGACTGACGCTCTGCTCGAGCTGGTGGAGGCGAGGACCGGGCCAGAGGTTGCCCAGGAATATACTGGGTATGTCCATGAGAAGAGGTACCTCATCGTGCTCACCGACCTATCCGCCATTGAAGACTGGCACCAGATCAGAACTTTTTTGCCAGAAAACTATCTCGGGAGCCGGGTTGTAGTATCCACGCAACAACTTGAAGTTGCAAGCATGTGTCCAGGCCAGGAGCGGATGGTTTCCAAGCTCAAGCAATTTTCTGCGGATCAGATCGTCTATGCTTTCTACCATCAGGTACTACTGCAATTTTAGGCACAATTTTTTATTTTTCGTCTGGTTCACCTTGCTCAAAATGCTTTAATCAAGTAGTTTTCCGTTCTTGTCATGACCCAACTTTTAGTGAAGATTTTTGTTTGATCTATCAATATATTAAAGATGCCACCACCAAAAAAAGAAAAAAACACTAAGTTTTAGAGTACCAAATGTGCAAGAGTTAGACTGCAATCTGGGGGCCTATATTGTATTCCCCTCGTAGTTCCCCAATATATTGCCTATCATTGTCTCTTCCGCGGGCCTTCCAAGAGAAAATGTGTGGCAAGCTATTATGTTGTTGCCCATTGGAAAAAAGCAAACTAGACTAGGTTTTGACAAGGTAAACATGTACATGGTTGAGCACATTATGTGTTTATCACTTAGCACAAAGTTTGGTCTTTATGTGCCATGAGTATTGTAATCCAACACAATACCTGACATGCACCGGTTGAACCATATGACGGATTCTCGAAGCCTCTCTTGGCATGGAAGCACGACATAGGTTGGCGCACTAGTAGGAGAATGGTTATTGGTGGCGTGTGGAATTCCCTACTAGTAGTGTTCCCTCGCACCACTAGCGAACCACTGGTAAAAAGTAATGGTGGCGTGGCCAGCCCACAAGTAGTGTAGCACACCACTAGTAACACGAATAAACCAGTGGCATGTTGTTGGGTCTGACACGCCACTGGTAAAAAATACAATACATCATGTCGTCACGGATGCAGGGCCGATGTGCCATCACAGATGCGGAGCGGAGGAGCATGTTTGGGATGACCGGAGGGAGATTCAGGTGACGGGTATGTGGCCGGTCGTGGATGTTCATCGTAGAGGACATTTGTGTTGTTTATGTGGAATGGGCCGCAAGACAACGACGTGGTTGGCGACGCTGGCACACCAGGTGATTCGACCTAGGGGCTCATCATGGAAATAGTTATGTGCGACCTCGTACGGACCCATAGGTGACTGGATCAAGAAAGCATGGAGCCGCTCGGAGATAGCCTCCAAGAACGCATGCAGGAATTCCCTATTGCGCCCGCCCGCGATGGAGGAGGCTAGGACGAGGGACATCACAGCGCTGCGTTTGACCACGACGGACAGTGAGGTGAACCAGATGAAAGGGAGAGTGCAGTACGGCCTAGACACGTCGGTGGATGCAAGCGAGGCATGGTGAGGAGTGCGGCGATACATCCGGCTACCGAGGCCGGACGAGAGACTTGCTTGGTTGGCCGTGGCATCCGGGTGTGGAGCCAGGGGCATGGATGTAGACGAGTGAGAGAGTTGGGGATGAGCGCGAGATAGAGAGGACGTGTGTGCGCGTCTTGCTAGGGGACATCAGTAGGGATAAGGATTTGGTAGGTTGTCTTTTTCTTTTTCTTTTTCAAAGGACCGGGGTAGGCTGTCGTGCTGTGGGGTTGGGCTCGAAAATTTAGTGGCATGCGCACACACCACGAGTAAACGAGGTGTCCGTGGCGTGTAAATTAACACTAGATGTTGCGGCACCCTTTGGGGCGCCTCCTAGCCGGTTAGTTGCGTCCTAATCAACGCCCGACAGTCATACACACCCCATGATCTTTAGTTCTTTTTATATAAGTAGATATTGTTAACAACTGGTAAAAAATAAGTACAAACATTTTTTCATTTTACAACATCGCAAGCAAAAATTAACCCTTCAAACGATGGCAATATCGTATTTACGGTACACTCAACAGCTACCTCTAAAGAAAAAAAAACACTTCAACAATGGAGACCAGTGCCAGTGACATCAATAATGGAGGGAAAACAAGCACCACACACTCATTGTATTTCAGTAACCGAACGTTTGAATCTAAAGTATGTCCCTCGGATCTAAACTTCAGTATCTCCCTGCAAGCATAAATATTTTAATTAGCAATTGCGAAACATAAAACTGCAAGAGAATGTGTTGATGGGTTTAAGGGAAAACATTTGGCTTCCATTATTAATCTTACTAACGCCCAAGTAGACACTTTCTCGTTTGAAGAATAAATAAAGTGTGAAATCTAACCCGTTTAAGGTTTTTTCCTAAACTGACAAACCTTTAGGCACTGTCTCAAGAGACGTACACAACATCATTTATTGAATTTTTTAATACTTAAAACACTAAAATAGAAAAATGACATTGTATTTTCAACCAAGAGACAACAAGAAAACATGTTAAAACTCATGCATCATAGATTATATTGCTAGACCATCATCCATATTGCCTGAAATGTCCGGACTACCATTTCCATGTGGTTGCACCCACAGTCTCAAACTATGTGTACCTTCACATGCTCCAATGAGAACGACAAACGGAGCCAGTAGGTGACAAAGTGAATGACCTAGAAATAATTGGAAAGCATTTTTTATACACAATATCTCCATGACAGCTCCATAAATTCAAACAGAAAGCACCTCCCCCCTCACCCAGCCAGATTTGTGCTTTCGTTTTCTTGTTAACCTCCTTGAACCAGTTCTCGAACATGATAAATGCCATGAATATTGAGCTCCTTATCAACCTAGCATAAGGGGAATTAGAAATAAAATGTTGTATTGTTCAATGCTAAATCACAGTAACAATTTTGTTTTCTACGGTGCAAAGTACGTTTGCGATATTGTCTTTTATAAAAGAAAACACCTAGAGATAATACAAAATAAATTTTTCTAGGAAATGATGGTTTAAATTAATCATCATCGCATAAAATTATATGGCTGAGAAAGGTATGGTTGTGAGCAGATCCAATTGGGCATATCCGACTTTTGAGATAAATTAACTGTCATCAAATTTTTGTACGACGTGCATCCAAGAATTCCATTTGTTCCCATGAAAAGTTTAATGAAAGCTAACATTAGGGGCACTGTTGAAAATACATATGGTACAATAGCATGTCTTCGTTGGAAAATTATATGCGAATGCAGCGATATGGAGGCCGAGCTACACATACACATACCTCTTTATTTTGAAAAAAAATTAAAATCATATTTTTGGAGTCCAAAAAAATTCTAAAAAGAATCCTGGATGTAGATAATGTTATCCTCTACGAAACACGCAAAATCCCAAATAGAAATAATTTGTATTCAGGGTTGTGCAAAAATTACAAAATCTGAATCTGTAAATAGTGAATAGTGGACAACTGAATTCTCCCAAATTTGTCAGATTATGTTATTTTTTTGTAGCCCAGAATTAATTATTTTGAATATAGATTTCGCACATCGGTAGAATGTACTACTGTCTACATCTAGGATATTTCTTGAAGCGAAAAAAATATGATTTTTTTAATTTTGCAAAATAAAGGGCTATATGTAGCTCGGCCTTTATTTTTACTTTCCCAATTTTAAACTCCCTACATCCCAATCTATAAGGCATCCTTGATTCTTTCATGGTAAAACTTACAAATTAACTTTGTTTTATACTGATAATATGTACACAAAATTAGTATAAGAATATTTGAACGCAAATAATTTTGCGAGATGAACGCAATGATAACATTTATACATTCCCAATACATAAAATTTTGTACTGCCTTTGTTCCATAATTTAGGCATTTTTAGAAAATTAGTAAAAAATCATGCATCAAAGACGACCGTGTAAAAAAGAGCGCCTTATATTTTGTAACATAGGAAGTTCAAGGTAGCATATTCCTAGCATAGGGGTCTAGGCCCCTAACCAAGATTCTAAGGAGAATCCAGTAGTACAAACATTTCTCACATCAAAGGAACCTTACCATAAAAATTATTCTTTAAATCTTGTAAACCATTTACAAAAAGGAGAGTATGTCACCCTCAAAGTGACTTGGGCTATCACTTAAGAGTGCCGGCGTTTGCTGCACCCCAGTTGTTCGCACAATGCGTTCTCACTGAGGAACTTCAAAGTCCACTTCTGTGGAGGAAAATTTTAGTAGTCTTCCATGCCTAAGCCTCCTTAAAATTCGGTCTACAAATGGTGGCAAGTTATATTTCTATTTGTATATGCTCATCACTTTGCAAAATAATCTGGGTAGGCAATAGTCCAATATTGTGTGAACCACTTTAGGCATCTCAAGTAAGTAATATATGAACAGTAACAGACTTTTGGGAACAACATCGATCAAGACAATTAGTTCACGATAAGATAACATATTTCCTTTTTGGTTGTTGAGTTTCTTATCGAACTAATCAGCATCGTTGTTCCACCCCTCAATCCTAAGCTTATGTTAAAAGAGAGGGATGTTGAGGTACCAAAAAGATAGAGACCCCATGTTATATCCAAGTAGATGTTTATATTCTTTCTCGGCCTTCTTGTCCAAACAAAAGCAGAAAAAAATGTTCCTAAATTTATTTTCTCAACCCAAAAAACTATCCAAGGTACATAGAAATTTATATTGGCATCATTTCGTATACGATGCTGCATGAAGATAAAGGTGGAACTCGTGTACTAAAGGGTGGATACTCCTCCATCCACTAAATGAGGCACCACCTATGTTCCACATACATACGCACATAGAGATCATTTGATGAGGATATAACTTTGACTAGTGCAGTGTCGCTCGTCTATGGATTGTACATGTAAGGATAATATACTATGGGCACATCCTTTTTTGCATACAAAAGCATTAGTTCCTAATGTGAAATGTGCAAGCGGCAATGGTGTCCATAAGCCTTGGGATAGCTTTATGTTCCTATTCATCATTTATGTTCTCTTCTACTAGTCACAATTTTATGTGATTCATGAAGGATTCACGTTCCTATTATTTTCCACATTTTAAAATTCTAGATTTATTTTAGTATTTCTGGCACTCATCTAAAGAAAATAGATTTTGATGCATGTCGTCATTCAAGCTTTATTTACTATTTTGTTTTTTTATCGTGTCAGTAATATTGATGTGGAGCACTTGGCCATATGCATTGACTTGATTCATCACTGGAAATATGTATAACTATTGTTTTGTCTGATTAGAATTCTCAAGGCACCACACATTCATCAAATCAAGCTTCTACATCAATATTTCGAGACGTAGTTGGGAATGAGATACAAGAAATACAGAGTTCTCAAGGCACAACATATTCATCGCACATGGCCTCTAGCTCACTGTCATCCTACACCTCTAGCATAAGGAATGGTGTTATGGAGGAATTTCAGCTTATTGGGCGTGAGAAAGAAAACTCTGATATTATTCAACTAATTAGAGAACATGCTAGCACCCAACAACCTCAAGTAATCGCCGTGTGGGGGATGCCCGGTCTTGGAAAAACTGCTCTAGTCAAAGATGTTTACCAGAGAGATGGGGTAAGTGACATGTTTGAGAAATGTGCTTTTGTCACGGCCGTGCAGCCTTTCAAGCGTGAGGAGCTCCTTAGGAGCTTAGCATTGGAACTAGATGAAGATAAGGACGACCCAACGAACAAAATGGAAGAAATGGGATTTGAAGAGTTGACTCAAGCGCTGGCTAGGCTTTCAAAAGAAAAGAATTGTTTGATTTTTCTCGATGACCTCTCATCCACCTTGGAATGGGATTTGATAGTGCATTGTTTATTTGGAATGGAAACTTCAAGCCTAGTCATAGTGATCACCACAAGGCGAGAGGATATCGCTATGCATTGTTGCAACAAACAAGAGTGCATATACCCTCTACATGCTCTACAAGACAAGAATGCATATGAGCTCTTCACAAGAAAGGTATTGAACTAAAGAAGTCTTCTTCTCATTATCTGTTTTTTGTTCATTGTATTCTTTTTCTTAATATTTCGAATTAACTCTTATTTCAGGTATTTAAAAATAAGAATACAGATTTGGCAAAGGAATATCCTGAGTTGCTTGAACCAGCAAAACTAATCCTAAAAAGGTGTGATGGGCTTCCACTTGCGATAGTCACCATTGGTGGCTTCTTAGCAGACCAACCAAGAAAAAATGCCATGGAATGGAGGAAACTGAACGAACAAATGAGTGCTGAGTTGGAGATGAATCCAAAGTTTGAACCAATAAGAACTATCCTCAAGAAAAGTTACGATGGCCTACCCTATTATCTCAAGTCTTGTTTCTTGTACATGTCCATCTTCTATGGAGACCGCAATGTTAGCAGGAGGCGTTTGGTGCACCGATGGGTTGCAGAAGGTTACTCACGAGACGAATCTCTGGCAGCAAGATACTTCACGGAACTCTTACAGAGAAGCATGCTATCTCCAATTCAGGGATCAGTTTTCAGTGGACAAAGATTCAACGCCTGCCAGGTTCATGGTCTAAACTGGGATATAATCATTGCAGAGTCGACGGAGGAAAACCTTGTTTTCAGGCTAGAGGAAGGGTGTCAATCAAACACTAATGGTGCAGTGCGTCACCTTGCAATAAGCAACAGTTGGGAGGGAGATGAGCATGCATTTGAGAGCACCGTGGAGCTGTCCCGAATACGGTCATTGACAGTGTTTGGAAAGTGGAAGACGTTTTATATTTCTTACAAGATGAAGTTTCTCCGGGTGCTGGACATGGAAGGAACAGAAGGTCTAACAGGTGAGCACCTTGATCACATTGGGAGGCATCTTCATCTCAGATTTCTTTCTCTAAGAGGGTGTAAAGGTGTCACATACCTCCCAGAATCAGTGGGTAACCTAAGACAACTCGAGACACTAGATATCAGATGTACAAGAATATTCAAGGTGCCCAGAACAATCACCAAGCTCAGCAAGCTACGTTTTCTGCAAGCAGGCAGCGCTTTTAGACTGCGACAAGAATGCATGTGTTTCTGGCGTCATGCTGCATGCCCTCCCTTTTCTTGCGGCAAGAAAATCACTATGGATCTATTTGGTGTTTATGTGCCTAGAGGGACCGGCAAACTGAAAAGCCTGCACACGCTTCGGTCCGTGCACCTTGCATGGGGAAATGCCACCATGCCAGAGATAAAATGTCTCACCGGCCTGCGAAAACTAGGGGTGTTTGGCATCGACGGGAACAATGGTCAAGAGTTCTGCTCAGCCATTTCCAACCTTAATTGTCTGGAATCCCTGTCAGTGCGGTCCGAAGAAGGAGATATCTACGACTGCTTGCGCGCCATGCCCTCGCGTCCAGAGAACCTCCAGAGCCTCAAGCTATATGGCCGCGTGAAGAAGCTACCGGGGTGGATCAAGGGGCTACATAACCTCACGAAGCTCAAGCTAGACAAAGCCGAGCTCCAGGGGAACGCCGATACTGTGCGGGTCCTCGGGAACCTGCCGAACCTCTCCATTCTGCGCTTGCAGGTGAAATCTTTCCAGAGTGAAGGGAATCCTATTACTTTCCGGCGAGGCAGCTTTAGGAGCCTCGTGGCGCTCCATCTTTCTTTCATCGAGGTGGAGGCCGGCCGAGTCGCTGGAGTTCGAGCCGACGTCGATGCCGGTGCTCGAGGTGCTGAGCCTTCAGCTCATGAACTCCAAGACCAGTACCTTCTCCGGGCTAGAGCTGTTCCCGAGCATCAAGGAGGTATGGCTCAGCGTACCGATCTTTGCAATTTTCCTGAAACAGACCGAGAAGATGACCCTAGAGGAGGCGCAAACAGAGGCAAGCCGCAGGATGGATAGGGTCAAGGAGAACATCGCCATGCAGCTCGCTGCCAATGGAAATAGACCCATTCTGAAGGTTCAGTGAGGTGGACATATATACTGCTCTGCTTGCTGCTTTATCCTTGTTGCCCTTGTGGTGGTAACCTTGTACTCCCTCCGTTCACAAATAGACTTCTATTTGTCTAAATATAAATGTATTTGGACACATATGTCTACATACATTCATATTTAGATGAATAGTAGTCATCTATTTGTGAACGGAGGGAGTACTAATAAACACCACTTCTGTTCCGGCAAAAAGATGTCTCTGTCTGTCACGTATCAACAAGAACATGTACTCACAATCTTGTAATGCTCTCCCCTCTCCATAAACAAAGCATCAGTTTTTTTTTTTGACAGGAGCATCGGTTAAGTACACACGCAAGTGTCCTACAACATAGCTACACTCATACGATTAGACGAAAACTCGAGCACTGAGTGACTGCTGAACTTGGTTCTGGCTAGCTGGTGGTTCTCTCCATGCTGTTTGTCCTGGCGTTCTCCCGCATCTTCTCCGGTGTATATACATACGTAGGTTTTGTATTGTACGTGTAACTCTTCATCTGTATACTCTATAAATATATAAACCAACGCCAACCCTAAGGGGTGTAGAGCGTTTCCCCAAACTATTCTGTTACATGGTATCATGAGCCTAAAAATCATCTACGATGACTTCCGCTGCCTCCGCCGAATTCACCGCCGCCTCCGCCGAATTCACCGCCGCCGTGTCGATCTCCGCTGCCTCGATGTCGTGGTGACGCCACGGAAGATGCCATAGGATGGCTTGAGATAGGGGCCGATGGACACTGTAGATACCCGGGGAGGGATTGCATGCTAAGAAAGCGCTCAGGAAACTGCTAACACCACGGTATACCCAGGTCCCTCGTCAGTAGGTAAAACCCCTACTCCTGCTTGTCTGTCTCAATATATGTGGGTAACCGAGTTACAATGGTGTTCCTCGAGCTCTCCTAGATAGAGGGAGAATAAGCTCTCTCTGTATCTTTCTTGTCTAAGGAGTGGAAACGAGGAGCTACTAGAATCAAGTGAGTGTCTGGGTCGTCCCTCGCGCAAGAGGGGCATGGCCACCTTATATACCGGTGGCCCTGACAGGAAGTACAAATGTAGGCCGAAACTACTGTGGCGTAACGCATGCCGTAAAGCACGGCGCTGAAAGTCTTCTCCTCTATATACACTGCGTGTCCTGTCCCCTCTGCCTGGCCACTGGGTCCCACAAGCCGTCAAATCCCACAACACACTCAAGTGCCTCCTCCGGAACTCGCGGGATTAACTGCGTCCACTATGCAGTAACCGCAACACACGGCGTCGTGGGTGCAGTTACACACACGTAGGCGGACGTGGGTACACGCAGTTAACACTGCAGTTACCAAATATTGCCACGATTAATCCCCGCGCCTCATTACCTCGAGGGGTATAAAAATCCAGGCGTTGGCCTCTGGTTCCTCTTCCTCCGCCACTTCTTCCATTTCCCTTCCGCCTCTTCACTGCACACGCGTGCAGAGCCTCGAGCAGCTCCGCCGCGCACCGTGGTATTCCGCCGTTGCGCCACGCCGGAGTTCAAACGCCGCCGCGCCCTAGTGCACTACCGCACCGAGGCGCTACCGCAGATCTGCACGCATCCCGCACCGCCATGGAATCGCGTAACTTCGCCTTACCCGAGCCCGAGCCCGAGCGCGCCCCCGCGCTTCTCTTCTTCTATGTCACCGTTCCTCTTCTTTTCCACCGGAACAGATCCGTGCGGACGCAGTTCCTTCTTCTCTGCCCCGAACGCATCTCCGGAGGAACAGACTTCCCGGAAGCGCCGAAACCACTCTCCTCCGACATGGCCTCGCAGCAACTCGTCGCCGCGGAGCAAGAGGAGGAGTACTACGAGGAGGAGTCCATGCGCTCCACGTGGGAGGGATCCCACGTGGAGCTCTCAGACATCACTCCGCTCATCAACACCCGACATATCCTAGATGGTGTTGCCTGTCGTGTTCCCGAAGGCGAGATCGTCCGTGAGCCCGGAACTGGTGTGTGTTGTCTTCCTCGCTCACTTTGAGAGAGGTTTCGGCCTTCCACTTTCTGACTTTATGGTCAAGTTTTTCGAGAAATTTGTTCTCCAACCTCATCATCTTCCGGCAAAATGCCATCACCACCCTCTCTTCTTTTATTTCTTTTCCGGAGGGGTATCTTGTCCTTTGGCCCATAGTAGATGTGTGGAGTATGTACTTTCAGTTTTGGAGGTAGGTAATTCTGAATACCGAGAACCCAGACTCCCCGAAACAGATGACACAGTGCGGGGCCGCCATGGTGGTCCCCTGCCGAACTTCCGAGTTCCCCCGGATCCGGGGCCTTGAGTCATGCCATAAATGGCTCAGGAGTTTCTTCTATGTCAAGAACACCACAGACGTAAACCTCATTCGCCTTCCAAAATTTAACATAGAATCCCCGGTGGCCATGACAAATTGGTCACACAACCCCCGAACTACAAAGCCCGAGATCAATCACATCCACCAGATTCTCCAAACCCTAACCCGAGATGGGCTTAAGGCGGATAACCTACTTGCCACCTTCATCATCCGCTGAGTTCGGCCACTCCAGCACCGGGTTCATAAGATCTGCCATATGAGTGGACCGCGGGACCCGACGCGAACCACAACCCTCGAGCTCACCAAGAAGGAGGTTCGCACCTGCGTGAAGGCGATAGCCCGGACCCAGCTTATCGAGGACTAGGAGTGCGGCCTTGAGCCCTACAACAGAGCACGTATGTCGCCCACGGTAAGTATCTCGCACTGCACCAAGAAAATCCTGAGCCAACATAACTTATCTTGGTCCTTTCAATTTTCTTATGTTTCTAATCCACATCTTCGCAGATGTTTGACCGCCTGAGGTTCGAAGACGGCGAACCACCTTCTGCCAAATGGGGCGTTGACCGCCTCGAGGACGACATCGAGGAGTTTGACGATGAGGACAGCCTGCCTATTTCGGACGCCCACTTTGCTGTAGGTGCCGGTAAGTTCCACGTCTCAGGCTCCATCTGAGACTAGTCCAAGGGCGAAGAAGATGATGGTGATTTTATTCTTATAGAGGTACTTGACCCAACGCCAATTTCTTATGCGTATCCTCTACCGCCAGCTTCAGCTGATCCGAACGAGAAGGTCCTAGATGTGCCGCCTATGGCTGTGGCCCGCCCTCCCAAGAGAAGGAAACATGCCGGGACCAGTACCTCGGCTCCTGCCCCCAAGAGGGCAAATAAGAAGCCCGGAACCAAACCGACCAATCCTACTCGCAAGGGTAGGGCTAGGCCCACCTCATACCGGTAAGTAAATTTTCCGAGATACATTCCCTTTACGGTTTTTCCCTTTTCCCCCTTTTGCCCGAGTTAACTCGGTTCTCTTAGATTTCTTTCTTTTTGTAGTCCGGCTCTGGAGATTTCACAGACAATACCTTCCGCGTTTACCTCGACGCCAACACCTTCCAGCCAGCACCAACCCCTCCGGCTCAGCCGAAACAAGTTCCTGCGCCGGCACAGAGTGCCCCGGTGCAAGATACTGGCAAGGGACTAGTCGAGAAGCCGCGACCGAAGAAGGCCATTGTGCCGAAGAAGGCTGCGCAGAAGAAGCCCTCTGCTACCGGGATAGCTATTAATCCCCAGACACAGATTGTTGCGCACTAGGGACTTGGTGTTGACCCGGCAGACTTTGAAGTCGGTCTTGACAACATCGGATACATCCCCGACAGACTTGCCGGGAAGCGCCTAGGCCCGCTGGACCACTACCGCATGGACTGGAACAACACCGACATTGGCGAAGTAACCACTCCAACACATGCTACTTCCAGCAAACTCGCCCACAAGATGTACGCGTTGAATACTGCGGCCAGAGATGCCGAAATAACTTCCTGGGTAAATACTTTTTCCTTTTCTGCTTTTCCGAGTTTCAACACTCCAGCCTCCAAGATACTTGTACATCCACCCATTCCCTGAGATTCATGTCGAGTTATCAACAATCGACCGAGTTAAGATTACTCGGCTCGAATCTTCACAATTCCATTATTAACATCACTTCTTTCCAGGTTTGCACCGAGACCCGAGCCAAGCTTTATCAGAAGCTACTCTTTGCACACCGGGATCTCATCGAGCACAATCAACGCCTGCTGGAATAGCTGGGGGGCAAAGGTATAAATTCTGCCAGCAAAATATACTTGTTGCTATATGTTGATGATATGTTAATTGCTTCCAAGAGCATGAAAGAAATCACTACATTGAAGAAACAGTCGAGTAGTGAGTTTGAGATGAACGATTTGGTCCTGCTAAGAAAATTCTAGGTATGAAAATTTCAAGAGACAGAAAATCTAGATTGTTATTTCTTAGTAAGGAGAATTATATTAAGAAAATTCTTCATCATTTTAATATGCATGATGCAAAGTCTGTTAGTACTCATATTTCTTCTCACTTAAATTATCAGCATTGCAATATCCTAATACTGAGAAAGATATTGAGTACATGTCACGAGTTCCATATTCTAGTGATGTTGATTCCTTAATGTATGACACGGTGTGTTCTCGACCTGATCTATCTTACGATATGAGTTTGGTTAGTTGATACATAGCTAATCTTGGTAAAAAACACTGGAAAGATGTTCAGTGGATTTTTAGGTACCTTCGCGGTACATCCAAAGCTTGTTTGAAGTTTAGCAAGACTGGTGAGGGACTCGGGGGCTATGTGGTTTCAGATTTTGC
This sequence comes from Alopecurus myosuroides, assembly GCA_028641055.1. Lineage (NCBI taxonomy): Eukaryota > Viridiplantae > Streptophyta > Magnoliopsida > Poales > Poaceae > Alopecurus > Alopecurus myosuroides. The sequence goes on along the minus strand of CM054060.1, from coordinate 9,740,370 downwards.
TACCGACTTGGATAAGAGGAGATCCCTCACTTGTTATGTGTTTAATGTTAGTGGATATGCTGTTAGCTCGAAGTCTACCTTGTAGGGTGTTGTTGCACAATCTACTACTGTGGCTGAGTACATGGCTATTGCTGAAGCATGCAAAGAGTCGGTTTGGTTAAAAGGTCTATTTGCTGAGTTTTGTGAAGATAATACTTGCATTAACCTATTTTGTATCAGTTAGAGTGTTATTTACCTTTCTAAGAATCAGATGTTCCATGAGAGAACAAAGTACATTGATGTTAAGTATTATTATGTGCGTGATGTTGTTGCACAAGGTAAGATGAATGTATGCAAGATTAGTACATATGATAATCCTGCTGATTTGATGACAAAGTCAGTTCCTGTCGCTAAGTTTGAGCTTTGCTTAAGCTTAGTTGGTATCACTGTTTAGCCCAAGAGGTTATTTGGCGCCGAAGATGTTTTCTCTGTGTGTTTCAGAGTGAAGGTTCATTTATGTGACATGAAGAAATTTGTCTCAAGATGGAGTGCTACTTTTGGGTAATCCAAATTCACGTATGCTGATAAAAGACCGAATTTCTGACGAGTAGAGCGGAGCATCTCGAGTCTGAAGTTGGCTCCTCGCGTTTGCACGACAAATGTGGCCCGCACAATGTGGGGTGCAGGGGCGGCAGCCCCCGCGGTACGGTACGAGTTGTTACCGGGTTGAAGTTGGATTCACCCTTGCCGACCTAGTTGCTTGTTCGCATTTGCCACTACGAGGAAATCTTTCAAACCCGTAGTGAACTCGCCGGAGAGTCGGGTACCGTACATCCATTGCCAATTCATCTCCATTATTATTATATAAAATATATAATTAACCATCATGCATTTGTTAAACTAACTAGCTAGAAATAATACAAATTAAACAATGAACTACACACGTGCATATTTTATCAATGACACATGAAAGGTTCAAGTTGCTAACCGCGATCGCGGAGGAAAAATAAATGAGAAAGCTCAAGTGTGGCTCGGACACTTCATATCATGTTTGTTTCATGCTCTCGGGCATTTCATCGAACACCTTATGTGCATAGGAGGAACCAAAAGCAAATCCACCACCCCCTTGTGAATATTGTGAATAGAAGTGGCACCAATTGTGGCTAAGTGAAGTGAGCTGAGTCCTATATAGGGATGGGCCTTTAGTCCCGGTTGGCCTGGCCAACCGCGACTAAAGGCCTTCGGGCCAGCCTGAGGACCTTTTGGCCTGGCCAACCGGGACTAAAGCCCCTCCCGTCCGCAAGCTGTCGACCTAGCGCGCTGGGCCTAGATAGTTGGTCGCGGGTCTCCTCCCGAACCGCGACTAAAGACCCCTTTGGTCGCGGTTCGATTATTTTGGGGACTAATGGGGGCATATGGAAGCCTCTTTTTCTACTAGTGCCAGGACTCCCTATATATACCTCTTGCCGCCGCATGAGGATAAATCACATATTGTAAATCCCGGTGTGTTTGTAAACTCACCCGAAACAGTGAAGTATTGCTGGTTGGCGTCCGTGGGTTTTTCCCTTTCTTGTTAAAAGGGTTTTTCACGTTAAAATCTCGTGTCCCCGTTTGTTTGATCTTGCTTATTTTATCGTTGTTTTTTTTTTTTGAAATGGGCACACCCGGCCTCTGCTTCTGGTTGATGCATGCAGCCTTTATTAATAAAGATCATTCAAATATTTATTACAACCCAGAGAGACTCAAATAGGCACTCGACAGTACCTTTTGAGACCAAACAGTGTAAACGGTAGTAAAAGGCAACAAGATGCCAAGAACAAACACTCCATCAATATAAGGCTAACCAGCAGCAATACGTTTACTACTCAACCATCCACCCCTGCTGAAGATAGCCTGAACGACCGCCATCAGCCGAGTGCATCCACCATCCAAACGAGCACGATGTCCTTCTGGCAGAAGGAGAGACCATTGGTGCATCCAATGGTTGGCCTGATAAATTACCTGCAAAAAATTCCCAACTTTCGCATCGTTAAAAACAATATCATTTCTGTGTTTCCAGAGAGCCCAAAGCAAAGCACATACTCCTATGCGTATAAGTGCTTTGGTTGTTTTATCCACCCCACCCAGCCAGTTACCAAACAAATTTGGGATGTTAGATGGAGGTGAAATACTATAAGTAAAATGAAGCAATCTCCAAATTTTCCTAACAAAATCACAAGATATGAAAAGATGAGTCACTGTTTCAGGCTCACCACAAAAAACACACCTATTACAACCATCCCATTTTCTCCTAACTAGGTTATCTTTAGTCAGCAATTCTTTCCTGGAGAGAAACCACATAAAAAATTTTACCTTCAAAGGAACCTTTAATTTCCACAAATACTTATGAAGAAAACTAGCATCTTCATTCATATAGTCTGTATATAAAGATTTGACCGTATACACACCAGAATCATTTAGGGACCAGCTACATCTATCTTCATTATCCGTAAGAGTGACATCCATTAACCTTCCCATTAGATGCAACCATCTATCCCATTTATCTCCAATAATAGCCCTCCGAAAACGCAAAGCAGGAGGCGAATTTTGAAGAACATCAGACACTAGTATATTTTTATTACTCACAATAGAGTATAACGTAGGGTATTGTTCCATAAGAGGTTTATTCCCTAGCCAACAATCCTCCCAAAACCTAGTCCTCTCACCATTACCTATAGTGAACTTAACATGCTTGAAAAAAATCATCTTTGCCCCTTAGAACACCTTTCCAAAAAGGTGAATCATTAGGTTTTGATTCCAACTCAGCTAATGTTTTTTCACCTAGGTATTTATTAGTTAATAACTCATGCCATATGCCTTGTTCAGTTAGTAGCTTAAACAACCATTTATTTAAAAAGCATCTATTTTTTACTTCCAAAACTTCAATGCCTAGTCCACCCTGTTCCTTTGGTCGACAAACAATATTCCACTTTGTCAAACGATATTTCTTTTTGGCATGAACACTCTGCCAGAAAAATCTCGATCTAAAAAAGTCAATTCTTTTTCGAACCCCAACAGGAACCTCAAAGAAAGAGAAAAAAAACATAGGTAAACTAGATAGCACCGAGTTAATTAAAACAAGACGGTCCCCGTAAGATAATAATTTGCCTGCCCACGAACCCAATTTCTGGTCAAATCGATCCTCCACAACCTTCCATTCTTTAAGAAGTAGTTTCCTATAGTGAATAGGAATACCTAGATAGGAAAATGGTAAACTACCTACTTCGCATCCAAAGATACGACAATAATCATCCATATGTTCCCTAGCTTTCCCAAACCCAAAAATCTCACTTTTGCCATTATGTTGTTTTACTATTGGGTTTAACAAATTTGCCACATTGTTTATTTTTCATGGGTCCGCCCCTAGCTAGGTAGGTTCTTCGTGGGTGCGAACTCACGTACCTCGCGCAGGTCCCAACAACCCCCAACGTGCATGCTACCTAGCTACGTGCGTAATCGATCGATAAATAGTCAAACCTTGTGTTGATTTTAAAGCATGTATGTTATCTTCAGCGTCAGATCAGGCCAGCTGACAGCTGTTAGCACAACTCAAAGCTGTAAGCATATATTTCAACTAAATTTTAAGCCGGCCTTGATGTGGTTTGTTGGAAGGAAGAAGGAGGACGTTACACGTACGTGCATGCTTGCTTGGTCCAGGCTGCAGCATCGGTGTACAGCGTGGTGAAGCATCTTGATTAAGAATTGAAGCTTGTGTCTATCGTGGCGCACGAACTTAGCATTATCGATCTACTAAACAGGAGGCATCTGATCAGCCTCAGCAGACCTGCACCCAGCCCCAGATCCATCGCAACGCAAACGCTCACCGTGAGAACGAGAGAAGCTCGATCGGTCAGCGCCCATGGAGGCCACGGCGGTGAGCATCGGCAGGTCCGCGCTGAACGGAGCGCTCGGGTACGCCAAGTCCGCCGTGGCGGAGGAGGTGGCCCAGCGGCTCGGGGTCCAGCGCGACAAGGCCTTCATCGCGGACGAGCTGGACATGATGCGGTCCGTCCTCCTGACGGAACGACGACGGGACGACGAGCACGGCGGCGAGGTGGTCACCACGTGGGTGCGGCAGGTCCGCGACGTCGCCTACGACGTCGAGGACAGCCTCCGGGACCTCGTCCTCCGCGTCGACGGGAAGTCCTCATGGTGGCGTGTCTTCCTCGACCGGCGTCGTGTTGCTGAGGAAATGAAGGAGCTGCGTGCCAAGGTGGAGGACGTCGGCCTGAGGAGCGTGCGTTACCGCCTCATCAGCGGCGCCTCTGTCACCACCGTCGGCGCCGTTGAGGAAGCTTCGGGCCATGCCGTGGATCAGCAGGTACAAGCTCAATTCAGGACACACCTTTTTGTCTCTGTCATCTTGCTTGCTCGTACCAGCATTGTGATATCTCAGCATTGTGTGTGTACATATCGGCATTGGGATGTGTCAACTTTAATTCCCGTATTCACTTGTTTTAGTGGGCAATTATAATGTCCTATTAAGATTTGTTACATCAACTAGTTATGTGAGCAATTATAATGGCATGATTACCCGCCGCCACCACCATTCTCCTCCCCGCCCACACCTGGCTGTCGCCGGAGGAAACCAGCAGGTATAACCCGTTCAGCCTATGGAGGCGGTGGGCTCTCCTTCTCTCACAGTGCGGGGAGCTTCGGCCTAGTACGGCGGAGATTGAGACGGCGGTCCCGGAACTTTTTGTGGTGGCATTGAGGACACCCATGGTGGCCACTTTTGTATGTGGTTAGCAGCTATTACGGCTATATATATGCGGCGGCGGAAAAAAGAATGGTGTCGACAATAACTGGTGTGTGGCACGGCTAGAAACTATGTCTTCATACCGTTCCAGCTTGCAGATTGGAATTGGTGCGTGTCAGCGGTTGCAAACTGGACAATAAAAGAGTTTATTTTAGGGTTTACCTTTTCAAAAAAAAGAACTTTCCTCAAGTTCGTCATCCAGGGACCCATGACCCTGCGGGTCTCCCACTTCCCGCACACACCCCGCTCCCCTCAACACCGCAACGACCACCCCGCGCCCCTCTCTAGAATCCCGAGGCCTCCCTCTCCATTTTTTTAGACTAAGGGGGGGGGGGGGGGGATCCCCCGGTTTCATTGAAACCAAACGGCCAAGGTCACCTCCCTCTCCATTTACCCTCTCTCTTCTCTCCGATTCACGCCCCCAGGCTGCTCAAATTTGTCGCCGTCGCCGCCATTCTCTGCCGGTACAGAACGCCCCAACCCCCGATTTACCTCCTCATGTGGTATTTCGATTTTTTTCCCAGTGGGATACGTCGCACCGTGCTCGATGGGACCTCGTCGGCGTTGTCACCACCAACTCTAGCCGCCCCTCACCGCTATTACCGGAAGAGAACCTCGACGTCGTCACCGCCATCTGCTACCCTCGACGCGCCGCACCTTTTCATCACTTCCACGACTGGAGAACCGCCGGAGCGCCGTCGCCATCAATGCCCGAGCGTAGCGCCGCGATGCCCTTTTCTGCTCTCTTGGTCCTGTGGACCTTACAGGTGGGCGCGGGCGGTCAAAAAACATGTTAATAGGCTTAAACATGCGAATCAGTCTCTGCCCCAATGTGCGGTGGCTTGCGTCAACTTTTCCAAAAATGGTGGCTCCCCACCATTTCACCCCCAATTGTGGTGGTTTTCTGTCATTTTCTAATGGCATTACCCTTGCAGCCGGTCACCTTCGCCATGTGGACCTGACAAGTGGGTTGGTCAGAATTCGTGTCAAACGTCCTGAACACACGAATCAATGCTCTGTGTCGCTCTCTGCCCTCATTATGGTGGGTTTTTGTCATTAAAAAGAAGGTGCCTCCCAGAAAATTCAGTCCCAATTGTGGTGGTTCCTTATCATTTTCTCTCATCTGCGACATGAATCTGCAAAAGAGGGTCTTTATTTGTGTTTCGGCGATGCCTAACAGTCTCGTCGTCACCTGTCAACAAGTTCAGACGGGCACAATTTTTGGTCGTGTTACGTTGATTGGGAGGCACAACATTCATGGTGGAGATGTTTTCGGATGTCATGTCCCATGCTTCTCGTGCATGAGTCACAAGACACATAGATGAGTACTATTAGGCTAGAAAGAATGCATGTGAAGGTCAAGCGGATGCGCAACATATCGCGGTTGCGATTTGGTGGTGCTACTTCAGTAATGGAACTAGGGCTCCAAGGTAAAAACCGTTGGTCCTCAACGGTCATACCTAGCAATGGCAGTGTTTTGACATTGTTAACTTGTTGAAGACATTGGTTGGAATTTGCGCAGTTATGCTCTTAGGGTGAAAACTCATGATCTAATCTTTGATTCGATCTAACGACGGTGACACTTGTCTTCCATTACATTCTTGGAGGCGTTGCATGTGTGTTGTTAGGGCAGCGGTCGATGGCGATGATTGTTACTGCGTGGCTTAGGTCGTTGTTTTTATTTATTATTTTTCTTTTCCTTTTTATATTTTAGTTGTGTGCATCATCGATTTCTCAAGTTGCTACTGGTATTGAGTTTCTGCAGAGCCTGGATGTATTTGATATCTTCTTGATACTAATAGACTATCATTAATCGAAAAAGAAAATATCACCATATAATCATGCGGATATTTTACTTCTCTTCATACATATGAAATCCTAAAGATAGAAAAAATAACACCCCGCGCCGCTCTCAATTGGCTCCCAAACCACAAAACACCAGCGCTACAACCTTTTGTGCTGCTACCTACAGCCGCCTCACGTGGCATGCTCTGCAAATTTTCACTTCTCCAATATGCCCTGATCCGGCGCCTATGCTGAAATCAATCTAGTGGTACCGTCCATGTCCTCATGTGCAGCGTGATCCAGCTGCTCGACAAGATTGAGATCTTGGAGGGCTTCAAGCCCGGGATTAAGCGTGGCGTTGTCAAAGGTGTGCCTCGCCGATGGCATCTTCCAATGGGCGTTGTTTGAACGGTTACCTGTGATGTGGACCATTCTTCTTGTGCGCAGGTGGTGTGCGTGTGCATGCTCTCGGAGCACTAAATCGTGGGTATCTCGATGTGTGCATCCTCTCCACTCAGCACCCCCCCCCCCCCCCCCCCCCCTCGCGCCATGAAAATATTTGAATCTTCCCATGAGGCTACTAGCTGACGCATCACGGAGACTCGCTTTTGTTGGCACAATCGGGAACGTTGACCATGGCATCACCTCCACGATTATCAATTTATCATGGTGCTGCTAGAGGTTGTGAATACTTTGTGCCCGAAACACTGAATATTGATGGCCCACGTCGAGTTCGAGATTAACATGTGATGGAGAAGGCGAAGAATCAAATGAGATGAAGGAAATTCTTCACAAATCAGTGTGCACTTCAAAATCGTATGTGAGCGGACTATGAGTCTGGTAATTGGTGAATTAAAGCATTTTCCTTGGAAAGTGGGGACGACCTCACATTAGAACTTTGTTTTTTTCCGATGCTTTTCAAGTAGTGAGTCTCACATTCCAGAGTGCAAAATACTTGGTCTAACCTTTATCGGTCATATATGACAATTGCAGTCTTCTGGTCATTCTCTTGTTGAAGGCATTGTCTAGAGAGCTCAGACTTTCTCAAGGCTGAAATTATATGATCTGACCTTGTGGTAAGATTCGGTTATAGGACGGTGATTGTGAATTGTTCCCTTGTTGGAGGAGTTGCTATTATATAACCTATTTTGCACCCCCAAGTGTCATTTTAGCTATGTGCAACCTTCATATATGAAATCATTTTAAAAATTATGTTGTTCCATAGGCTGTGTGTAATTGACATCTTCCTGATATTAACATATTTCCTTTGTCAAAAAATTTGACAAAACATATGAGCCGCCAATATACTAGCAACGGTGAATCAGTTTGATTCCCCATGGAGCGTCCCAATAAGACTAGTTTGTGTACTGGACTAGATCCAGAATGGAAAACTGCAGATCCAACCGACCTCTTGCATAGATTCGAGCTTGCAAACTTCTCTCGCTGACTCCTGTGACACATACCCCTCAGTGGTGTTATTCCAAGCCTTGATAGTGGGTGTAGAACTTTGTATTCCTTGCCATTTACCCGATGTAACATTCTTTAAAAGGGGGCACCATATGGAGATGGCGACGCTTCCACAGTTGAGATTTCATCGAAGTTATACGAGTTATGTTGCAGCGTTTTCATAAATAAGAATTTCAACGGGTTTTTGCACACCCATTTCTAATGTGTAAATGAATATCATGTTGCATGTGGTCATGTGATGTCGCATTCTAATGGTTTTCACTAGCTTTATGTTCTCTTGTAGCACTGCCCAGCTTTTAATGTGATTCATGATAATATGTGTTTGCGAAACGTATATGTTTTCTGCTTGTCTGGTTCTCGTGTGCTTTAAGAATTTGCTAGCAAAAGAAACCATGTTTTGAACGTAATTTGATGTGTATACATGATGTTTGAGCTTGATTTACTATTTTTGTTCATTGTGTTTTTACTATTTTGTGTAGATTAGGACTGCTAGCACGACGCATAATATTTTGTGAGCGATTAATCAGTGCAAATGTGTTTAACAGCTGTTTGCTTCTGTACAGAGTTCTCGAGTCACAACATATTCATTGAAAGAAGCGTCGAGCTCAATGGTACCCTACATCGTTGAGAATGAGATACAAGAAAGTCAATATGATACACATGTAGATGGAATGACCATGGTCCAGGATAGGCTGAAACACACCAACAATGTGGAAAGTCTTTTGGAGGAATGTAAGCTTATTGGACGAGAGAAAGAAAAGGCTGATGTTACTGAACTTATTCTGGAACTCTCCAGCACCCAACAATTCCAGGTCATTGCACTATGGGGAATGGGTGGTGTTGGGAAAACCAGTCTGATCAGAGATATTTACGAGGGACGAGAGGTCAATCATATGTTTGGAGAACAAGCCTTTTCCCCAGTCTCACAACCTTTCAAGCTTGAGAATCTCCTTAAGAGCTTAGCCTTTCAGCTAGATGCAATGAAAGGCGCCATATACTGCACAGATGATTCCATTGGAGATATTGCTTCGATGGGAGTTGCAGAATTAACTAGTGTGTTGAGCATGAGCTCACAAAGAAAGAGTTGCTTCATTGTTCTTGATGGCCTCGCTTCTAAAATGGAATGGGACAAAATTTATGCCAGTTTACTTGCATTAAACAAATCAAGCTTGGTAATTGTGATCACCACAAGGCAAGAGGATATCGCAAAGCATTGTTGCAAAAATTCAGAGTGCATACGCTTCCTCGGCGGTCTAGAAGAAAAGGATGCATGCAATCTCTTCAACGCAAAGGTATAGGAAATAGTACTCATACAATGTACCTTATCAGTTAGGAAAAAATTCTACTTTTATCGATTGAATTTAAAATTTCACAGGTTCACTTTTCAGATTAGTATACAGTTCTTGTAAGCACAACACAACCAACCTTTTTTCAAGAGATAGTTCGGAGTTGGTTGTGAAAACACCATTCAGACGTCATTCAGTAGGTCATGTTTGAAAATGATATACCTTTGTTTTCTAATTACATAAAACATATTCCGGTAGGATTATAACCCCTCTCAGCCCCCCCCCCCCCCCAGTAGTATTTCATGACTTCGTCACTTATCTCAAATTATATAGTAGTAATTCAGGTTTTCAAAAATCATGCAACTTAAGTAAATACCATCTTAGGACTTCTTTTTTTCCAAACTGTAAACTACATACTCTATTCGATCCACGAGAAAGCAGAGTCAACCACCTTTTTCTGTGCAGGTCACGTGACCTAGTATTTCTCTTGGTTGTCCTATGTTATTTACTAAAGTTGCATATTCAAATTTTCAAACACTACTAAAAAGTTCATACATGAAGAGAATGTATAGAAACATGTACATGTCAATTTTGGTACAAATATTTTGAGAGATGTCCTTCATTAAGAATAACATGTGCAGTGTGATTTAGTATTCCGTACACAGAAAATTAGCCCATAAAGAACTATGTCATGAGCAATCTAACAAAATAAGTTAGATAATGAAAGATATATTTCTCCCGGTCTGACTATAGTCTGTTGCCAAGTCAGTCCAAAACACAATTTACCCTAACAAAAATGTGATTAGACTGGTTTTGCATGCACCTGAATCACTTTAATTGTAGAGTAATAAAGATACTAATTATGTTCAAAATAATTGCAGGTATTTGAAAATAAGACCACAGATTTGGCTATGCACTATCCTGAGTTGGTTGATACCTCAAAGCTGATCCTAAACAAGTGCCATGGGATTCCTCTTGCAATAGTCAACGTAGGTGGCTTCTTGGCAGGCCAACCAACAAAAACTGTCTCAGTGTGGAGGAGACTGAATGAGTGTATCAGTATTGAGCTGGAGATGGATACAGAGTTTGACCCCATACAGAGGATCCTTATGAAAAGTTATGATGGCCTACCCTATTACCTCAAGTCGTGTTTCTTGTATATGTCCATCTTCCTTGAAGACCGCACAATTATCCGAAGGCGTTTGTTGTACAGGTGGATCTCAGAAGGTTACTCGCAAGATTTAGCCATAGCGGAAAGGCACTTCATGGATCTTGCTGGGAGAGGCATGATAGTACCAGCTCAGATTTCACTTTGCAGCATGCAAGGATCCGACTCATGTCAGCTACATGATCTGGTCCGTGATATCATCACGGCAAAGTCAAAGGAGGAAAATATTGTTTTCAGGCTGGAGGAAGGGTGCAGCTCAAACACTCACGGTGCTGTTCGTCACCTTGTCATAAGCAGGAATTGGGAGGGAGATGAGCATCAGTTGGAGACCACCGTGGATCTGTCCCGTATACGGTCATTGACGGTGTTTGGCAAGTGGAGGCCATTTTTCATTTCTGGTAAGATGAGGTTTCTTCGTGTGCTAGACCTGGAAGGAACGAAAGGCCTAGCTGGCCATCACCTTGAGCACATCGGAGAGCACCTTCATCTGAGATATCTTTCTCTAAGAGGGTGTGATGAGGTCTGCTACCTCCCAGATTCGGTGGGTTCCCTGACACAACTCGAGACGCTCGACATCAAGTACACCGGAATATTGATGCTGCCCAAAACCATCATCAAGCTTACCAGGCTCTGTTATCTGAAAGCTGGGAATGAATTCTTTGTCGGAGAAGAACAGTTGATACAATCATGTTGTGCACCATTGGCTTGGTGCTCGGTGGGCCCCGTGCGAGCTTATGCCGTTAAGGTGCCAGTTGGGATCGGGAAACTAAAATCCCTCAACATCCTGCGATCGGTGCACCTTGCATGGGAAAATGATATCATAGAGGAGATAAAATGTCTCTCGGGCCTGCGGAAATTAGGAGTGTTTGGCATCGACAGAGGTAACAGTCTGGAGTTCTGTGGGGCCATTCAAGGTCTCTGCAGCCTTGAGTCCCTTTCAGTGCATTCAGCAGAAAGAGACCTATATGACTGCTTGCAAGGCATAGTCTCGCCTCCGGAAAATCTCCGGAGCCTTAAGCTGCGCGGGTGGCTGAGAAAACTGCCCAAATGGACCATGTTCCTCGAGAATCTTGTGAAGATCAAGCTAGAATACTCCGAGGTGTCGATAAACTCTAAAGCAATGGAAGCCCTTGGGAACCTGCCAGGCCTATCCATTCTGAGTTTGAAGGAGAGGAAAATTCAGAGCGAAGGACCTATCACTTTCCAGAGTGGACTGTTCGGAAGCGTCTTGGCACTCGAGCTTCTCTACACGGAGGTGGAAGTGGAATCCCTGGTGTTCGAGGAGACGTCGATGCCGAAACTTGAGGTGATGGCCCTGCGACTTATCGACTGTAAGACCGGCTTTTCCGGACTGGAACTTCTCCCAAGCATCAATGAAGTACTACTCTGCGTCGTGGTGTCCCCAGTGACAATCGTGATGGAGGAGGAAGATTTGTTCGAAGAAGACGCGGAAAATGAAGCAGAACGCAGGGAAGACAAAGTCAAGGAGGAAATCAGGAAGCAGCTCATCAGTAATAAAAATAGCCCCATTCTGAAGGTGCGGTTAACGATCTAAGTCGACGAACTTCTTGGTTAAATGTTTTGTCAATCTGTGATGCAGAAACAGGAGGATGGCGATGGCATAAGCTGGGAGGCTGGATCGGCTTGTGGCCCAACGCCGGTTTCGTCGTAGGCTGTCTAGTTTTCTGAGTTTTTTGGGCTCATGTGTAGTGTTTCTTCTTTTGTTTCCTTAATTATTTGGTCCTTGGGCAATAGCTCTCTGATTGAACATTACTTATTTCAAGGTGAAGTAGTTTGTCGCTACGTATGTGTCTTCCAGCCGGATCTTGTGTGTGGACCTGACGGATGATTTCAGGGACATGGTAAAGCCCGCAGTTCGATGTAGTTCTTAAACCTTTGTTTTCAGCAAATGTAGTTCTTGAAATTTATGTGTATGTAGAAACATTCATGGATGTAAGTACGTACATGTACACACCTTTTGTCCTCTTTAGGAGCCTGGTGGATCCCGCAAAAAAAAAGGAGCCTGGTGGCAGGTCGAGTCGCTGGTGTTCGAGCCGACTTCGATGCTGATGCTCAAGGTGCTGAGCATGCAGCTCATGAACTCAAAGACTCGTGCCTTCTCCTGCCTGGAGCTCTTCCCTACATGATGACCTTGGTAAGTTTTCTGTAAACAAACTGAGAAGATGACCTGAGAGGAGGCAGAAATGGAGGCAAGTCGCAGGACAGACAGGGTAAGGAGAACATTGCCAAGCAGCTTGATACCAATCAAAATAGACCCATTCTGACGGTTCCGTGAGGTGAAACGTACTTGTTTTCGATTCTGAAGCACCTCTGCTCAAGTCGATCTATCTAGCTTGTCATTAGGTAAAATCATTGTACGAGAGAAATGGATACCTGCCTGTCATGTACCAACTCACAATCTTGTAATGCCCTCCCACATAGCATGAGTTACAACGGAAGTATATATGCAATTGCCTTAGAAGTCCTACATAGCTACACTTGCACGGCTGTCCGAATCGAAAACAGAAGCAGAAACTACTGAGCACGACTACTGAACTCGATCCTGGCTAATTCGTGGTTCTCTCCATGCTGTTGGTCCTGGCGTTCTCCCGCATCTTCTCCACGATGTGCCGCCCCTTCTCCTCCACCTGCCGCCGTTTCTCCTCCAGCTTGTCTCCCATCTTCTTCTTCAGGTCCAGCATCCGGCTCCGCCTCCCGCTTTTTCCCTTCCCGTCCTCCCCCACTCCCGCGGACACGGCTCCCAAGGCCTGCTGCTGCTGTTGCTGCTCCCCTGCAGGTATGATGGTCCTCAGAGACGTGTACATGGGGGACCCTGCCCTGCTCTCTGATGTAGCGTCCTCCTGGAGCTTTTCTGTTGACAGCAGTGGTTTTCTCAGCTCGCTGGTCGAATCGGGATGAGAAGTAGAGGTTTCACCAGCTTGGGCCAAGGGAGACTGAGACTGCACATGGGATGATTCCACTGCAGGGTCTTCGCCCGACTCGTCGATGGATCTGAGCGACGACTCCTCGCTTCCAGCAGAGGAGTTTTGCGAGGTCGGTGCAGAGTTTTTGATACTAGCGTCAGCCTTGGGATTTTTTATACTAGCATCAGCCTTGGGATTTTTGGTATTAGAGTCAGCCTTGGGATTTTTGGTACTAGCGTCAGTCTTGGGACCAGCAGCTTCCTCTGGTTGGACTGGCGCGGCGGCTGTGGCGTGGATCTTGGTCTCGGTGGGCTCGTGGTTGAGCCAGATGTAAGGTCCGTCCTTGAGAGGCACCCAGTCGTCCTTCTCTGAAATCATCCCTGGCATGGAGATGCTTTCACAGTTGGGAAGCACCAAGCTATCACGGAGCGAAGCCTGAACAGCACAGCGTATTACGCAGTTAGACATGTAAGTTAGCAAAGAAACAGCACGTTCAGAGGAAGCATTGTATTATTACCTTGATTCTGTTACCAATAAGTGAAGCAATGCGATTATTGGTGATTTTCCTATCCCCAACAGAAGATTCCAGGTCCCACTCTAGGTCAGGCATCACCGTGAATCCATACCAGAGTTGATCTGATGGAGGGGGCTTCAGATGTATTCGCAAGACGCCTTTAACGGATGTAATTTTTATCGCCAGAGAAAGTGGAACCTGCACAAAAAAAGATGATCTAAGAACTTACATCTTAAGCTTTTGACATATTTTTCTGCTTCTACCAGGCAGATAATACATAACAACCCTACTAACTTAACACGTGCATACAAAATACATAGGTCAACAAAACACATGAATGTACAGTAGGAGACAACAAGGAGAAGCGCAAACCTGTGAGACATGATCAGCTATTGAATGCAACATATTTTTCAACCTTGATATGTAAGTTGACGTCCATCCAGTGCTCTTGGACTGACTAGCATCTGATACAAAAGGTGTTGTCATGATAAATGATCACTCTTATGTATATACAACAAAATCATTGTACCATAAATTGTGAGCTCTACTTCTTTAGTTCAGAGTCTTTTCAGGCTCATATATCACATCAAGAAATACTGAAATAGTAAATGAATGTACAGAAACCGATATTCCCACATTGCACAGGAACAGTGCTCAATATAGAAGACCGTTAACCTAAGTTCTGATGCAAGCCTCTGATCATAGTAAATCCTAACAATGTCTACCTGAAGTCTGTTATAGGTACACATAACCAACATGAGAAACTAACATGTCAAAGACTCTGAAGATGAAAGCTAATAATGGTACTCCAAATAGAGCAAGCATATACAAATAGACCAAGGAAGAACCTAAAGTATGTGAATAAAAATATATGTTCAAACAGACCTGCTTCTTCCTTTTCTTCTACTGAAGAATCTGAGTTCCGCGAACCTCTAAATTGGTGCTCAATACTCTTGAGAAATTCTGAATCGACCTCCCCATTAGAGTCAGTTCCAAAGTTGGTTTTCATCAGATCATTTTGTAACTCTGGCTCCTCAACCTCAAGCCTCGTTTCAATGTGCAATAAAATTCCGCCGGAATATTCAAAATCAACTTCAAAGGCCCACAGCTCATTCAAATCCAGTGGAAGGACTCTCATCGCATGTACATAAGGTGGAAGTTTTCCAACACTGAAATCCGTCAGTGTAATATCACCCACGTAAGATGGGGTCCTCATGCTTGATAATGTTCGCTGCACAAATGGAAATAAATAAACAAAAAGAAAGAACAATATGACAGTTTCTTCTTGAACGAGAGCAGCATATCTAACCTGAATACGTGCTTTGATGAACTTGCTTATATCGTCGTTCATTTTAGCATCGAAAAAGAGCCGTGAGGATAGAAGGTTCCAACAAAGTGTACCTTCATCTACAACTTTATCATCTGCATTAACATCAGAAAAAGCTGGAAGCTGTCCAGTGTGACTCGAAGGAGCAGTTGGGGCACTTGGTTTCGTTGTATCATGTGATGAGCTGCCACTGAACTTGTCCTCTTGTGGACCTATTAAGGCTTCAATAAATGGTGCGCCCTGATAGCTGCGTAATTTATCGAACATCTTCTTTTCTCCTTGTGTGGATGATCCCACACTTGTTTTACCCTCTGCGGGAACCTTTGTAGATGCCTTTTTTGCCAACTTCTTGAGGAAAAGACGGACTTTGGAAGACCCGTCTGTCTTCATTTCACTGTCCATAACCTCATGATCCTCAACTGAAAGTACAGTAGGCTTCAGGAAACATGGGTACTCGGCATTTAATGATGATATGTAATTAGAGAACTCTTTGCTCAGCTTAGCATGCCAATTCAATTTCTCCTTGTCAGCAGTAGCTGCAAGACGAAGTGCTTTACACCATGATTCCTTCTCCCATGAAGTCTCAGCATAAAGAAAGCACACCTTGCTTCCATTATAGATCTCAGATTCCTGGCTTTCCAATTTTATCGGATACCTCTTAGTCCTGAAAATAAGCAACAGAAGTACTATTACATATAGGCTGAAGTATATATCCTACCAGCAGCTTTACTAAAAGCACATAAAGTTGCTTGTCCTCTAAAATGTACTTAGTTTCTACAGGAGTTCCTTCAAAACCAAAAAAAATGTACTCAAATATTTATCTTATTGTAACATCTATACATGATTTACATTCAAACCAAACCATTCATTGCAAATAATCACATATACTTCTCAAATTTGTTTGATACATAGTAAGCAAAGGTCTTGTCTTCAGGAGTTTAACTAGCAAAAGAGAGAAATGATAATCTGTTCATCAATGGTAAGCATTTCAAGTTGTATGGAGCACTGACCATTTGCGTGAAGGCATACTTGATGCAGAAACAGCAACGACCGTGCAATTCAAAAGCTCAATCATTGTGTCAGGGCCATCAGGAGAAGACAAACTAAGTGAACGCCCCTTAATTTTAGCCATCTTCTTTGCAGGAAAAACCTCCACAATACTCTTCTTGTCCTTCGTCTCTTTGAGGCCTCCACTAGACAAGCGCTCATTACTAACTTTTGGTAGCTTCTCTGGCTCTAGTATCCATAGAGCGCCCTATCAACATATGAGAGTAATGTAAATAGGCTTGATCATTAGCAAAATGTAAACGAAACCCAAATTGCAAATTCTTAACGCCAAAGAAATTTTTATCAGAAGTAAGTGTACATTAAATTAAGCCATTCACTGGCCAAATTCATTTTGCATATGTTTTCTTTAACCATCGTATTGACAATATAAGTTGGATAGTGTACACTCATACATACAGTCCACGCCTGAACAGCAGAACTAGTGTAACAATGTGCTGCGGAGACAAAGGAAAATCCTGATGTAAACATAGTTACAATCAAGATGAGATGTTCAGTTAGAAAATAGAATTAATGCTATAACTTGTGACTAAGGGCAGCCCATATGTATTTTTGTCAACGATGATCCTTTACCAGTTCTGATAATCAGAGTCAAATATCCTGTACTCAAGGTCAAGCATCTTAAGCAGGTATCCTACTCATAGACATCTTGATATAACTAGTTAAGGAATTCTGTACTCGATTACATATGCATCCCCAAATAATTTGATATATGCGCCATTCGTTTCTTCAGATTAAAATAAACCACAGGAGCATCTAGTTGACACCAAACAAGAGAGAGAAAGACATATTTAAATGTTTACTTCAATGGAATTTGTGTTAAGTTCTGGCATTGGTAGATCTAACAGGTAGGCATGGTTTAGGATACCATTGGAAATCCACGGTGGATGTTGTCAGAAGCGAATAAAGTTTTAGGAACCAAACTAGCATGCATATAAGACATGTATGCACATAATGTACCAACTCGAACTCATGGGCTACATGATTGTATAGTTACCACTAGAACTACGTGTATGGGTCATAAAAAGAGGGACGGGGACGTAACACGCTAAGTATATGAGAATAATCGAGCGCATAGTTATCAGAAGTAGCTCACTGCCCACTACCCCGGAAACATCTGGCTGCAAACACCGCATATAAGCACCTACCAACTGTTGGCACTAACACCAGTCGATTCCCCAGCTAAGGCACTACCAAAAAATCGGGGGGGGGGGGGGGGGGGGGGGGGGGGTTAGGGTGATGGAACACGAACGCGCATTGCAGTTCCTCCCTGACAAATCCACAGCAACCCACCTTTCCCCAAATCCAACTACTGCAAATAGGGGGAGGAGAACTAGCATGACCACGCCCCAGGTCCCAATCAACACCAATCGACCATGCAAGCACTGCATACTAGCATCTAGCATAAACTCCATTGGCACCAGGGATCCAGAAGTGGAACCCTGAACAGAAACCGCAGTCGATTACCTAGCTCAACCACTACAACGGGAGAGTTTCAGGTGATCATAACAAATGCACATTGTAGTTCCTCCTCCCAACCAACAGTAGCCCCCAAGTTTTCCCCAGATTCAGCTGCTGCAATTGGGGGGGGGGGGGGGGGGGGGGGAACAACCAGCATGAATGCGCACTGTTGGCGCCTCCCAATCAGCAGCGCAGCAATCCAACTACCCAAAGCAAAGCTACTACCCGCCTACACGCGGTTCCACCGACGATCTGACCCTTGGAGCTCACGAATCCAACATAGGGTGCCCCCCGCATCTGCTCGAAGCTCCGGAACAGTTGCCGCGCGCGCACGGGCGAATCGAGAAGCAGACTAGGGTAACAAGACAGTACGCGCTGGGGGAGAGGCGGTCTCCTCGGTGCTCACCTTCTTCTCGTAGGGGAAGGAGCGCTCGCCTGGGAGCTCCTCCACGGCGTCGGGCGGCGGGGAATCCTCGTGGGGGCGGCGGAGGCGGCGCACGACCCAGAGGAGCGCGGCGGCCTCCGCGGCCGCCAGCGCTAGAAGGCCGAGGAGGAACCCGACCAGGAAGGCCACCGCCATGGCTGGCGCCGCCGACAACGTCGCAGTGCCGGCGAGCCTGGTTGTGGCTGGAGTTCCGGGGAAGGAAGGAAGAGAGAGCTGGAGTGCGAAAAGCGGAAAGGCGCGGACTGAGATCCAGTGACTTCACTTGGTGAAGTCACGTTGTAACTTTAGCCTTCTCATCTCCATCCAAAACAGATCCAACGGTTCATATCACACAAAGGCAAAAGCCCTCAACACTTAGCAGTTTTGGACAGCCCAAATGCGACAGAAGACTGCTTGTAGGATTCAGAAAACAAATTATAATTTTGCACATACATGCCAACTATCTAATCTCCATTGCTGATTATATAAACTATAGACGTTTCAACATACAGAATGAGGTAATGAATCTGGCTGTACCTTTTACTTAGCTTAACTAAACAAATCATCCGTGCACATACAGATTTTGACATCTTTCTGAACCATTTTCTAATATATGAACCACAATTTTAACAGCCTTTTAACTTAATGCAAAATGACAATAATCAAGAACTGAGAATACTCTCCTTCTCCCGCGAAGTGTTTCTTCAGCCCGCCCTTGTCCAAAACTGCTAAGTGTTGAGGGCTTTTGCCTTTGTGTGATATGAACCGTTGGATCTGTTTTGGATGGAGATGAGAAGCCTAAAGTTACAACGTGACTTCACCAAGTGAAGTCACTGGATCTCAGTCCGAAAGGCGCGGGGGTTCGCCGCGTGACGTGAGACGAGACGAAACGGAACGCGTGGCGTGGAGAAGTGGGTCGCGCTCGTGGACGGTAGGCGCTGGTTGCTTGCAGCTGGACGGAGACGATGACGTGTGGGCCCGTGCGCGTGGTTTGATTGACCGGGACCCCACGCGTCGGCGGTTGGGAGCTGCGGCCGGAGATGGAGTGGTTCAGCTGATTCACGCGTCGGTTTTTTTTGGAATGTCTCGGTGACATGGACACCCAAATCATATTCCGATTTTGCTACTACGAGTACAAAGGTTTCGCTGAAATAAGAATTTTCAGTATTGTAACAATTATGCTATTGTAGCAAAATATTTTGGCCATATAAAAAGACGAAAAAAAAAACCATAGTCGGAGATCTCGTAGCAGAAAACCTTTATTGTCACAAAGTTTGATAAAAATGGATGTATCTGACACTTAATTTGGGACAGAGGGAGAGTACTATAGCAAACACGAAAAACAATTGCAGGAAAAAATACTATTGTAGCAAAATAATAACTTCGCTAGAGACATTACCAGAGATCTCGTCAGAGACTGTAACAAACACTTTGTACTATTATAGCAAAAAAGAAAACAATTGTTGCGAAGATAATTCGTGTTATTGTAGCAAAAATGTCTTCGCCGGAGTACTGGTAGCAAACAAATTATGATAGTACAGAAAACCGGAGAACATGTGTAGCCAAATAAAATATTCTATTGACAAAACACGAAGCTAGTATAGGGTTTGATCGCTGCAATACGAGGGCTATACGGGGCCAAAAAGCGGCCCAACAATGAAGGCGTGGATGCGAAATGTGCCTCCTAACGAGTTGGGCCATAGAAGGCTGGCTGATAGCAGCCGCGTGCATCACCCAGAGGATTTCCTCTGGAGGATACCGATTGTTTCCCTTTCTAACAAGGGACGGGACCGAAGAGGCCTCAAGATTCATCTAGAACGGTGCAAAAATCTTATAAGCAGGACCTGTAAACAGAAGAAAATTGCAACTCAGTCCTTACATTTTGCACATGGGAAATTTGATGAAGAATAAAAACGCGATTGAGTCCCCGGCCACCACCGTCGATATTTGATGAGGATACTTGGGAAGGATACCATTAAAGAATTCTTTAATCATGTCAGTAAGCATGAAAATTTTGAGGAAAAATCCATAGTAGAGCTTTCTCCGAATTATGAAACTGCTGCAACTTCTTTGATTCACATGTTAGAAGCTAGGTTTGTTAACATTCACCCCATACTGCAGCAAATATTCCTTAACTTGAACAACATTGAAGATATTGAAAAAAGAAATTTTATCTTGGAAACCATGCTGAAGGAATTTGGAGATGTTGCTACAGAAGGTAGAAAAGTTTTTGATCGCTTCAACATGCTAGGTTCATGTGTAGATGTTGTTGGAGCTCTTAAAAAAGCTGAACTTAAAATTGAAAAGGAGAATAAAATACCAATTCCCTTTAAATAAGAAGCACTACATGAAGCCCAAGAGAACTTTTTTGATTGGATTGTTCCTGAAAATTTATTTGATGAGAGTAGTAAACCTAAAAGTTCTAAGAGAGGAACATCTGAAACTCATTTAGATAAAATAAAATGCATTATTGAGGTGTTTCCGTGTCTTGATTTGAATGCTTCTTCACTTGAAAAATCTTGAATTTCTCTTCTTATGCCTAACTAAAAGGCCTTAAAGAAAAGCACTTCTTGGGAGATAATCCATGGTTTTATTTTTTTGCTTTGTTTTTCTATATTTTCTTTGAGTCAAGGGGCTTTATAATTATGTAGAACCTCCTTTATATCATTATTTTCATGTATAAGTTATGCCAAGTAAAGTTTCTAGCGAAAAGTGGAGTTGGTTTTGGATTGCTGCGCAGAAAATAGATTTCTGCTATCCACGTAAAAATCGTATAATCCACAGAAAAATCAAAATGACCTGAATGTTTTTTGTGTTTATTACTCAGCTAATTCCAAAACTTTTTATTTCTTTATGTTTTTCGATTTGAGCAACTTAAGTGCCCCGAAAAAATTCGTCATTACAGACTGTTCTGGTTTTGGAAGATTTTGCCATTTTTCTTGCATTTGCTCTTTTACTATGTCAAGTGGATTTCTTTGCTTCGCGAAACATCAGTGGCTGTAGCTAATGTTTAAAAGTATCAATAGCACTTGTGCCTATGCAGAACCAATGAATTTTTTATTGTTGCACTAACCCGCTAATGTGAATTACTTTTAGTGTGGTGTGAAGGAAGTTTTCAAGTGTCAAGAGAAGAGGGTGATATAATGTGATCAAGAAGAGGGCAAGGTCAAAACTTGGGGATGCCCCCGTGGTTCATCCCAGAAAATTCTAAACAAGACTCAATCGTCTAAGCTTGGGGATGCCCAAGGCATCTCCTTCTTCATCAACAAATTATCACGTGACTTTTAGTGAAACTATATTTTTATTCGGTCACATCATATGAAATTTACTTGGAGCGTCTTTTATTTTTTCGTTTTGTTTTATTTTGTTTCCCTTGATGCAATAAATATCATTGGAACCTAGCATTCGTGTTTGGGAGAGAGACACGCTCCGCTTTTTCATATGAATACTCGTTATGCGCGTTTTCTTAGTTTTTCTTCTAGCTGCTGCAATCCTTTTAGCTCCTGTTTGTTTTCGTGCATCTCCTATTCAGAGATGTTAGTTTTTGTAGAGTTATGTGAGTAATCTCTTGGTTAATTTCCGTATCATCTGGAGAGTTTTTTGTTAAATATATATTGAATGGTGCTTGTTGGAAAAAGAAATTGCTGCATGTGGTAGAATTTATAAGATGCAAAAAGAAGCTTGTATAGACTATGGCTAAAAAATTTCATGTCATGTTAGATGTTATGTTAATTCTAAACCTAGTGGTTATTTCTGTAGCATGACTTGTATCAAATAGCTGAGAGTGTTTAATGTGTCAGTTAAAGAATCATGAGTTGTTTTTATCACATTGAAGCATAAATTTGTGGTGTTCTCCTTTAAATGTTTTTTTGTTGACTTGGACCATGCTTACACCATGTTTATGACTACAAATCAGTCACTTATAGCCTCTATGATCATTTAGTTTTTGACTTGTAATAGTACCACTTATGCTTTGATTAATAATGTTTTTGTCGCTATGCATGATTATGGCCATTATTGCTCTCTTGATTTGTCGCTCCCAGTCTTTTTTAGCCTCCACCTATACTGAGTATGAGATCTACTCGTGCATCCAACTCCGAAAAACCAAAGTTTGCCAAATGTGTCCACCATACCTACCTATATGTGGTATTTAACCGTCACTCTAAAGTAAATTGCTCATGTGTTACCTTTAAACTTTCAAAATTACTCCTGTTTTAGCTCATGAGGGCGTGAATAGAGAATCTTTATCTCACTTGTTGATTGAATTTCACACCCTGGACTAGTGGCTTCATCCGCTTATCCAATTGATAGAAGAGCTGGCAGCGGGGTGCCCAGCCCGAAACTTAATACCACAAATTCTCTTCACTATTTTCCCCCTGATTTATCAGTCAAAACCTAATTGTGTAAACAAAAGAGAATGAGGGATGACCTTCTACCCAGTTGCGTCCTTCAATGGGAGCCGCTCTTGTGAAGTGTAGTTGGCTTGTAACGTACTGTATTTTATGTTTACAATTCGTTGACATAAGCATACACACCTCTCTAAAAAAATGTTTTCAATACCTCCGTTTAATAAAATAAAAAAAATCTCTAGCACATGAGTGATCCCTGGTTCCCTCTGCGAAGGACCTTTCTTTTAGTTTTATGTTGAGTCTCCATCTTCTAACTTTATGCACAGTTGAGAGAGCATAGTTGTCATTCTGAGTTTTATGTGCATTTGTCCCAAAAACATCATTGATTGATTCATACCTTGTTATTACTTGCTCTCAAATTATTTGTTCTAGTCATCCTCTTAAACTTTGAAGGTGTCCTGACATTTATGTTTTATCCCACTCTTAAGGACAAGTGAAATATCACTTTGCCATGTTTTCTTGATGCTAGAAACAAACGTATAACTTTCAATACATTGTTATTCAATATCTTCTATTTGTGTTACTTTTCATAATGCAAATTGATTGCTATGTTTCATTTTTTAAATTATATCTACCAGGCTTGTGTTTAAAGTAATATGATCTCAGCTTACATATGCTTTTAAAATTTTGATGATCAAGTTTATGTTGGTAGCAAGTCACCACATCAACTATTTGTTTTGTCATTTACCTACTCGAGATCGAGTAGGAACTAAGCTTGGGGGTATTGATACGTCTGTGACGCCCCGAGATCGGGCACTATGTAGATTTCAGCATTCCCGCCAACATCCACATAATAACTGATTCCAGGTTGCCACTTGTGATAACATTACAATAGTTCACGAATAATCCACAACAACAACAGAAAAGATATATACAAGAAGACTCAAACGAGACAAGGATACAACTGATACAATACAAAGATCCAAATAACAGCGAAAGAAACAACATATCGTCCGTCTACAGACAAGATACAAATTGGACTAAGAGTCCTGAAGATAACCGAGAGCGTCCAATCCCTGCCCCGGCCAAGCCGGAGGGATTCCCAAGCTAACGTCGTCAGACTTCAAACCTGTTGACTGCAATGTTGAATATGCAGCCACGAAAAAGGATTCGTGGGTCAGTACGGTTAAGTACTGGCAAGTGGATAAACCATACTCACAAGATACCGGCGTAGCCAGTCATCACAAGATACAAATACTTTGGGTCAACGGAAAGGAAGGGGTTGTTGCAAATAAGCGGCAGCGGGCTGCACTAACCAACTACAGAAACACACTACAACTTCCGACTAATAGAAAGAAGATAAGATAGCGTATCGTAACCAACTACAACTAACCACCAAACAAACCCATCCAATGTTACCCCCTACTAAGGAAGCAACCCAAGGATAACTCACACTGTTGGATTAATGAGGTTCAACTTATTTTGTTAATAAGACTATTACTAGTCAAGTTATCATTAGTTAGGTGTAAGTTGTTCTGAGTACTTGTTAGCCAGCACTTTCACCAAGTCGTCACATAACCGCGGACAACACGGCTTCTCGAGAAGATTTATCCCTGCAGGGTGTGCTCCAGTACCCGTACACACTCGAGCCACCAACTAAAACTCAGGTTGGCTCGACACGACTCAAACCGTATCTACAACCTATCCTAGGAGCCACAGAGCTATAAGGTCCCAGCCACGCAGCCGAATACTCAGCGCAGGTGTGCAAAACTCCCGCAGGACACAACACCCCGGCACTACAGGCCTCGCCCTATATGCATCATCATCATCATCAGTAACCATGGGGGATCGACCCATTATGCAAAGGAGCAAATGGAACACCCGAACTAGGTGTGGCTCTTCGGACAAACTGCAGATCAGGTCTAAGTCGAGGGGGGTTCCATACCACCACCCGGATGCGGTGAGCACGCTCATCATGGATCAGTAGACAAGACTCTTTTCCTAATTAAGTTCGACACTAGCAGGCTTCAAAACCCTAACCCAGGCCTCCTGCCGGTGCCTTAACATCAAATTATTATTACCCAAAACGTTAACATGTTGTTGATTGAATTGAAACCCAACTATCAACTAAACAGGTGATAAGACGGACAACAAGACTTGAGCGCAAACAACACTAAGCATGCAACTACGACACGGGGGCCAACAAGGTAAACAAACAACAGTTAATAGGAAGTGGAAGGAAGGCTATATCATGGCTGCAAGGTAAACATATGATAGGATCGAGACACAAGCATCGAATCAATAGGCTAGAATAAGAACAACGGAAAGTATCGGTAACAAGTGATGAAAGACAGCCATTTGGCAGCAAGTGAGTATACTTGCCTGAGATCCAGCAAGTAGAGGTACATCCGCAGAACTTGTCGTTGCTCACATCATCTCAACGTCCTATCCCGGAAGAAGCAACGAACCTCGAACAAACACCGGATGCAACAGTTACTACTACGGCAAAAGATCCAGCATGATCCTATTTTATATGCATGGCATGGCAAGATGCAACATGGAAAACAACTTAAGCAATTTAATCGGAACCGGAGTCCGGAGAAATAGGAATTGGTTCAAGTTGTTTATCTAACCATCAATGTAATTGTTGTTTAGCATGGCAAGCAATAAAGTAGATGAGTTAGGCAATTTAAATGGAATAGGGCAACAATTGGAATTAATTAGCCCACACATTCCATATGTTGTCATATAGATGAACATGCATAACAAAACCTAAAATGCACAAGATAAGATGCAAACAGAGATATGGATGGCATGAACAGATTAAGTGCATTTTTCTGGTATGAAAACATATTTTATTTGTTGGATTTGGAATTAAAATGAGCAAGTTATGAATTTGGCAATTTTAATGGCATTAAATAAGAAACAGTTGTTTTCAGCAATTTAAATTATTCAAAACAGAAAACAAAGTTAATATTTGCAAAGTTTAGGGAATTTTGATTGGAAAACATATTTTACTTTTCAAATTTGGAGTTAAAATGAATTAGTTATGATTTATGCAATTAAATCAATTTAAATTGAGCCGGAAGCCCAACATTTAATTTAGGAGGTTCACATTATTTATCTACCCATCAATATTAAATGTTGTTTAACATGGCGAGATAATATAAAGATGAGCTATGCAATTTTAAATGGAACCGGAACAATATTTAATTATTCCAACTCATTCCATAATTAATTATTAGGTGACATTACTATTACCCGCACCCACAAAATGCAATGCAAACATGATGCGATGACATTTTAAATATAGTTGATATGTTATAGAAAGTAGGGCATAGGTATAGGGGTTTTAGGGTTTGGGTTCGCACATTGGAAAAAGGATCGCCGGGGTCAACGCCGGAAACTTCGGGACGTGGAGGAAGTAGACGAAGAATGGGAAGTAGACGAAGTCGTCGATGTCGTGGAAGTAAACGACGTAGTCATAGTAGAGGAAGCAGTCGACGTCGAGGAAGTAGGGGAAGTAGTCGAAGTCGAGGAAGTAGTCGTAATTGCACCACCGCATCATCGTCTTCGGGGCGTCGAGGAGATAATTGCTCTCGTGTCGTCGTCGAAGTAGTCATTCACGTCTGGAGTCGAAGTGGTCGTCGTAGTCGTGGCCGAACCGTAACAACATCGTCTTTGGGGTCGGAGGCGAACTTGACGGTCCCGGTCTTCGGGCGCGCACGAAGGCGGCCAACGCAAAACGGACATGACGAAGGCGATGTAGTCGTTCACGGTTCGTCGGGGGAGTAGTCGTGGTCGAGGTTCTCAGAGTGGCGGTACTTGTCGAAGATGATATTGTCGTCGGAGTACGGTTCGGGGAAGATCTTGGCGGCGTCACGGTCGCAAACACACGGGCATGAAGGCCTCAGCCACAACAACTGTAACATGAGCACGAATGGCTGCCGCAAGGAGTCCCGCCTCTTGTGGTACTTGTGTCGAACACCTGTGGTGCGTCCATCGCGTACAGAGCGAGGAGGGGCCATGGAAGATGAGCCGAGGCGGGGAAATCCTAAAACTGCAACATCACAGATGGGAGCAGCAGCTTGGGCATGCCTCCCCGCCGACATTCCTGCGGCGCCACGAGCTCCTCCCGCCAGCAGCAGGCCGGGGACAGAGTGGTGACCGGCAGCCGCAGGTCGGGGTGGTGGTGCTCCGGGCCGTGGCCGGAGAGGAGGACGGAGATGGCGGTGGCGGCGCCATCCGCGCAGGGAGGGAGCAGCAGCGGCGCCGGCCGCCCTCGGCCGGAACGGAGGAGGCGAACTGCGGCGGGGCATGGCGGCCGGCGGGAGCGGAGGACGGCCGGGCTCGGGAGGGCGGCCAGGAGGGAGGCGGCGGAGCTCGAGCTAGAGGAGGGTAGCGGCGAGAGGAGGCAGGCGAGAGGGTTGGGGCGAAGGAGATCGAGCAGAGGGAGAGGGACAGCGATCGGTAGGGAAGGAGGACGAGGGGATCGATCCCTTCTGCGTCGTGTGCGTGTGGTCCGTGTGCGTTGCGTGCGTGTGTGGGTGCGGTTGGGTTCTGAGGTGGGTTGGGGTGGGCTTAGGGTTAGGTTTGGGAGATGGGCCAGGCTGGCCGTGGTGGGCTGGCCTGCCCTCTTCCAAATTCTTTTTTTTTCTTTTGTTCTATTAATTACTTCAGAAAGAAAGAAAAAATAGACAAGTGATTTAGAGAATTAGGAAAAGAAAAGATGTTGACCATTTAAAATATTTTGGAAAATAATTCTATTTGTGCCATGTTGATATGATGCATGATGCCATGTGTGAAAAAGAAAACAAACAACAAGTTTCTAGTTGGGGAAAATCCCCGGGCGTTACAGACGACACCACTAACAAGCGATTGCGCCCTCGCAATCCGCCCACGAACACGAGGGAGGGAAAAGAAGTTCGACTATCGATTCTTCATGCTTCCAGTTGATCTCCTCGACACCACTAACAAGAGATTCTTGCTCGAGCTGATGACGACGATGTTCTTCCACCAGGAATCTTCCGATGATCGAAACTATTAGGTTAAAGGCTCAGAAAACGTCCACCCACGTAGGATCCTAACACTTTGAAAAATAGACAAGGGGGGAGACTCCAAAGCAAATAAGATGGGAGGGGAAATAGAATAGAGATAAGGAGAAAACAAGAATCCTATCGAGATGTTTTCCAAAATAGTTTAGCAGAAATAATTTTTGACACACTAGAAACATCGACCGTTAGCGAGGTTATCCTACAAGCTTTGCGGACCCGTTGCTTCGATAACCATTCATATCGAAACAATCTCGGGAATCGGAACCAAGGCTCTGATACCATTTTGTGACGCCCCGAGATCAGGCACTATGTAGATTTCAGCATTCCCGCCAACATCCACATAATAACCGATTCCAGGTTGCCACTTGTGATAACATTGCAATAGTTCACGAATAATCCACAACAACAACAGAAAAGATATATACAAGAAGACTCAAACGAGCCAAGGATACAACTGATACAATACAAAGATCCAAATAACAGCGGAAGAAACAACATATCGTCCGTCTACGGACAAGATACAAATTGGACTAAGAGTCCTGAAGATAACCGAGAGCGTCCAATCCCTGCCCAGGCCAAGCCGGAGGGATTCCCAAGCTAACGTCGTCAGACTTCAAACCTGTTGACTGCAATGTTGAATATGCAGCCACGAAAAAGGATTCGTGGGTCAGTACGGTTAAGTACTGGCAAGTGGATAAACCATACTCACAAGATACCGGCGTAGCCAGTCATCACAAGATACAAATACTTTGGGTCAACGGAAAGGAAGGGGTTGTTGCAAATAAGCGGCAGCGGGCTGCACTAACCAACTACAGAAACACACTACAACTTCCGGCTAATAGAAAGAAGATAAGATAGCGTATCGTAACCAACTACAACTAACCACCAAACAAACCCATCCAATGTTACCCCCTACTAAGGAAGCAACCCAAGGATAACTCACACTGTTGGATTAATGAGGTTCAACTTATTTTGTTAATAAGACTATTACTAGTCAAGTTATCATTAGTTAGGTGTAAGTTGTTCTGAGTACTTGTTAGCCAGCACTTTCACCAAGTCGTCACATAACCGCGGACAACACGGCTTCTCGAGAAGATTTATCCCTGCAGGGTGTGCTCCAGTACCCGTACACACTCGAGCCACCAACTAAAACTCAGGTTGGCTCGACACGACTCAAACCGTATCTACAACCCATCCTAGGAGCCACGGAGCTATAAGGTCCCAGCCACGCAGCCGAATACTCAGCGCAGGTGTGCAAAACTCCCGCAGGACACAACACCCCGGCACTACAGGCCTCGCCCTATATGCATCATCATCATCATCAGTAACCATGGGGGATCGACCCATTATGCAAAGGAGCAAATGGAACACCCGAACTAGGTGTGGCTCTTCGGACAAACTGCAGATCAGGTCTAAGTCGAGGGGGGTTCCATACCACCACCCGGATGCGGTGAGCACGCTCATCATGGATCAGTAGACAAGACTCTTTTCCTAATTAAGTTCGACACTAGCAGGCTTCGAAACCCTAACCCGGGCCTCCTGCCGGTGCCTTAACATCAAATTATTATTACCCAAAACGTTAACATGTTGTTGATTGAATTGAAACCCAACTATCAACTAAACAGGTGATAAGACGGACAACAAGACTTGAGCGCAAACAACACTAAGCATGCAACTACGACACGGGGGCCAACAAGGTAAACAAACAACAGTTAATAGGAAGTGGAAGGAAGGCTATATCATGGCTGCAAGCACTACAAGAAATATGTTGATACATGACCCTTTTTTATTGACCATGGATGAATTTGTCATAGATCCATGACCATGTTTAATCTGTTGGTCATGACATGTTTGGGAGGGACTAAACACATGACTTTTTTGCCAAAAAAGTCATGATTTTCTTTAACAAGATGGTCATAGGACATGATACCTGGTGTATGACCCTTTTTTTGCTTATCTAAGACCAAATTAATTGGTCATGCGTTTGTTGGCAGTAATTTTTGCCTATGTATTATGTCCACGTGTCAATTTTTGCCTATGTGTCATGTCCAGGTGTCAATTTTTGCCTATGTGTTATGTCCACGTGTCAATTTTTAATCATCCACAGAAAACAAAGAAAATGTTGGCAGTAATGTTTTCCTATATATCATGTCCACGTGTCAATTTTTGTCTATGTGGCATGTCCACGTGTCAATTTTTGCCTATGTGTCATGTCCACATGTCAGTTTTTAATCATCCATAGAAAACAAAGAAAATGTTGGCAGTGATTTTTGCCTATGTATCATGTCCACGTGTCAATTTTTGCCTATGTGTCATGTCCACATGTCAATTTTCGCCTATGTGTCACCTCCACGTGTCAATCCTCGTCATACACGGAAAATAAAGAAAATAGGCAAAATGGGGATTTGAACACACAACTCCCAAGAGTTCTACAACCCACATAACCACTAAGACAACACTTCTTTTGTGATAAATACAAAGCACACCTCTATTTGACCATTAAGAAGCCATCCGAAACTGAGACAAGAAAAATGAAAAAGAAAATATGCAAAAGTGAGGATTTGAACCCGCACCTACTAGGTCCCTCAACAACTAACGTAACCACCAAGGCAGCAATTATTTTGTGTCAAATAAGAAGCGCAAAGCTATTTGACCACTAAGAGCCATCCGAAGTGAGACAAGAAAAATGAAACAGAAAACAAGGAGACATCAGGATTCGAACCAAGGACCTCCCGCTACAGCTCGCATGCTCTAACCATCAGCCCATGAACAACTTCGTGTTTCAATTAGTCATTTATCCTATTTCTATCAATAACCGTCCTAGGGAAAGCTGGACTGGGCCGGCCTGCTTCTTGGAGGGATGGGCCTCGCTACTGGGTTGGCCTCGTTGTAGGCTTGGCTGGCCGTTTTGGCAGTTTTTTTTTTCTCTTTTCACTTATTTTTCTTTTTTGTCCTCTTTTATAACTTTTGCTTTTGAACTTCAATTTCAACCAAACCAGTTTCGATTTTTTTTAAATATGTATTCTGTTATTATAGACTATTAGGGACCATTTTTAGTCAAAATAAAATAAAAATACCCCTAAGTTTTATATATTGCTTCATATAGGATTGTGAAGATTCATAATTAATTTTTTTGAAAACGGTCAAAACGGGGGACATGACCGTTCATACCTAGGGGTTGAAGCTTGATGAACTCTTGGTGTATCTATGTTGAAATAGGTGATTGGGTACCCAAAAATGATTTTTTCAAAAAATCACGAGCAAACTACGAGGCACTTGTAGTTCAAATTTGGCCCGGTTTCAGCGGAATCGGTAGAAATTTGTCTTTTTCAAAGGAGGTGTATTTTGAGCTATTGAGAGGTAGTAAACTTTTTATTTGTATATAAAATATGACATAATATATTTAGAATTTTACTTTGTACATTTTTGCAACATATTTTGTGTATGTGCTTCACAAAAAAATTCAGTTTTGACACTCCGGAAGTGGAAAATGGTATTTTTATTCAACGAAAAATAAAACCTTCTTCGTGAACATTGTTAGTTGTACCAATATGCATCTTTGGGTGGAATATGGAAACATTTAAACAAACTATGCCATGGATGTGGCCAAAACATCCGTCATTTGGCCCGAAAGCCATGAATCTTCGTACGAGATAGCTCATTTATGTGAACATATTTTCCACCAAATTGTCGTATTCCAGGTTTATTATTTTTGGTGGATACTAGGACATATATAACAACACCACGCGAAGATCTTGCATCGTTTCGAGTTTTTTTGAATTTTCTGGAATTTTTAAAGCCGGTTTCGGGAAACGGTCAAAACGGGGGACATGACCGTTCGTATCTAGGTGTTGAATCTTGATGAACTCTTGATGTATCTATGTTGAAATAGGTACTTGTCTACCTAAAAATTATTTTTGCAAAAAATAAAGAGAAAACTACGAGGCACCTGTAGTTCAAATTTGGCCCGGTTTCAGCGGAATCGGCAGAAATTTGTCTTTTTCGAAAGAGGTGTATTTTGAGCTATTGAGAGGTAATAAGTTTGTTATTTGTAGATAAAACATGACGTAATATATTTAGAATTTTACTTTGTACATTTTTTCAACATATTTTGTGTACGTGCTTCACAAAAAAACCCGGTTTTGACACTCCGGGAAGGGAAAATGGTGTTTTTATTCAACGAAAAATAAAACTTTCTTCGTGAACATTGTTAGTTGTTACACTATGCATCTCTGTGTGGAATATGGTCATGTTTAAACAAACTATGCCATGGATGTGGCCAAAACATCCGTCATTTGGCCCGAAAGCCATGAATCTTCGTACGAGATAGCTCATTTATGTGAACATATTTTCCACCAAATTGTCGTATTCCAGGTTTATTATTTTTGGTGGATACTAGGACATATATAACAACACCACGCGAAGATCTTGCATCGTTTCGAGTTTTTTTGAATTTTCTGGAATTTTTAAAGCCGGTTTCGGGAAACGGTCAAAACGGGGGACATGACCGTTCGTATCTAGGTGTTGAATCTTGATGAACTCTTGATGTATCTATGTTGAAATAGGTACTTGTATACCTAACAATGATTTTTGCAAAAAATAAAGAGAAAACTACGAGGCACCTGTAGTTCAAATTTGGCCCGGTTTCAGCGGAATCGGCAGAAATTTGTCTTTTTCGAAAGAGGTGTATTTTGAGCTATTGAGAGGTAATAAGTTTGTTATTTGTAGATAAAACATGACGTAATATATTTAGAATTTTACTTTGTACATTTTTGCAACATATTTTGTGTACGTGCTTCACAAAAAAACCCGGTTTTGACACTCCGGGAAGGGAAAATGGTGTTTTTATTCAACGAAAAATAAAACTTTCTTCGTGAACATTGTTAGTTGTTACACTATACATCTTTGTGTGGAATATGGTCATGTTTAAACAAACTATGCCATGGATGTGGCCAAAACATCCGTCATTTGGCCCGAAAGCCATGAATCTTCGTACGAGATAGCTCATTTATGTGAACATATTTTCCACCAAATTGTCGTATTCCAAGTTTATTATTTTCGGTGGATACTAGGACATATATAACAACACCACGCGAAGATCTTGCATCGTTTCGAGTTTTTTTGAATTTTCTGGAATTTTTAAAGCCGGTTTCGGGAAACGGTCAAAACGGGGGACATGACCGTTCGTATCTAGGTGTTGAATCTTGATGAACTCTTGATGTATCTATGTTGAAATAGGTACTTGTCTACCTAAAAATGATTTTTGCAAAAAATAAAGAGAAAACTACGAGGCACCTGTAGTTCAAATTTGGCCCGGTTTCAGCGGAATCGGCAGAAATTTGTCTTTTTCGAAAGAGGTGTATTTTGAGCTATTGAGAGGTAATAAGTTTGTTATTTTTAGATAAAACATGACGTAATATATTTAGAATTTTACTTTGTGCATTTTTGCAACATATTTTGTGTACGTGCTTCACAAAAAAACCCGGTTTTAACACTCCGGGAAGGGAAAATGGTGTTTTTATTCAACGAAAAATAAAACTTTCTTCGTGAACATTGTTAGTTGTTACACTATACATCTTTGTGTGGAATATGGTCATGTTTAAACAAACTATGCCATGGATGTGGCCAAAACATCCGTCATTTGGCCCGAAAGCCATGAATCTTCGTACGAGATAGCTCATTTCTGTGAACACATTTTCCACCAAATTGTCGTATTCCAAGTTTATTATTTTCGGTGGATACTAGGACATATATAACAACACCACGCGAAGATCTTGCATCGTTTCGAGTTTTTTTGAATTTTCTGGAATTTTTAAAGCCGGTTTCGGGAAACGGTCAAAACGGGGGACATGACCGTTCGTATCTAGGTGTTGAATCTTGATGAACTCTTGATGTATCTATGTTGAAATAGGTACTTGTCTACCTAAAAATGATTTTTGCAAAAAATAAAGAGAAAACTACGAGGCACCTGTAGTTCAAATTTGGCCCGGTTTCAGCGGAATCGGCAGAAATTTGTCTTTTTCGAAAGAGGTGTATTTTGAGCTATTGAGAGGTAATAAGTTTGTTATTTTTAGATAAAACATGACGTAATATATTTAGAATTTTACTTTGTGCATTTTTGCAACATATTTTGTGTACGTGCTTCACAAAAAAACCCGGTTTTAACACTCCGGGAAGGGAAAATGGTGTTTTTATTCAACGAAAAATAAAACTTTCTTCGTGAACATTGTTAGTTGTTACACTATGCATCTTTGTGTGGAATATGGTCATGTTTAAACAAACTATGCCATGGATGTGGCCAAAACATCCGTCATTTGGCCCGAAAGCCATGAATCTTCGTACGAGATAGCTCATTTCTGTGAACACATTTTCCACCAAATTGTCGCATTCCAAGTTTATTATTTTTGGTGGATAATAGGACATATATAACAACACCACGCGAAGATCTTGCATCGTTTCGAGTTTTTTTGAATTTTCTGGAATTTTTAAAGCCGGTTTCGGGAAACGGTCAAAACGGGGGACATGACCGTTCGTACCTAGGTATTGAATCTTGATGAACTCTTGATGTATCTATGTTGAAATAGGTACTTGTCTATCTAAAAATGATTTTTGCAAAAAATAAAGAGAAAACTACGAGGCACCTGTAGTTCAAATTTGGCCCGGTTTCAGCGGAATCGGCAGAAATTTGTCTTTTTCGAAAGAGGTGTATTTTGAGCTATTGAGAGGTAATAAGTTTGTTATTTGTAGATAAAACATGACGTAATATATTTAGAATTTTACTTTGTACATTTTTGCAACATATTTTGTGTACGTGCTTCACAAAAAACCCGGTTTTGACACTCCGGGAAGGGAAAATGGTGTTTTTATTCAACGAAAAATAAAACTTTCTTCGTGAACATTGTTAGTTGTTACACTATGCATCTTTGTGTGGAATATGGTCATGTTTAAACAAACTATGCCATGGATGTGGCCAAAACATCCGTCATTTGGCCCGAAAGCCATGAATCTTCGTACGAGATAGCTCATTTCTGTGAACACATTTTCCACCAAATTGTCGTATTCCAAGTTTATTATTTTTTGTGGATACTAGGACATATATAACAACACCACGCGAAGATCTTGCATCGTTTCGAGTTTTTTTGAATTTTCTGGAATTTTTAAAGCCGGTTTCGGGAAACGGTCAAAACGGGGGACATGACCGTTCGTATCTAGGTGTTGAATCTTGATGAACTCTTGATGTATCTATGTTGAAATAGGTACTTGTCTACCTAAAAATGATTTTTGCAAAAAATAAAGAGAAAACTACGAGGCACCTGTAGTTCAAATTTGGCCCGGTTTCAGCGGAATCGGCAGAAATTTGTCTTTTTCGAAAGAGGTGTATTTTGAGCTATTGAGAGGTAATAAGTTTGTTATTTGTAGATAAAACATGACGTAATATATTTAGAATTTTACTTTGTACATTTTTGCAACATATTTTGTGTACGTGCTTCACAAAAAAACCCGGTTTTAACACTCCGGGAAGGGAAAATGGTGTTTTTATTCAACGAAAAATAAAACTTTCTTCGTGAACATTGTTAGTTGTTACACTATGCATCTTTGTGTGGAATATGGTCATGTTTAAACAAACTATGCCATGGATGTGGCCAAAACATCCGTCATTTGGCCCGAAAGCCATGAATCTTCGTACGAGATAGCTCATTTCTGTGAACACATTTTCCACCAAATTGTCGCATTCCAAGTTTATTATTTTTGGTGGATAATAGGACATATATAACAACACCACGTGAAGATCTTGCATCGTTTCGAGTTTTTTTGAATTTTCTGGAATTTTTAAAGCCGGTTTCGGGAAACGGTCAAAACGGGGGACATGACCGTTCGTACCTAGGTGTTGAATCTTGATGAACTCTTGATGTATCTATGTTGAAATAGGTACTTGTCTACCTAAAAATGATTTTTGCAAAAAATAAAGAGAAAACTACGAGGCACCTGTAGTTCAAATTTGGTCCGGTTTCAGCGGAATCGGCAGAAATTTGTCTTTTTCGAAAGAGGTGTATTTTGAGCTATTGAGAGGTAATAAGTTTGTTATTTGTAGATAAAACATGACGTAATATATTTAGAATTTTACTTTGTACATTTTTGCAACATATTTTGTGTACGTGCTTCACAAAAAAACCCAGTTTTGACACTCCGGGAAGGGAAAATGGTGTTTTTATTCAACGAAAAATAAAACTTTCTTCGTGAACATTGTTAGTTGTTACACTATGCATCTTTGTGTGGAATATGGTCATGTTTAAACAAACTATGCCATGGATGTGGCCAAAACATCCGTCATTTGGCCCGAAAGCCATGAATCTTCGTACGAGATAGCTCATTTCTGTGAACATATTTTCCACCAAATTGTCGTATTCCAAGTTTATTATTTTTTGTGGATACTAGGACATATATAACAACACCACGCGAAGATCTTGCATCGTTTCGAGTTTTTTAATTTTTTGGAATTTTTAAAGCCGGTTTCGGTAAACGGTCAAAACGGGGGACATGACCGTTCGTCTTTGGAAATGCTTTGTGTATGCTTATGTAAGCAAATGGCTTATGGTATATCATTTGAATGAGTGGCTTATAACTTGGATAGATTGTTCCAACATGTATCTTTGGAAATGCACTATTAATTTCATCCTAAAAATGGAACCGTTAATTATAGATACTGATGTTTTAAAATAAAACAGAGAAAACGATTTATTTTTAAAATATCGAAAATACTCTACTTTTTTTTGAAATTCAAAACTACTCTACTATTACTTCTAGTTAGCCTAAATTTGGACTATGTAGTGGGGTCTAGAAGAGGCAGGTCCTAAATTTGGACTATCCAACTGCGCGCGGAAACGAAAACCGATTCCCCCCCCAAACTCCGAAAGAGCGCGTAGAGCCAAAAGGAAACCCACCTCCCCCAGTCGAAACCCTAATCTCCTCTCCCCACGCCGCCGCCCCCTTTCTTCCCCAAGCCCGAAACCCGCCTCCGGCTCCCTCAGATCCCATCGCCCCTGTGTCTTCCGCCGCTGCCACCTCTCCCGTTCGGAGCCCCAAGCTCCCGACGGCCACGCAAAATCCGCAAGTTCTCCCCGCCTCAGCCTCGCTGTAAAGACAGCCGCCGCCTCCCAGTGACCACGCCGTCGCGGCTGGCTTGATCTCCGGTGCGCGTGCGTTGTACGACGCGCGGCGCTCTGTCGATCTGGCAGGACCGCGGTGTGCGCTTGGCCTGACTACCAGATCCAAGTCGTCACGCGCGTGGACGACGCCGGCCACCACACGGCGCTTCATCCAGCACAAGAAGGAGGTGTTTTGGTTCTACTGCTTCCTCTCCATCGTCTACGACCACGTATAGACCTCCACAGCCGCAAGCTCAAGCTCGTCGACGTCCTGCTGCTAGTGTTTTGATTCGAATCCCGCCGCCAGACCCAGCCATGGAGAGGGAGCTGATGGAGACGTTCGAGGCGGCCAAGAAGGCGGCCGACGCCGCGGCAGAGGAGGACGGCGGCTCCTCCCCGGAGGCCAGCCGCTGCCTCGACGCGCTCGCGCTCCGCAGGCTGCGCGACTTCCCCTTCACCACCGAGGTCCTCATCTCCACGCAGGTGAGATCCCGATTCTGTGGCTCGGGATGAATTGGAACTAGATCTTGTCGCTTCCCTTTTCCTCTTTTAGTGCCTCGGATGGGCGTTCAGTGCCAGGATTTCTGAAACAGGGGGTGCGTAGGTAGCTTGGATATGCACCTTGTTGCAATCCCCATTCAGAAAAATCCGTGTGGATATGGTTTTGAGAAAAGATGATGTCTGAATTGGACGCCTATTTATTGAGCATCTAGTATGGCGATATGTGCATGTGTAGCTGATTTCTGTCAACTCATCTAGACATCATTGACGAGGGCTACCTGTACTAACTTCCTAACTTTGTACCAGATTTGTTTCACTCTCTTGGGCATGCATTATTTGGATGCTATTGTTGATCTTGAGTGAGTATTTTATTCGTGATGAATTATATGCCTAAGCGTGGAGTTGATTCCTCAGATTCGCTGGAGTTGCAGATGGTAGAGGGAACTTGACATGACAGCAGAGCGAAGGACGAGTGCCGGCGAGGATGCGCGAGCTCGTGCTTGGAGTTCATGGCGGTGTCACGGCCATAGGAGGCGGCTCGGCACCTACATAGTTGTCTTGTCAGCAGGAGCCCTCGGACAGCAGGCAGAGCGACGACACCATTCCTAGGAGCCTCCGGGTGTCTGCGGCTACGGAGGCACAACACAGGTGGAGGGCGGCTTCGGGCCGTCGCAGAAGTGCAGACCTGGGTGGCCGCACGGCGGCTGGGTGTCCGGCCAGCCAAGACCTACGTGTGTGCAGTCAATCAGTAGTAGAAGTGGTCTCACAAGAATCTGTATGTTCACAGTAAGCATGTCCTCATCAATACCGTCAAAGATTTCTGTATATATTTGTCTTTAGCCTTTTGGTTGAATTGTCTTTTTACCTTGCTGATTTTATTCAGTGAGAACATAACTTTTCATTGTTCAAATCGTCTATAAATGGACTACTGTGAATTTCTGAGATACTAAATAGAGAGGAAGTTTGTGATTGCTCTGTTCGTTGGTTACGTAGGATATTGCCAATTTTTTTTGGACCTGTACTACATACCCCAGGCGCATTATTGCTAGTGGCCATAATTTCTGTAATGTGGATGTGCATGTTCTATAACTCAAGCTAGTTCTTCCAAACCTTTCTTTTGTACTCTTAAAAAGAAAAGATTGCCATGATAAACCTTTCTGTACAGCACCGTGCTTATTAAGGTCATCTATTGTAAAACTGCTCAGGTAGCAATGTAATACTTTCATAACTAACTGAAACCTTAGAAATTGCTGTACCTGGTAGCAATGTAATACTTTCATAGCCTATGATATGTGACATCAACACTGTCTTACACTAATAATTAAAGTTATTGTGGTAATTTGGTATGAGACATCCTAGTATTATGACTTAAGGAAGTGCTTATAGCTTGGATGGAGTAATCAATTAGCTATGTGATTTAGGAAAATATATCTGCTAGTTTTATTCTTTCTCGGGAATATGTTACAAGTTCAACTTGACTATCTTTCTTTGGTTCATTGTGATAGTATTTCTCAGGAATATGTTGTTATATCTCAGGTACATTGTACTCACATGCTTGTGAGATGACAAGTATCCTGGACATGAATGTGAGATGTTGTGGATGCAAGATGACAGCCCTTGAGCATGTGTCTTTCGCCAGCTAGCAGATTGCCTGCCGTCAGGTAATGGTCCTAATATAACCCTGTAGTTTACTTGAATCCACAGGTCTCTGTAGAAGTGTATGCAAAGTGTGTTTGTATTTGTAAGACGAGCATTGGCGGAGTAGTAATTGCTGCCCACACTCTCTGCTGGTGTTATTTGAACGTGGTTCTCATATTGTGCCATGCATATTGTTTGTGTTTTCTTGTAAACATGGTAATAGCTGAATTTGTGTTATCATTCTAAAGAACTATACTTTGTTTTTTAATATGACCATAATGTATTGGCTCCAGTTTTTTTTATTCTTCTATGTTGATTCATTTAAGGCTCTGTTTAGCATCTGGAGTAGTGTTTGCATTGTAAGCTGACATTCATGATGTAACTGCATTCAGCAGGAATCCGCAAGAAGCGCGCTCCTACCGTTGGCATCTCGAGTGTATGCAAGTCTAGTATCAACATGGTTCAAGAGCTGCAGGCTTGAAGAATTTCATGGGTTATTGTATGGTTACCAAAGAGTGGTTTTATTGTACGGAATTTCATCAGTGTAGCGTGCGTGTAATTTATGATGAGTTGTGTGATGATGTAGTCTGTGATGATTTTTCTGAAGGAAGTGTTGTAAGTCAAATTTACTGGAATCAAAATGATGTTTGAATTCAAGTTTGTTTATAAAGATTTGAATTTGAGTGGGCTTATAAGCCTGTGGTGAAATATTCTTGCAGAATAGCTGGGCTGTAATATAAGGTCTCAGCCCAACTAGCGATGGGCTCAACATGGAACGAATTTGATAAAATGATGAAAAAAAACCATGAAAAAAAAAGGTGCCCCAGATTCGAAATGGACAAAAGAGGCCTAGGCCCAGAAAGTTATGCTGGACTACATGAGCCTATTAATCTGCCAAAAAAAATTACAGGAAAAAATTATATAACGGGCCAAAATATTGGGCTGGCCCATTTGGTGGAGCAGTATGGACTGGGCTGAATCTATGCCACGTAGGATTGGCCACGTAGGATGTGACGTGGCTATGCCAGGATATCACATGACCAAATCAGTTGGTCATAGGGTTATGACCCCTCTGATTGGGTCATAGAGTCTATGACAATTCCATTCAATTAGTCATTGACGATCAAATAAGACGCTCGGTATGTGACTTTCCATTTTTGGTCAAAAAGGGGTCATGAATCAATCTACGTGACCTTCTAGTGACAAAAATTGAGGGTCACGTATCAACATATTTCTTGTAGTGAAGGTAAACATATGATAGGATCGAGACACAAGCATCGAATCAATAGGCTAGAATAAGAACAACGGAAAGTATCGGTAACAAGTGATGAAAGACAGCCATTTGGCAGCAAGTGAGTATACTTGCCTGAGATCCAGCAAGTAGAGGTACATCCGCAGAACTTGTCGTTGCTCACATCATCTCAACGTCCTATCCGGGAAGAAGCAACGAACCTCGAACAAACACCGGATGCAACAGTTACTACTACGGCAAAAGATCCAGCATGATCCTATTTTATATGCATGGCATGGCAAGATGCAACAGGGAAAACAACTTAAGCAATTTAATCGGAACCGGAGTCCGGAGAAATAGGAATTGGTTCAATTTGTTTATCTAACCATGAATGTAATTGTTGTTTAGAATGGCAAGCAATAAAGTAGATGAGTTAGGCAATTTAAATGGAATAGGGCAACAATTGGAATTAATTAGCCCACACATTCCATATGTTGTCATATAGATGAACATGCATAACAAAACCTAAAATGCACAAGATAAGATGCAAACAGAGATATGGATGGCATGAACAGATTAAGTGCATTTTTCTGGTATGAAAACATATTTTATTTGTTGGATTTGGAATTAAAATGAGCAAGTTATGAATTTGGCAATTTTAATGGCATTAAATAAGAAACAGTTGTTTTCAGCAATTTAAATTATTCAAAACAGAAAACAAAGTTAATATTTGCAAAGTTTAGGGAATTTTGATTGGAAAACATATTTTACTTTTCAAATTTGGAGTTAAAATGAATTAGTTATGATTCATGCAATTAAATCAATTTAAATTGAGCCGGAAGCCCAACATTTAATTTAGGAGGTTCACATTATTTATCTACCCATCAATATTAAATGTTGTTTAACATGGCGAGATAATATAAAGATGAGCTATGCAATTTTAAATGGAACCGGAACAATATTTAATTATTCCAACTCATTCCATAATTAATTATTAGGTGACATTACTATTACCCGCACCCACAAAATGCAATGCAAACATAATGCGATGACATTTTAAATATAGTTGATATGTTATAGAAAGTAGGGCATAGGTATAGGGGTTTTAGGGTTTGGGTTCGCACATTGGAAAAAGGATCGCCGGCACTAGTAGGGAATGGCTTATAGCCACCACCATACCGCTGGCGAACTAGAATGGCTGTTGCCCAGCGCTAATAGTGCTGGCGAACAACTATGCCTGTTCGCCAGCACTACCGCTGGCGAACAACCACCCTTGTTCGCCAGCGGTATGCCTGGGCCCCACCTGCGCGCGATTTGAAATGGTAGCGCCGCTGCCTTATTTTACCGCTGGCGAACGGCCTGTATTGTTCGCCAGCGCTACTCCCACAACCGCTGGCGAACACGTGCTTCTGTTCGCCAGCGCTAAGATGTGGGCCCAGCACGCATCTTAGCGCTGGCGAACAGAAGCATCTGTTCGCCAGCGGTAGTCCGCAGATATTGCCACAAAGTGGCACCCCCACCTACCCACTTTCCCCTCCACTCTCTCTTCTTCACCTTGTTCCCTCTTCTCTCTCTAGCTCGAAATTATGCCAATTTCTTCACCCTCCTACCTTATTTTGAACCAACTAAATTTATTTTAGTTGGTATATATATGTTTATCTCCCTCCTAACATCATTTCTACCCCAAATTTTCCCTCCCTAGCCATCTAGATCTAGAATTAACCCCTTTCTCTCCAAAGCTCCAAATTTCTCCGGATATCATCGTGTGGGCATCTATTCATTTGAGGTGTGATGAATGATAATATATAATTAAATGAGTTTGTATATAAATTTTGTCCGGATACACGCGATATGCAATATGTGTGAAATTTCACCGGATTCAACAATGGTCGTGTGATGGAGACGATAAATGCATGTGTGCGCAATTTGTTGTGGAATGAAATTGAGTAGCCAACTATCGCCGGAATGTTGATTCATTTCCGTCTCGGCATAGTTTGGCACTCCTCTAACCTCCAATTTGTAGGAAGGTCATGCCGATTTTTTTCCGTGAATATCGCAATATATATATATATTATGTTTGGTTCTAATATTAATTATATCGGCGCGCGCTCTCGTGCAGGCGACATATAATGGTGGTCGTTAAGAGTGAACGTGTCGTGAATAGTTACTTGAGACACGCGACAGAAGACATGTTACAAAATGGCCGCAAGGAGATACGATGTCCATGTCGAAAGTGCAAACTAGGGGGCTTGCTCAATCCCTTTACCGGAGACTTGCTCAGTCACCTCCTAAGGTATGGTTTCATGGATGGGTATAACAGTCAGTGGGTAAGTGATGATGAAGATGATGAAGTCCATGGGGCGGCGGCGGTAGGAAATGATGTGCAACAGGACAATAGCAACGATCGAATAGAACTACAGCAGGACCAACTACAGCAGGACCAAGATCAGCCTTATGACCCAGCACATGATCATGGAGAAGATGTTGAACAAGACGTGGAAGAAGATCACGAGGACACAGGGACACCCCTAACGGAAGTTGTGCGTGACCCTCATCTGAAAGAACTGCTCTTGAGAAAGACGACTAACTCGATATCTGCTGCTAGAGAGCAATCGAAGCTGGCGCAACTAGAGATAGACTCGAAGACACCGTTGTATGCAGGCTGCGGTCCGGGAGAGTCCCGCCTGAGAGTGGCCCTCGATGTTCTGCAGATGAAGGCGAGATACAAATGGAGCGACATAAGCGTCGATGCAAGCCTGCAATACTGGCACGATGTCCTTCCAGAGGGCAACACTTGTCCTAAAAGTTGCGACGAGGCCAAGAAAGTCGTGTGCCCCTTTGATTTACCTCACGAAAAATACCATGTGTGCATCAACGATTGCTACATTTATCGGAAAGAGGACGCGAACAAAACCATTT
The DNA here is from genome assembly GCA_028641055.1 of Alopecurus myosuroides. Classification (NCBI taxonomy): domain Eukaryota; kingdom Viridiplantae; phylum Streptophyta; class Magnoliopsida; order Poales; family Poaceae; genus Alopecurus; species Alopecurus myosuroides. The sequence continues at coordinate 9,697,334 of CM054060.1, read as the reverse complement.
GTCCAGTTTGCAGCGCCGCTCGATACAAGAAAGGGAAGAAGAAAGCTCCTCGGAAAGTTGTGTGGTACTTTCCGCTCATTCCCCGTCTGCAACGGTATTTCGCGGACCGCAAGGAAGCAGAGCTCATGCGCTGGCACGCGAAAAGAAGGAATAAAGTTTTGAAAGATCCAAATCGAAGTGAAAAAGTAATTCTGACACATCCTTCAGATGCAAGTCAATGGAAAGCAATTGACTGTGAATATCCAACGTTCGGGGCGGAGGCAAGGAACATCAGGTTGGGTGTGAGCACCGACGGACTCAATCCGTTTGGCAACCAGAGCAGCACCCATAGCACCTGGCCCGTGTTTGTATGGATGTACAACATCCCTCCCTGGTTGTGCATGAAGAGGAAGTATATTCACATGAGTATGCTAATTCAAGGGCCGAAACAACCAGGCAACGACATAAATCTATACCTGAAGCTGCTTAAAGATGAGCTGGAAACGCTATGGGCCGAGGAAGGGGTGAACACATGGGACGCCTTCGGTGAACAATATTTCCCAATGAGAGCTGTCTTACTCTGTACGGTTCACGACCTACTAGGCTACGGATATGTGGCGGGCCAGGTGTGCCACGGACATAACGGTTGCGTGAGGTGCATGGATGACCCCACGTTTATGCAACTTCCGAAAGATCCTGGGTCTTCGAAAACAGTTTTCGTTGGCCATCGAAGGTGGCTACCCAACAAAGACCCGTGGAGAAGGCGAGGAGACCTTTTTAACGGTGAGGATGAGCTCCGTGGACCTCCACGTAAGAGGTGCGGCGAAGAAATCTACAATTTGCTGAATGATTGGAAGGAATGCCCAGAGCCTGGAAAGAAGCAAAAGGCGCCAAAACCGCTTCTGGATGTATGGAAGACGAGGTCGGTGTTTTGGGACTTGCCATACTGGCCCTTTCTCGATACGCCTCACTGCCTTGATCTGATGCATATCACGAAGAATGTGTTTGAAAGTTTGTTTGGCACGCTGCTCAACATGCCGGAGAGGACCAAAGACGGGGTGAAAGCAAGAAACGACCTGAAATATTTTGGTATTAGGGTAGATCTTCAGGGGGGACGCCCGGATGATGACGATGGCGATCAATCGTGTGATGAGGAGACGGATGGTCGCAAGGCCAAAAGGGTTAAGAGGAATGACTATTACTGCCCCCCCTCCTGCTTCACTCTTAGTCCGGACGAGATCACAAAATTGATGATGTGCCTTCTCGGAGTCAAAGTCCCTAGCGGTTACTCAGGGCTAATAAGCAGATTCCTCGACGCGCAGAAACAAAAGTTTAGCGGGATGAAGTCTCATGACTGTTACGTGATGATGACGCAGATACTTCCGGTTGCGATCCGCGGAATAATGGACAAACACGTCCGGGAAACCCTGTTTGGCCTCTGTAACTTCTTCGACGTTATATCTCGAAAGTCGATCACGGGGAAGCAGATCTCAAGGCTGCAGGAAGAGATTGTCGTGATACTATGCGAGCTTGAGATGTACTTTCCACCATCATTCTTTGACATATGTGTTCATCTGTTGGTCCATATCATGGACGATATCATCCATCTCGGGCCGTTGTTCCTGCACAACATGATGCCGTTTGAAAGGATGAATGGGGTCATCAAAGGATATGTTCGCAACAGAGCTCGTCCGGACGGAAGCATCGTTCAGGGCTTTCTCACCGAAGAGTGCATCTCTTTCTGCACGAATCATATGGACGTGGAGGACCCAGTTGGTCTGCCCAGAAACAAGCACATTGGCAAGCTCGATGGAGTAGGTCACAAAAATGGACGTAGAGAAGTGCATGTGGATCGGGCTTGTCGACGCACCGACTTTAACAGGGCAAACTTAGTAGCTCTCCAACACATTGACATGGTCGATACTTGGGTGGAAAAACACAAGAGCTCGATTATGAAAAAGTACAGTGAACAAGGCAAGCGGAGGACCGAAGGAGAAATAATCAGAGAGCATAACTCCACTTTCTTGCGTTGGTTTAAAGATGTGATCGTCGCTAATCCACCGCCAAGGGATTGTGCGAAAAATAAACTATTGTACGCCTTGGCACATGGCCCAGCTCCCAACCTAGCGACGTTTCAAGCATATGATATCAACGGGTTCACTTTCTACACAGAGGAGAAAGACAAAACTTCCGATTATCAAAACTCAGGGGTAACGATGGAATCCTACACCGGTGACAAAAAGTTAAGATACTACGGAAGGATCGAGGAGATATGGGAGCTTAACTACTCTGGAGAGAAGGTGCCTATGTTCCGCGTCAGATGGGCTAGGATGTCGACCGTCAGGAAAGAAGACCAATACTTTACAACCATGGTTATTCCCGAAGCCGGAACCTCATCAAGCGCGAATGTCACAGCGCAAAATGAGCCATGGGTATTGGCTAAGCATGTGTCACAATGCTTCTTCATAACAGACCCCGCAAGGCCTAGCCGTGTTGTCGTGAGGAGAGGGAAAAGAAATATCATCGGAATGGATGGAGTCGTTGATGAGGACGAGTTCGACACGTTCGGCGACCCAAATATTGACGATGATCAAGAAGATGATGATGATAGTCATGCAACATACACAACAAGAAGAAGCAGAACTACGCTACCTAGGCATGGTCTTCCATTCATAAGAAGAAGTCATAATGTGGGGTTAAATTATGCAACTGCGACCAAAAAAGGCAAAAAAATCAAACACTGATGAGAAACTATGTATATATTTTGTCAGTTGTATATGCATGGATCAACTGGTCTGATGTGCACTTATTACAAATTTAATGTACCTTGTTCTTTATTTCAAATGTGTGGACTTATATTATTTGAAACATAAAGGAAACCAAATAGAAAAATGAAGGAAAATAATGGAAAACAACTAAAACCAAATTAATTTGTAATGTGTTCGAATTATTATAAATGAAATGTATTTGAATAATTTAAACAAATAAAGAAAACAAAATAAAACATTATTATTTGTAATTTGTTTGAAATTAATTTGTAATGTGTTCGAATTATTATAAATGAAATGTATTTGAATAATTTAAACAAATAAAGAAAACAAAATAAAACATTATTATTTGTAATTTGTTTGAAATTAATTTGTAATGTGTTTGAATTATTATAAATGAAATGTATTTGAATAATTTAAACAAATAAAGAAAACAAAATAAAACATTATTATTTGTAATTTGTTTGAAATTAATTTGTAATGTGTTTGAATTATTATAAATGAAATGTATTTGAATAATTTAAACAAATAAAGAAAACAAAATAAAACATTATTATTTGTAATTTGTTTGAAATTAATTTGTAATGTGTTTGAATTATTATAAATGAAATGTATTTGAATAATTTAAACAAATAAAGAAAACAAAATAAAACATTATTATTTGTAATTTGTTTGAAATTAATTTGTAATGTGTTTGAATTATTATAAATGAAATGTATTTGAATAATTTAAACAAATAAAGAAAACAAAATAAAACATTATTATTTGTAATTTTTTTGAAATTAATTTGTAATGTGTTTGAATTATTATAAATGAAATGTATTTGAATAATTTAAACAAATAAAGAAAACAAAATAAAACATTATTATTTGTAATTTGTTTGAAATTAATTTGTAATGTGTTTGAATTATTATAAATGAAATGTATTTGAATAATTTAAACAAATAAAGAAAACAAAATAAAACATTATTATTTGTAATTTGTTTGAAATTAATTTGTAATGTGTTTGAATTATTATAAATGAAATGTATTTGAATAATTTAAACAAATAAAGAAAACAAAATAAAACATTATTATTTGTAATTTGTTTGAAATTAATTTGTAATGTGTTTGAATTATTATAAATGAAATGTATTTGAATAATTTAAACAAATAAAGAAAACAAAATAAAACATTATTATTTGTAATTTGTTTGAAATTAATTTGTAATGTGTTTGAATTATTATAAATGAAATGTATTTGAATAATTTAAACAAATAAAGAAAACAAAATAAAACATTATTATTTGTAATTTGTTTGAAATTAATTTGTAATGTGTTTGAATTATTATAAATGAAATGTATTTGAATAATTTAAACAAATAAAGAAAACAAAATAAAACATTATTATTTGTAATTTGTTTGAAATTAATTTGTAATGTGTTTGAATTATTATAAATGAAATGTATTTGAATAATTTAAACAAATAAAGAAAACAAAATAAAACATTATTATTTGTAATTTGTTTGAAATTAATTTGTAATGTGTTTGAATTATTATAAATGAAATGTATTTGAATAATTTAAACAAATAAAGAAAACAAAATAAAACATTATTATTTGTAATTTGTTTGAAATTAATTTGTAATGTGTTTGAATTATTATAAATGAAATGTATTTGAATAATTTAAACAAATAAAGAAAACAAAATAAAACATTATTATTTGTAATTTGTTTGAAATTAATTTGTAATGTGTTTGAATTATTATAAATGAAATGTATTTGAATAATTTAAACAAATAAAGAAAACAAAATAAAACATAAGTAAACAAAAATAAATCAATTCAAAGAAATAATCAAAAATAAATCAGTAATGTTTCTCAAAGAAAAACTAATAAAAGATAATACAATAAATAAATTCCAAAAATAAGGTAGCGCTGGCGAACAAAGCATTGTTCGCCAGCGGTATGGGCAAAGCGCTGGCGAACAAAGCTTTGTTCGCCAGCGGTATGGGCATAGCGCTGGCGAACTGGGGTCTTGTTCGCCAGCGGTAGTGTACCGCTGTGTCACTTACGCGCGGGCCCCCCGCCCTTCCCTCTCTCTGCACTAGTACGATCGAGACTTAGTCGTTTTTCTCTAGCAACCGCGCGCGCTCGATCACCACAGCACACAGCGGCGATCTCCGGCGACCTTCGTGTCTCCGGCGAGCCCTCCCTTCCCGCGCCGTCGTCCACCTCCCCTCGCCGCACTTTCCTCCCCTCTCTCCTCTCCTCTTCCTCGCCCCCACCACCTGCCCTCCCCTATCTGCAACCGTGCGCGCGCCCACGGCCACCACCGGCCACCGCGCGCCCAGGACCACCGCCGGCCACCACCTGCCACCGCCACCTCCCGGGAGACTCAGCAGCGCTCCCGCCCTGCTTCCTGCGGCGGCGCTGCTCCCTGTGCCCCCGCTGCTACTCGCTACACCGCCACGCCCTTCACGTGTTCGACAGAAGGTGGGCATCGAATTTAATCTTTCTTTCTCCTTTGCTTGCTGGGTGAATTTTATTTGACTATAGTATCCATTGCATAGCATACTTGATTACAGATCCATTCAGTTCAAAGTGCATTCAGAAGTTAAATCAAGTTGTTCACTGTATAAGTTCAGAGTACACAACAGCACGATCAGATACCCATTCATATTGCTTTTGGAACGATTACAAAAAAAGAGATGCTTTGTTTATTTACTGCTGCGACAAAAATTACAACATGGTCGTGTTATGAATTAGCAAGAACATGGTTCAGTTTAGGCAAGATCAGTTGGTGATAATATTTCTCAATTATAAAAAAAATGGCTCAGCATGAAAAAAATCTGGGGAGGAGAAGGGACTCATACTCGGTCTAATGACTGCAGTTCTGACCATTTAAGCAATGAATTTCTCTAGTGCTCCCTTATGGCAATGGGGTAATCTACATGCCCTTTTATTCACTGGTTTAGGCCCTGGTTGCATATTAATTTGATGATCATAATCTCTTGTTGGAGGTAACTGGTCTAGCTCAAAGAATACATCTTGGTAGCTATCCAATACCTTTGTAATTTATCATGATATTTCTACTGTGCTAGTTGTAGGTTCTGCTGCAGTGGCAAACACTATGGCATCAGTGACCTCATGATGTAGCAATTTCTCCATTCTTGCCATGTCAATTACCTTACATTCTATAGTTTCCTTGCAGTCAAAGAATACCACTGATTTGTGCCCATAGTAATTGATAATCTGCATATGTGGATTTTATTTGATAATCTGCAGAAGATCCATGGTAGATAATCTATATGTCATATGAAAATGAAATGTCAAAACTTTGGTTTTTAGGTTCCTGTATATTTCTTTCCACACTTCATTTTCGTCTAATGTGATGTTGTTAGTAAAGAGGAAAAAATTAGGTTAGTTGTTAGTTTTAGTATCAGCATAGCATCGATATCGCGCAAGGTTCTGGTGCTCCACTAGGTTAGTTCATATACAGCAGCCTAACTGAACCTATTAAACAATATACAGGAACCTAAAAACCTATTATTGCTTTGGCTTTTGCTGGTTATTGGTGTGCTTTTGTTCGGTTGGTGTCGCACTTGGACCAACTGGTTATCCTGTTTTACTGTTTTTTTTTCTCTTTTTGGTTTGCTCAAGTGATGATACAGCTAGCATGCAACACAATGGTTTTTATTCACTTAAACATATTCAAGTGATGAATCTGGTTGGTGGTGATGGATGGTGGTGTATGGATGGTGGTGATGGATGGTTGTGATGGATATGGCGTGGTGATGATGGATGGTGGTGATGGATGGTGGTGATGGATGGTGGTGATGGATGTGCCCACCTTCGTGTGGATGACGATGATAATATGAGGGGTGGGATCTATTATATGAGGGGTGGGATTTTATGTGCAGGTACCCCACGTGAGTCCCTATTTTGCTGGAATGTTGATTAATTTCCGTTCCGGCAAATTTGGGTACTCCATTTGTGATATTTTTAGCAAAGGTCATGCCGAAATTTTCCGTGAATTTTGGCATGATCTTTGCTAAAAATATCACAACTTAGAGTGTCCGAGAAATTTGGACTCATATGGGGTACATCGTCTAAATTGTAGGTTGAACTTATTTCGGGTTTTCTCTCCTTCCTTAGATATGGCTCACAACGACGAGGCGGGTGGTTCTGGTCTCGGACACGGCGGAGACAACGACGATGCGTGGCTTTCTATGCTAAGCGCGGAGGCGGACCCGTAGATCCGCACCCGGATCTAGAGATGGAGGGCGACGATGCAGACGACGAGATGGACGAAACCGTTCGCCAGGAGCTAGAGCGACACAACGATACATCGGGCGCAGAAGGTGATCAAACCGGTAGTGGCACCGGGGATACCGCCTCCGGTAGCGAGGCGGCGGCTAGGCGCAAAGAGAGGCGACACAACCTGCTCGCCACCATGCGGGAAGAGTTCACGGAAGTGGACCCCAGCGGTGCTCCCATCGAGCCGGAGAGTTATGCCAAGGGCTATGGAAACCAGATAGGCTGCATAGCTCGAGACTTCGGCAACGTTAACATGGAGCACATCAAAGCTAAAGAAAACACGGCTCATGCCGCCCTGCTGATTGAGAAGCTGCACACAAGGTATAAATTCCCGGATCCTTACGACAACCAGGACCTGAAGAAGAATCTGGTCAACTCCTTAGCACTGAACAAGTTCGCCAAAGCGTTTACGACTTGGAGATCCAGTTTGCGGCAGATGCTTGCGAAGGGTAAGGATTTTGATGAGATCCATAAGATGTGGCCCTCCATTTCCGAGGAAGACTTGGCCCAATTCAAGATCGACGAACTCAAACCGGAAAGGATTGCGCTGACTAAATGGGGGAAAGAACAGCGAAAAAAGAACATTGGCCCTCACAATCTCGGAAGCCGGGGTTACCTTGGGAAGCAGAAAGTATGGGCCAAGGAGGATTCGAAGAGAGAAGGGCCGAACCCGTTTGACAAGATCACCGACCCGCAGGTGAGAAATTTTGTCAGGGCCCATTACAGGGAAGATCCCAAAAAGCCCGGCGATCTTGTGTTGAACGAGAAGGTCAAGCTGCTCGAGGATAAGTATATCGAGGAACAAGAAAAAGAACGCCTATCTCAATCTGACGGGGGGTCCTCGGCGACGACGAACAAGGACCCGTATGACACCCCTTTCATTAGGGCGCTTAACGCGATGAAGGGAGTGCCCCTTGACAAGAAGCCGAATCGTAGCCATGTGCATGGCCTCGGAAAGGGTCATCGGCATGCGCAATACTACCCCGACACCAGGGAAAAGCGCAAGGAGCGGAACAAGGGCCCGGAGAAGACGGTCGACGAGCTTGTGAACGAGAGGCTCAATGAGCTCCTCCCTACCATCTGTTCGACCGTCGCTCAGTCCTTAGCGCCGTGGATGCTAGGTGGAGGACAAGGGCCGCTCCCGCAGATAAACGTAGCCCAAATTGTGCAGCCAGCGCCGCAGAACGCGGCCCCCGTCGTGGCGCCGCAGAACCCGGCCCCCGTCGTGGCGCCGCAGAACGCGGCCCCCGTCGTGGCGTCTGCTGCGCGGAACGAGCCGACCCCCAACCCTCAGCCGGAAGGTCGCAAAGATCCGTCGCCGCCCCGCCACATCTCATCAACGCCGCCGCCGACACTTAGCGGTCCATCCCCCTTGTCCGAGCTCAATGCCCTCACGGTAATTCAACGTGCACTGCTTAATTATATATTATGACTTGATTCGTGACGGCATCAGTCTCTAACAACGATCGCGCGACGTTTCGCAGGCCGACGAGACGGGATGCACATTGCTCCTTAATGTGAACGGCGAGTTAAAGGACGTCGCCAAAGGAAAAATCATCACACCTCTGAACCGCGTATCCCACGGCGTTCGTATGCCCGAGGACGTGTTCAGAGTGACATTAAGTCGGGTGCTCCCTGGTTGCGGTGCTCTCGATCCTCCGAACCAACCACCCGCAGCCGACAGCGAGTTGAACCTGGAGCAATGCTTGGTTTGGCCATTGACCTGGCCGAAATCACTAATTCGTTTGGAAAGTACTCCTGCCAACACTCCAACACCGGTCCAGGGGTCGGGGCACCCGAGCCAACACAAGGATTTCTCACCTGCAAAGTCCGTGCAGCACGACGGCGACGATGCTGAAGATGAGAACCCGAATGACTACCTCGTCGACGATCCTTACGAGGGGGCGCCCGGCCTGGATGATCTTGATCAACTTCTCTTGCCAGCGGAGGAAGCGGATAAATATCGATGCACAAAGCGTCTTTTCTCTTCTCAAGAGCCGGCAGTCCCCGAGCAAGAAGTCATCAGCCAGGATGCCCTCAAAGAGGCGGTAGCTGATGTATTTCATAAGACTCAGCCTAACATCAAGCATGCACGGAAAAGAACTAAGAAGGCTCCTGCCGTTGCATCGATGAGCCAACCGGTGGAGGGGACCAAGTCTAAGCCGCAGACAGGACGTGTATTGGATAGGATACCCATAACCGACTGGCATCAGATCCATGAGTTGGGGAAACCGATGCTTCCGCCGAGGTTGGTCGCCTTGCTGACAGGTGATATGCGTAGCGTCCATGACGGTGTACTATATATGGAGGAGGTGCTTCTCAAAGAGAAAAATCCAACGCTGCCGGTTTTGGTCGCAAAGGTGCCATCTACGGCGGGATTTGTCACTGAAGGCAACGCAAACAAGATCATCATTAGATTTGACGACATTTTCCGGATGTTCCACATGAAAGCACTCCACTCGTCAATCGTCCGTCTGTTTACGCTCAGCTTGGCGCATCAGCTATCCGTAGAGAATGTCAGAAACATCGGGCTAGCAGACCCCTACTACATGCACGACATGTACTTGAACAACCCCAAGGGTAGGGCAAAAGCGACAAAGTACCTCGAACAAGTGTTGCTCACTAACCATATGCACAAGAGGATCACCCTCGTGCCCTACTTTCCTGAGTAAGTTATATTTCCCATCTTTACATAAGTTCGCGCATATACAATTTTTGAGGATTATATATATGGACTCTCCTGTTTTGCGCAGAAACAAATACGGCACCCTCATCATGCTCTACCCGAGAGACGCGCACGCAGTATATCTCGACTCCGGGAGTACGATGAAGGAGAAGAACTACACCCTCATCAAGTCTGTTCTCAATGATGCTATGGATGGCTACATCAGGGGGGAAGGATTCTGCGACAGGAAGAAACAAATTAAAGGAAAATATGTGTTCAGACACAGAACAGAGTTTCCCTGCCCCAAGCAGGCGCCAGGCGGCCAAATGGAGGCATGGTACCTCATCCAACACATGACGGAGATCGTGAAGGACCAACATAGTCTGCAATACATGTCTGCTGTGGACAAATGGTCTCGCAGCATCGTGGAATGGTCTGATGCTGAGTACAGACAAAACTTTGGTCGCATCCAGCGCAAGATCTGCACAATCATCTATAAGGATGTAGTAACTTCAGGATCTACCTTCCACTGGAACGGTACCCCACCATCTAACAATGAGTTGCGACAATATGTGCTAGAGCAGACTGACGAGAGACCATTCAACTCGTTAGAAGGTGCTCTTCCGTTCCCGCCGGAGAAGAAACAGAAGATCACAACATCGAGGAAGAAATGATCGACGGTATGTATTCGATTCGTTACGAATTGCTCCTAATAAGAACTTGTGATTTCCTTTGCCGGTCTAATGCTTTTATCTTGGTCTACAGAGAGATGAAGAAGTGGACGGCGCGCTAGCCCTAGCGAAAGATCGCAAGCGGAGGCGGAAGCTAAAGCGGAGGCGGACCGTATATCTAGCTAGTCTTCTTTGCGATTGATCTCTATATCGCGCGTACGTTGCATAGATATGTAGTAGTCATACCTTTGTAATCGTTGAACTAATTAGATGGCTATATTTTGGGTTCGAAATCTTCCGACATATTATTGAGATCAATGTGTTGTATTCGTACTTATGAGAATTGGATATGGATGCATATGTATAGATGTGTTAATATCGTTATCGATGTGTTAAATTCGTTATGGATGGATGCATATGTATCTATGATTTATCGATGTGCTATCAGTGATTTATATGTGTGAAAGTTTATAAATTATAGAATTTGAATGTATTTGGACCTGGGAATATATACAGAATCAGAATATATAAACTGTTATACAAAAAAAAAGAAAAAATACAAACCTGTGAAACTTACCACTGGCGAACACAGTACCTACCCCTGGCGAACAGTACCACTGGCGAACAGCGGAGCTACCGCTGGCGAACATAGCGCTGGCGAACAAGGCCTTGTTCGCCAGCGGTAACCTGCACTACCGCTGGCGAACTCTTGTTCGCCAGCGGTAACCTGCTACCACTGGCGTTGTACCGCTGGCGAACAAGAGTTCGCCAGCGGTAGCTGATATTTGTTCGTCACTGGTAGCCCTTTCCCTACTAGTGCGGGGTCAACGCCGGAAACTTCGGGACGTGGAGGAAGTAGACGAAGAATGGGAAGTAGACGAAGTCGTCGATATCGTGGAAGTAAACGACGTAGTCATAGTAGAGGAAGCAGTCGACGTCGAGGAAGTAGGGGAAGTAGTCGAAGTCGAGGAAGTAGTCGTAATTGCACCACCGCATCATCGTCTTCGGGGCGTCGAGGAGATAATTGCTCTCGTGTCGTCGTCGAAGTAGTCATTCACGTCTGGAGTCGAAGTGGTCGTCGTAGTCGTGGCCGAACCGTAACAACATCGTCTTTGGGGTCGGAGGCGAACTTGACGGTCCCGGTCTTCGGGCGCGCACGAAGGCGGCCAACGCAAAACGGACATGACGAAGGCGATGTAGTCGTTCACGGTTCGTCGGGGGAGTAGTCGTGGTCGAGGTTCTCAGAGTGGCGGTACTTGTCGAAGATGATATTGTCGTCGGAGTACGGTTCGGGGAAGATCTTGGCGGCGTCACGGTCGCAAACACACGGGCATGAAGGCCTCAGCCACAACAACTGTAACATGAGCACGAATGGCTGCCGCAAGGAGTCCCGCCTCTTGTGGTACTTGTGTCGAACACCTGTGGTGCGTCCATCGCGTACAGAGCGAGGAGGGGCCATGGAAGATGAGCCGAGGCGGGGAAATCCTAAAACTGCAACATCACAGATGGGAGCAGCAGCTTGGGCATGCCTCCCCGCCGACATTCCTGCGGCGCCACGAGCTCCTCCCGCCAGCAGCAGGCCGGGGACAGAGTGGTGACCGGCAGCCGCAGGTCGGGGTGGTGGTGCTCCGGGCCGTGGCCGGAGAGGAGGACGGAGATGGCGGTGGCGGCGCCATCCGCGCAGGGAGGGAGCAGCAGCGGCGCCGGCCGCCCTCGGCCGGAACGGAGGAGGCGAACTGCGGCGGGGCATGGCGGCCGGCGGGAGCGGAGGACGGCCGGGCTCGGGAGGGCGGCCAGGAGGGAGGCGGCGGAGCTCGAGCTAGAGGAGGGTAGCGGCGAGAGGAGGCAGGCGAGAGGGTTGGGGCGAAGGAGATCGAGCAGAGGGAGAGGGACAGCGATCGGTAGGGAAGGAGGACGAGGGGATCGATCCCTTCTGCGTCGTGTGCGTGTGGTCCGTGTGCGTTGCGTGCGTGTGTGGGTGCGGTTGGGTTCTGAGGTGGGTTGGGGTGGGCTTATGAAGGATCGAGAGGTTAACTAGAGGGGGGGGGGGTGAATAGGTTAACTACAAATTTTAACTTCTTTTTCAAGTTAACAAGGCAAAGCTCAAATATAGATTATCTAGAGTATGCAACTAGATGGACAATCCTATATGTTGAGCAATTACGACTAGCACAAGGTGAACAATATGACTAAGCTAGTAGCAACAAGTAAAGATAAGTTGAGGGATAACCGAACACAATGACGCGGAGATTTATCCCGAAGTTCACTTCCCAATGGAAGCTAATCTCCGTTGGAGCGGTGCGGTGCCACCAAAGTGGAACACCGAGTAGGCCTCAAATGCCACACCGTATCTCCTTCGAGATCTTCCACCGATGTGGATAGACTCGAATCACTATGTTGCCGTTGAGGTTGACAACTAGAACCTTTACAAGGATGAGGCACACTCCACAAGATTGGAGGGTCCTCACCAAATCCCAAGAGCCGCCAAGACTCCGAGAAGCAAGATCCACGGGCACAAAAGCACCGGGGATATCAACAAGGCTCCGAGCTCCGATGAACTAAGAGCAACAAGATTCCTAGCTCCAATGAACTAAGAATGACAAGATCCCTATGGGATGAGTGGGTGGATTTCTAATCGGCTCGGTGGAGTTGTAGATCGGGGGTGTCTCCTTCAAATCCCAAAGTATCACGAGCTTTGGTTGGGGATTTGTGGAGATCTTGTTCTTGAGCTTAAGCTTGGTCAATCAATGGTGGTGAGAGAGAGAGTGAGTGGGATTGACAAAGAGCAAAGGTAGGTGAAGACCCCGTATATATAGTCTTGTCGAAATATGGCCGTTTTTAGGGGGGGAACACCTTTCCTGCGACCCACCCCGGCCTGGGGGCCGGCCTGGTCGGCCTGGGGGCAGCCAGGGCCGGGCCAGAGCCCACCCCGGCCTGGGGGCCGGCCTGGGGCCGGCGTGGGCGCAGGGGGAGGCCGGCGTGGCTGCTGCCGACCCGGCCTGGGGCCGGCGTGGAACGGGGGGGAGGCCGGCCCCCCACCCGGGCGCCCCGGCCTGGAGGCCGGCCTGGGGCCGGCGGGGGCGAGGGGTGAGGCCGGACCCCCACCCGAAAGCTCCAGCCTGGGGGCCGGCCTGGGGCCGGCGTGGGGCTGGCCAGGAGCAGCGCCAGCCCGGCCTGGAGCCCGGCCAGGCCGGCCTGGAGGCCGGCCACCCTGCATCTTTCTTCCTTTTCTCCTTTCTTTTCGCCGTTTCTTTTCAATTCTTCCTTGTATTTTCCCGTAGCATTTTCTCACTTATTGTTGAACTTTGTAAGACATTTGCGGGACTATGTTTTCTGAGTACACTTAGCAAAACACATTAGTCCATCTATATGTTGTAATCAAACACTCAAAACAGGATTTAGAACCTATGTTCTTTCAATCTCCCCCTTTTTGATGTTTGATGACAACATACGGATTTGCATAATAGATAATATTGCATGGCTATTTGTGAGATAAATAACATGTATTCGTACTCCCCCTATTTGTGTGCATATAACAATTGACATGTATATTTTATAATCATGATGATGATGAGACTATACCATATTTATGTGAAGTGCAAGAGATTAGTCCATCCATGATTTTTACCATTGAAGATACACATGTATGAATAATAATGTTTACCATTGAAGATCTTACCATAGCACTCTTCTTTATGAATAATACCTTCACTCAATATGGCTTCAATATATGGAAAATAGTGAGTGGAGGAAATAACTTGATAATCTTGCTAAGATCTTCAATAACCATTGTCACACACATAATATAGAGTACGATAGATAATTAAGAACATAGTCTTACAATAACACAACGGTGCACAAAGCACACAAATAGTTTCAACTAGAAAGCAAATCACAACGATAAGACGCAAATGAATGCATGTGATGCAATGCAATGCGTGAGTGGTTCTCCCCCTTGGCATCATACACCAAAAAGGGAAAAAAATGCAATGCAATCACTCGTCGCCCATCTCCTCCTCATCTTCATCCTCATGAACGTCTTCTGGAGGAGCCTGACTCGAGCTAGCCCCAGCTGTGGTGTATGCCTCCGCAAAAGAGCCAAGAGAGCTCACATCATCTCCACACCAATATGTATGCTTAGACATCCACTTCTCCTCGGAAATCTCGGCGGAGCTAGGAGGACTAAGAGGAATCTGGAGAGCAGTCTTGATGGCGCGCTGACGGCGACTAGATGCCTTCCCTTTGCGATAAGCCTCATAATCTTGATGTTGCTTATCAATGAAGAAGCAATTCATCTTCTGAAGAATCTTCTTAAGATTAAATGTCTCAGGTGCAGGAGAAGGTGAAGGAGAGCGGCGAGAAACTGACTCAGTGCGGGTTCGCTTCGGCCTTGGCTCATGAGCAGTCTCAATAGGAGTATCATACATAAGAATGTTCTTCTTCGGAGTTACTTGGGCATAATTGTTGAGGAGACCTTCGGGGACGCGGGATTCAATCAGACGCTGAATGTAAGAGCCATAGATGGGGACTCTCTTCTCCTTAACAACAGTTTGCATCTCCTGCCACATATAGTCCAATACATCTAGTTGCTTCTTTGACTGCATCTGAGGCTCAATGTGCAAGAGAAGATTGATCATCCACTTACGGACCTCGCCCTTCTCACCGAATTTTGCGGCGATGGTGTTGCGAAGAATGGCATGTATCATGTACCAATGCTCAGAGAAGAACTTGATCTTGGGAATATGCGTGGAACTGGTACCTTCAGGATAGCAATGACGAATCCCATCCTTGGCCTTCATAAGCTTGCTGGGCGCCCCATGAATACGGAACCAATAAAAATGGTCAAAGTGATAGTCAGGGAGACCCAAGATAGCACCAAACTCGTCCATAGTAGCCTCACATTGGATGCCACCACTCATCCATATCAAGGTACGCGGGAGACGCGTTGGGCCACCAGATGCGAAGTGAACTGTGGAGTAGAACTCCCTGAGCAAGTCTGGAGAGTATGGATGGGCAAGTGTGTCACCCATGAGAGGAGTGATGTTGTGAAAATCCATGATGGTCATTACCTCAGGCCATTTGTTGCGAGCATACTCAATATCAAAGTAATGATGATCCACGTGACTGTGCTGTAGCTTGCCAAGAATGAATTCATACATGACTTGATGCATCTTGCAATAAAACCGAGCATCAGAGCACGTGCGTTCACCAAACTCATACGGATTAAAGTTGAGCCGTGCTTCCTCAAAATCAGCTGCACTAAGAGCACCCCAGTTTTTGATCACGGGCTCCTTAGGATTGACAGGGAGAGTGGATCTCCGTGAGGGAGTAGAGCCAGCAACAGTTTGAGCACTCTTCTTGCGAGGGACACGAGGACGGAGAGGGCGAGAGGTATCCTCATGGGGAGGAGAGTCACCTGAAATATATGATGCATAGAGATGGAATATGATAATGAGTGCACATGGTCGTTTGGTTTATGTGAGAGAAGCAAAAAAATATAATTAAAAAACATGAAGCTAGGGGACAATGTCATGGTAAATGAATTACGAGCCCCATAGTGAGTGATTGTTTGCATAGTATCATATCATGTGGATAGAATTGTTTGGTGTGTAACAAAATATGTGGCATTGAAGCATACGAGTGCCCATGAGTATGTAAAAAAAATTTAGTGATATCATACATACTAGGTCACAAATATAGAACAACTAGACATGAATAATAGGAAAATATGAATATGTAGTTATGGCCAACTATGAAAAAGGGGATGTGCAAAGGGAAGTATCATAGGGCTAGGGAAACATTAACATGGCATAAACATAAGAATATGCGGCACACATGTCATGAACAAAATATAATAGATCATAGCGGATGAACCCTAGCATTAATCGATTAGGAGGAGCATGGAACATCAATCATGGCAGATCATACAATAGATGAAACTCATGTGATGAACAAAAACATGAGAGAACATAGTGGTATGAACCCTAATCGTGAATAGATGGAAGCAAAAAAAATAGCACATACATACTAGTATAAGTACACACTGGGATGACACTATCATACATATAACTCATAGAATAGCCCATAGAAAAGTTACCCGAGTTCGAAGCCATTGGCAAGCAAAAACTACTCGGAAAGCAAGTGGCCCGATCTCCTCCAATAAGAGTTGAGTGAGAAATCCGTGTGGAGGAGAGGGAGGAGAAGGCCAAGGGCTTCCGGATCCGTGATTTTGGGCGGAGGGGATGGGCTAGGGAGGTGGGGGGGGGTTGGGGAGAGCAAGAACACCAAGGTGTTCTAATGGTGGGATGGAGGAGGAAGAAGGGGGGGGCTGCGTGCGTGTTATGTGTGCGTGCGTGTGTGGGGGGGGGCGCCCACCCCGGCCTGGGGCCGGGCTGGTGGCCGGCCTGGCCGGGCTGGTGCGTGCAGGGGCGGGGCACCCCGGCCTGGGGCCGGGTCGGGAGGGGGCGGGGCCGGCCGCGAGGCCGGTATGGTGCCCGAAGGCGCCGGCCTGGCCCCCGGCCTGGGGCCGGCTCGGCAGTGAGAGCGAGGCCGGGTGGGGATGTGGGCGCGTGTGTTTTTTTTTTTTTTTTTTTTTTAAACCCAAAAATAAAACACAACCCTATCGAATCACACCTCATCAATGAAGCTACCCAATTTATCAAATCTCAACATACAAACCAAACATGAACATTATTGCATTTCAAGAAATTTTCATGAAATATAATCTAGCAACATTTCCTTGAGTGTGTTTGGTAGAGCATTTTTATTTGACCATGTGCACGAATGATATGAGGATGATGACATGCATATGATGTTTTTCATTTGTATCCAATGGGGAAAAATGAGAAGAGAGCAAAATGAGCAACATTGGATACTAATGACATATGAAATCAAAGAGTAAAGCAATTGAGTGAACACTCGAACACAAACGTTGGATGGAAAAATGGGCGGTGGCCGTAGCCACCATGTATGAGTATGTTCGATATGACACCGCGAAGATATATCTTGGGTGCATTGTCGAGACTCATCATTTAAGCACATGATGTCATTTAAAAATGATCATTTAGCCATGATTTGTTTATTTATGCATTATAAAGGTAGTGTTGGCTCATTGATTGAGCTACACTCCCCCTATGTCTATGCGTGCATCTATATCCAAATAGGAGTCTAGCAAGGGTGTGTGTGTAAGATCTTCAATCAACTAAAATTGCTTGCACATATGATGTTGAGCTCACTCCTCAATTCCTTGAATCTCTTCACATCTAGAGGCTTGGTAAGGATGTCGGCAAGTTGATCTTTAGTGTTGACATAAGAAAGGGAGATATCACCATTGGCCACATGATCCCGAATAAAATGATACCGAATCTCAATATGCTTGGTCTTGCCATGAAGTACCGGATTGTGACCAATCTTAATAGCACTCTCATTTTCACATAAAAGAGGCATTGTCTTAATCTTAATTCCAAAATCCTTAAGACATTGCCTCATCCATAAGAGTTGAGAACAACAACTTGCGGCGGAAATATACTCCGCTTCCGTGGAGGAGGTGGCAATACAATTTTGCTTCTTGGAAGACCAACACATGAGAGACCTACCAAGAAATTGGCAAGCACCCGAGGTTGATTTTCTATCCACCTTGTCACCTCCCCAATCCGCATCCGAGTATCCCACAAGATCAAAGGTTGTGTTTGATGGATACCAAAGACCATGAGTTGGAGTGTCAACCAAGTACCTAAGAATCCTCTTGACCGCAATCATATGGCTTTCCTTGGGGTTAGATTGAAATCTTGCACACAAACCCACACTAAACATAATATCCGGTCTAGAAGCACAAAGGTAAAGCAAAGATCCAATGATGGATCTATAAAGTTTGGGGTCTACCGGTATACCTTCATGATCCAAAGAGAGATTTGTGGTAGTTGGCATTGGATAAGGTAATGGTTTGGCATTAATCATATCGAATTTCTTGAGCATGTCTTGAATATATTTGGCTTGACAAATAAAAGTCCCTTCATGATATTGCTTGATCTCAAAACCTAGAAAGAACTTTAATTCTCCCATCATAGACATCTCAAATTCATTTGTCATTAGTTTGGCAAATTGATCTACAAAACTCACGTTAGATGATCCAAATATAATATCATCAACATATACTTGGCATACAAAGAAATGTCCATCTACACTTTTGGTAAAGAGTGTGGGATCAATTACCCCAAGCACGAAACCACGGTCTACTAAGAACTCCTTTAAGTGATCATACCAAGCACGTGGGGCTTGTTTGAGGCCATACAAAGCCTTGTGGAGGTAGTAGACATGGTTAGGATACTTGGGATCTTCGAATCCCGGAGGTTGTTTAACATATACCATTTCATTTAAAGGTCCATTTAGAAAGGCACTTTTAACATCCATTTGATGCAAGATGAAGTTATGACTAGTGGCAAATGCAAGTAATATACGAATGGATTCAAGCCTAGCTACGGGAGCGAAAGTTTCACCGTAGTCAAGTCCTTCGACTTGAGAGTAGCCTTGAGCAACCAATCGTGCTTTGTTGCGAATCACTTGCCCATGAGAATCTTGCTTGTTCTTGAACACCCATTTAGTTCCAATGATATTGTGATCCTTGGGTCTTTCCACTAGAGACCATACTTTGTTCCTTTCAAAATTATGGAGCTCTTCATGCATAGCTTGAACCCAATCTTCATCTTCAAGAGCATCATATACTTTGATGGGTTCAACATGAGAGACATATGAATGAATGCCACAAAACTTGAGCACTTGTCCACGAGTGGAGACACTTCTTCCCAAGCCACCAATTATATTCTTTTGATATAGTGACTTTTGTTGCAATCTTGATGCTTGACGAGACTTGATACGAACTAGAGCATCATCGGGATGTTCATTTGGTGGGACATCCTCATCATTTCCTTCATCAAGACCATTGTCCACCCTTATTGGAGTTCTTGGAGAAGTATCACCAAGACCACTTCCACCATTATCATTGGGTGGATCTTGATCACTTTCTTGATGAGAGATATCCACATTAAGATCTTCTTCTTGTTCTTGGTCTACCATTTGATTGGTGGTTGATGTAGAGGGCTCCACTTGCGTAGAGCTAGTTCCATCTTCATTTGCCACAAGGTGTCCCTCAATGGGTATAAGTGGACCTACACCCATTCTTCCTATGGCTATGGAGGATGGTTCATCACCTACATCATCACAATCAATTTGCTCCACTTGGGAGCCATTATCCTCATGAAATTCCACATTCATAGATTCTTCAACACACCCGGTGGATATGTTGTAGACTCTATAAGTGTGGGAGTTCGTGGCATAACCAACAAAAATACCTTCAAATGTTCTAGCATCAAATTTAGACAATCTAGTTCCTTTTATGTATACTTGGCATTTGCACCCAAAAACTCGAAGATATGAGAGATTGGGTTTGTTACCGGTGAGAAGCTCATATGGAGTCATGCCAATCATCGGACGAAGGAAGAGTCGGTTAGATAGATGACAAGCGGTGTTGATAGCTTCGGCCCAAAAGTTATATGGGGATTTGAACTCGGCCATCATAGTTCTTGCCATATCAATAAGTGTGCGATTCTTCCTCTCCGCAACACCATTTTGTTGAGGGGTGTACGCGGCGGAATATTGATGTCTTATCCCCTCATTACCCAAGAATTCATCCATGGTGTAGTTCTTGAACTCGGAACCATTGTCACTTCTAATGGATAATATCTTGGTGTCATATTGGCGTTGCACTTCGGTAGCCCAAGTAATGAATCTCTCTTGAGTTTCACTCTTCTTCTTGATATAGAAAACCCAAGTGTATCTTGTATAATCATCAACAATAACCAAACAATACTTCTTGCCACCAAGACTATCATATGTGGGAGGACCAAATAGGTCCATGTGAATGCGCTCAAAAGGTCTTGTTGTGGCGATGATAGATGTTTTGGGATGATTCTTCTCATGCATCTTTCCGGCAATACAAGAGCTACAAGGACGATCCTTGGAAAAATTCACACTTGTTAGTCCTACCACGTGCTCACCCTTCACAAGAGTTTGTAGATTTCTCATACCGACATGGCCTAGGCGACGATGCCAAAGCCACCCCACGTCGGATTTAGCCATTAGACATGTGGCAATATGTGTAGTTTCTTTCGAGAAATCCACTACATACATACCGTTTTCCACAAATCCAACAAAGGCTACTTTAAGAGAAATAGTGTGAAGGACAAGCACATGGTGACGCCCAAATACGCATGTAAAATTGCATTCACAAAGTTGCAAGACGGAAAGAAGATTATAGCCAAGGGACTCAACAAGGAGGACTTTCTCAATGGATGAATCCGGAGAAATGACCACCTTGCCATGTCCCAATACCTTAAGTTGTGAGCGATCACCAATAGTTACATGAGCAAACTTGAGAAGTTGGAGTTTCAAGTCTTCTAATACTTCTTTGCTTCCGGTCATGTGTGCGGAACAACCGCTATCAATCATCCATGATGTTCCACCGGAAATGCAACCCTACAATAAATCAACTTCTTGTCTTAGGTACCCATTTTTGGATGGGTCCTTTTTTGTTAGTCACAAGGGTCTTGGGAACCCAAATAGCATGCTTGTAATCATCACCATATGAGGTGCCTACATACTTTGCATAAACATGACCATTAGTAGATTTTAGAAGCACATAGGATGGGTTATACTTTCCCGCAAAGTTGTTGTGAGAAGTAGTGTTCCTAGAAACAATACTTTTAGCAATAATATCAAACTCATCTTCCTCATTAGCCAACTCCCCCTCCTTCACAAAAACAATAGAGTTAGTGGAGGGAGTTGACTTCTTCTTGTAGGCCACCTCCGATGAGGAACCAAAACCAAGACCTTCTTTACCAACAACTCTCTTATGATTACTCAAAAGATCATTGAGGTTCTTTTGGCCTTGGATGCATGTGGCAAGACCCTTGTTGAGTTGTGCCTTCAACCTATTGTTCTCCTCAATGAGAGTTGCTTTGACACACAAAGGGTTAGTAGCACAAGAGTTTTCATTCATAATTCTAACTCCTTTTAAGGTTTTGAGCTCATTTGAGATAGTACGATGATCAATTTTAAGCTTATCAAAATCCTTAATGAGTTCATTATACCCTTGGTTAGTTGCATCATTTAAACTCATGAATTCCGTTACCTTAGCAAAAGCATGTTGACAATCAAGTTTAACTTTAGCTATGTCAATTGCAAAGGTTTCTTCAATGCTTTCTTTAAGACAATGTGATTCATCTAGAGCTTTCTCAAGCTCCTCAATTTTGTTAGCATCATCACGAGCAAACTTTTCAAGCAACATTATTCTCTCCTCATGTTCATCAATGAGGCCATGTGCCTCACTTAATTGATCCATGAGAGAGACAAAAATGGATTTAGTTTCTCCTTCTAGTGTTTCAACAAAGTTTGTCAAGGGATCTTCCTCGACACAATTTAGTAGTGAAGGAATAGAGGAGTTAGCAAGTTTAAGTGTAGGAGTCACCTTTGCGGGTACACCCTTGGCCATGAAGCACTTGTGAATCGAGGGGCCCTTGTTGTCATTTGGGTTGGAGAAGAGAGAGCTTAAGTTAGGAGGTATGACGCCCCTAGCCATGGCCGCCATACCTACTTGTTCGCCTTCACCATCATCCTCTTCACCACCGGATGTGTACTCGACTTCGTTAGCAATCATTGCCCTAGGAGGGCCTCTCTTGATGAAGTTCTTGGACTTGGGAATGAAGGTGGATTTCTTGATAAGTCTTCCTCCATTCTCAATTCTACTCTTGAAGGGACACTCGGCAACGAAGTGCTCGGAATCTCCACAATTGAAGCAAGTTCTTGCTTTCTTCGTGCTAGAGGATTCCTTTCCTTTGTTCTTGGTGGCATTGGATCTAAAGTCTCCTTTCTTCCACCACTTGTGTTGAGCAAGAGCTAAGCATTCATCATGTGATGTCCTCATTTCTCTCTCGGAGACCTCATGCATAGAAGCACCATCATCACTCGAGTCATTATCTTCATGGGGAATGACCTTGGCCTTCAAGGCAAGAGATGCTTTCTTTGCTCCGTTCACACGGGCCATGACATCATCGGAGGTTTGTTTCATGACCTTGAGAGTGATAAAAAGACCTAGGACATCATTGGGGGATAGGTCCAAATAGTCGGCCCTTGCTTGTACATTCATCACCATGTTTTCATTATATGGCATCAAGGTGAGAAGGAATTTCTCCTTGACCCAATTCTCCGTGCAATCCGTGAATCCACCATCTCTCATATCATTAACAAGAGCCTTGAGTCTTCTAAACATGTCTTCTATGTTCTCTCCGTCGCCCAAATGAAAGTGTTCAACTTTTCTTTGAATGATTGACCTCTTGGACCTTTGGAGGTTGACATTGCCGTCAAACATATCAACAAGACCATCATAAGCTTTCTTTGCACTTGTGAAGGACCGGATGTGCTCAACTCCTTCCTTCTCCATTGCCCTTTCCAACATGTGCAAGGCATGAGCGTTGAGTTGCTCATCAATGATGTCACTTGAGCTTAGATTAGCGGGATCCTTTGGCTCATATCCCTTTTCAACAATTCTCCATATTTGCATTGAAGAGCTGCACATGTAAGACTTCATGGAAGCTTTCCAATTAGTAAAACGATGCCGATCCACCAAAGGAGGTGGACCAAGATGAGAGACATGCGGATGTTGAACATTAGGAGCATTGTTGTATGCATAGCCAAAAGAATTGCCACCACTACCATTTGATGGTGCACCATTATTTAAAGGTGAAGTTGTATCACTTCCTTCTTTAGTTGGCAAGGGGTTTCCATTTTCATCTAAGATAATCTTTTCACTAGGTTGCTTAGATGGAGATGTCAATTCTTTTATTAGTCCCTCCATCTTCTTCTCGGAAGAATCAATCATAGCTTGGATTAGCTTTTGAATCCCATCCATGGTGACGGGATCATCGGCCATCCTCACCTCCTCTTTAGGCGGTAAAGCCTTTTATAAAGAGACGAGGCTCTGATACCAATTGAAGGATCGAGAGGTTAACTAGAGGGGGGGGGGTGAATAGGTTAACTACAAATTTTAACTTCTTTTTCAAGTTAACAAGGCAAAGCTCAAATATAGATTATCTAGAGTATGCAACTAGATGGACAATCCTATATGTTGAGCAATTACGACTAGCACAAGGTGAACAATATGACTAAGCTAGTAGCAACAAGTAAAGATAAGTTGAGGGATAACCGAACACAATGACGCGGAGATTTATCCCGAAGTTCACTTCCCAATGGAAGCTAATCTCCGTTGGAGCGGTGCGGTGCCACCAAAGTGGAACACCGAGTAGGCCTCAAATGCCACACCGTATCTCCTTCGAGATCTTCCACCGATGTGGATAGACTCGAATCACTATGTTGCCGTTGAGGTTGACAACTAGAACCTTTACAAGGATGAGGCACACTCCACAAGATTGGAGGGTCCTCACCAAATCCCAAGAGCCGCCAAGACTCCGAGAAGCAAGATCCACGGGCACAAAAGCACCGGGGATATCAACAAGGCTCCGAGCTCCGATGAACTAAGAGCAACAAGATTCCTAGCTCCAATGAACTAAGAATGACAAGATCCCTATGGGATGAGTGGGTGGATTTCTAATCGGCTCGGTGGAGTTGTAGATCGGGGGTGTCTCCTTCAAATCCCAAAGTATCACGAGCTTTGGTTGGGGATTTGTGGAGATCTTGTTCTTGAGCTTAAGCTTGGTCAATCAATGGTGGTGAGAGAGAGAGTGAGTGGGATTGACAAAGAGCAAAGGTAGGTGAAGACCCCGTATATATAGTCTTGTCGAAATATGGCCGTTTTTAGGGGGGGAACACCTTTCCTGCGACCCACCCCGGCCTGGGGGCCGGCCTGGCCGGCCTGGGGGCAGCCAGGGCCGGGCCAGAGCCCACCCCGGCCTGGGGGCCGGCCTGGGGCCGGCGTGGGCGCAGGGGGAGGCCGGCGTGGCTGCTGCCGACCCGGCCTGGGGCCGGCGTGGAACGGGGGGGAGGCCGGCCCCCCACCCGGGCGCCCCGGCCTGGAGGCCGGCCTGGGGCCGGCGGGGGCGAGGGGTGAGGCCGGACCCCCACCCGAAAGCTCCAGCCTGGGGGCCGGCGTGGGGCCGGCGTGGGGCTGGCCAGGAGCAGCGCCAGCCCGGCCTGGAGCCCGGCCAGGCCGGCCTGGAGGCCGGCCACCCTGCATCTTTCTTCCTTTTCTCCTTTCTTTTCGCCGTTTCTTTTCAATTCTTCCTTGTATTTTCCCGTAGCATTTTCTCACTTATTGTTGAACTTTGTAAGACATTTGCGGGACTATGTTTTCTGAGTACACTTAGCAAAACACATTAGTCCATCTATATGTTGTAATCAAACACTCAAAACAGGATTTAGAACCTATGTTCTTTCAGCTTAGGGTTAGGTTTGGGAGATGGGCCAGGCTGGCCGTGGTGGGCTGGCCTGCCCTCTTCCAAATTCTTTTTTTTTCTTTTGTTCTATTAATTACTTCAGAAAGAAAGAAAAAATAGACAAGTGATTTAGAGAATTAGGAAAAGAAAAGATGTTGACCATTTAAAATATTTTGGAAAATAATTCTATTTGTGCCATGTTGATATGATGCATGATGCCATGTGTGAAAAAGAAAACAAACAACAAGTTTCTAGTTGGGGAAAATCCCCGGGCGTTACAGACGACACCACTAACAAGCGATTGCGCCCTCGCAATCCGCCCACGAACACGAGGGAGGGAAAAGAAGTTCGACTATCGATTCTTCATGCTTCCAGTTGATCTCCTCGACACCACTAACAAGAGATTCTTGCTCGAGCTGATGACGACGATGTTCTTCCACCAGGAATCTTCCGATGATCGAAACTATTAGGTTAAAGGCTCAGAAAACGTCCACCCACGTAGCATCCTAACACTTTGAAAAATAGACAAGGGGGGAGACTCCAAAGCAAATAAGATGGGAGGGGAAATAGAATAGAGATAAGGAGAAAATAAGAATCCTATCGAGATGTTTTCCAGAATAGTTTAGCAGAAATAATTTTTGACACCCTAGAAACATCGACCGTTAGCGAGGTTATCCTACAGGCTTTGCGGACCCGTTGCTTCGATAACCATTCGTATCGAAACAATCTCGGGAATCGGAACCAAGGCTCTGATACCATTTTGTGACGCCCCGAGATCGGGCACTATGTAGATTTCAGCATTCCCGCCAACATCCACATAATAACCGATTCCAGGTTGCCACTTGTA
>CM054060.1:9469060-9626282 GCA_028641055.1 Alopecurus myosuroides | reverse complement strand
TTACTCATGGTTTATTCTGTTTTAACTATATTATGATGAATATATGACATGTTGCTTAAATTTTTCAAATGTAGGACTTGTAAGCAATGCCATCTATTTTATTTGGAACTATGGCCCAAGGATGGTCAGGGGTTTGAATGTCGGTATTGCCGCCTAAATAGTAAAGGAGGAGGTGCAACCCGCTTTATGGAGCACCTTGCTGGTATACCGGGTGATGTGAGGGGGTTCCCTAATGTTCCGAGCATCGTGCGTGCTGCAATGAGGGAGTCTCGGGACAATACAAGGCGGAAGAAGAGGGAGAAGGACAATCGTAAACTCTGATTTTGAAAGAGATCTTAATGATGGGACATACAACAAAGGTGGGGTGATAAATATTGAAGATGACGATGATGATGAACAACTTCAAATGGCACTTTGGGAGTCAGTAAGGGACAGGAATGTCTCTCATGCTGTTGAGTGGAGGTATTTGAGTGGTAGTGGTGTTCGCGTTTATTTTTGGAAATGGAGCACCACAACATTCTTTGACAAGGAATTATCAGGCAACAAAGTATCAACGCAACCGAGGATCAGCACTACGCTAGATATTAACTCAAAGGATGTACTTGGTCAAGCTTGGGCGAAGTTTTTTCAAGAAAATGCCATTGCTAGCCAGAAAGCCAACTGTCCATATTTTCGTGCGCCAATGAAGATCACACAAAATCTAGGCCCAGTTCCTATTCCGACTCCTAAGGATCTTAATGGGATTTATTTGGACATGAATTATGAAGAATCTGGAGAGTGGCTGAAGATGTTCAAGCAAGATTGGAAGAACTATGGTGTAACTGTGATGTGTGACTCATGGACCAGGCCTGCTAGTATGAGCCTTATCAATTTCATGGTGTTTTGCAGTGCAAGAATGTTCTTCCATAAATCGGTCAATGCTTCTGGCCAGACTCAAAATTGAGGCTAATTTCCCGTATTCTGCTTTTACTTGATAAAATGATGCATGTATGGTTCAAAAGGTGTCAATTCTTTCTAATCTAGGCTAATTATGTCTATTTATGCCTTATTCTGTTTGTGTATGATATATCATGATGCATATAGAACTGAAATGCATTTTTCTTAAATGTGTTGTTTATTTTTATTCACGATTAATTCTGTCTATTATGATTGTATTTATAATTTTGTTCCAAGTTTTGAAAACAAAATCACGAGTTGTTATTATATTGCGGAATTTCTCTATAAATAGATTAAAAAAGTAGTTGTTGAAGAGATAGGCCATAAAAATGTTGTTCAACTAATAACCGACAATGGGTCAAACTACAAGAAAGCTTGTAAAACTCTTGTTCAAGAACCAGAGTATAATCACATTGTTTGGAAACCATGTGCTACCCACACGGTTAATATCATGCTAAAGACATATATAGCCAAATTTCGTGAGGTTGATGTGATAGTTAAAAGTGCCAAATAGATCTGTAGATTGTTTCATAATCACAATAACCTACATGATAGCATGAGAAGGAATGATGTTGGTGAATTGATTAAACCAAACGCCACCCGGTTTGGAACAGTGTTCATGTTTCTTGAGAGTTATCATCAAAAGAAAGATCGGTTTAGGAAATGGATGGTGTCCGATGATTGGAAGCAAAGTATCTGGAAGAATGATGCTTATTATGTGTTTGCCGAAGAGTTTCTATCTAGTAATGTATGGTGCAAAGCCTTAGAGTGGGTTCTTTCTTTCCTGGAGCCACTTTACAAAGCCTTAAGATATGCTGATACGCTAAAGAAATGCACTCTTCTGGGTTCAAGAAGTGTATGACGTCGGCCGTACACCAGGTAGATGCTCATATTGGCGGTGGGTCATGGATGTTCCATAGAGTCATGAGAAAAGTATCCAAGAGGATGGACACTATGGAAAAAGACATACTAATGGTTGCAGGTAGTTAGAAAACTAACGAAATTGATATTGGCTTCTTTTTCTTATACAGCCGATGTCCTTGATCCTTACACACATTATAAAATCAACATGAACAACATGCCAGATTACGTTTCTGCATTAAGTTATGCCATTGAGAAGATCGCAAACCCTGAAACCGCTGTTTTGGCTATTAATGAAATCAACTCTTACAGAGAATGTCGTGGGAGGTTTGGCCAAAGGTTGGCACGCTTATTTGCAAAAAAAATGTCACCAAGTAAGTTATGATCCTTATACCTCTCTGTCAGCTTTATTAGCTCAATTTTGCAACTCATTATTTAATTATGTTAATGCATGTAGATGAGTGGTGGATCCAATTTGGAGGAGAAGTTGAAAGCGCATGGTTCCCCCATATGTGGTTTTGGTAATTAATGACAATCCTTATGGACTAATGTTTTCATTGAGTTATTCTTTGTAGATATTGTCCATAGGAAATAATGGAGTTCATGTGTTGAACTCTATTAGCTTCCTTGATGGCCATTGTTATTCATGGATTTATATGAAGACTGGTCATGGTTTGAGTTGAGCTTATTGCTAGTGTGTCTTGAAGAAAAGGATTAGGTGATCTTTCATTATCATCTTCAAGACATCATCTTTAGAAGTGAGAAGCAAAGATACAAGGTTGATCAAGCAAGCGATCAACACTCAAAGCTACAAGTTGTACCAAGTGGGATTGTGTATCTCATGGTATGGTAAGCATTTGTCAATATAGCTTTGTGAACTAACCCATTATATGTGTGTGTCACATCTCTATGTGTGGTTAGGTATCTTTCCATGGGCATGAACCAAAAGGAAGATTTCATATAGCCCGTGGTCTATGTCGTCGTCAAGCGGTGTTCGTCATCTAGCTTGACGTGGAAGCTCAAGTGAAGCATCTAGAAGATATCCTATGATTGATGCTTGCCACCCTTTTGGAGATTGTTGCCTTGGGAAGATTTGCTGAAGGGTCTCTCCCATAATGGTGTATGGGGGAGCTAGTCTCTCCCATAATGGTGTATGGAGGAGCAACTTGCAAGTCTTCATCAAGCGGAGCTTGTGCTAGCAAGCGCAATCAAGAAAGAAGATCCAACTTGAGAGAGTCAAGATCGCCATGATCTAGCTCAAGTGGAATGCTCAAGGCAAAGGTATAATCTTGAAAGATTTTCTATTTTACCGGTCTCGTGTCTTCGGGAGACCGGGTTATAGGATAGATAGTCGTACTATCAAGAGGGGCTCTCAAGTGAGTAACGTGATCGAATTGTTGTGGAGAGCTCAAACCTTTGCATACTTTGCATATCATCTTTCTTGGTTCTTATTTGGCTTTTGTATCCTTTGGGTTCTAGTGCTTGTCGTGATCTTCATGGCAAGCCAAGGTTTATCGAAAACGGTTTTGGTAAGAAAAACTTGTTGCGATTTCGGTGGTGAAAATATCCGGTTCAGATTTGAGAGTGTTTCCACACCTTCCATGTGTGGTAACTTATCCATTCCTTTTTGTTTGGATAGTCTTTGTTATCACCTTTCCAACCCATTTGGATTCACCTTATTCGGAGTTCATTCGCAAAAGTTATGCGTGTTTTCGTGTTGGAGGTTTTACCGGGTGTTCCTATTTGAGTGGTCTAAACCTTTACCCATTTGGTTTTATCTTCCATTTATGGACAATGATTTTTCTCTGCATATTCTTGTATTTCTCGTCGTTGCGATTCCAACGAGCCCAAGAACATCGAAAACGGAGTTCATATGCAAAAGTTATTGCATTTCTCGTATCGGTTTTCTGTCTTCGGTTTGCAATCCGGAATATTCCGGATGATTCCGGAATCCGGATTTTTCTGGGCTCCGGAATATTCCGAATATTCCGGAATATTCCGGCCAGAACGGGAAAAGGCTCTGTTTCCATCCGGAATCGCTCCGGAATCGATTCCGCGGCATTCCGGGGTCCGGAATATTCCGGACCATTCCGCAATGGACGGAAAAAGTGGAAAACGGCTAGTTTTTTGAGCACCTATTTAAGGGGTTTTCTTCCCCAAAGTTGTCGCACCCGGACTTGTAGGGGATACTCACAGTCCGTTAAACAGTAGATAAATGGCTTACGGGGCATACCGGCACCCGCATCTCAATATGAGCAGGCCAACACGTAAACGTGTGACAACCATTCTCTTACTATTCATCGTCTGCGCAAACCATCCCATAGAAATCCAGATACTTCCATTGACGTACTTCAAAACATACACACATGGTACGTCAACGACATTGGAACAAGTGATATCACAATAGATCTCTACGACACAAAAGATTGAAATAAGTTGCAAATAGCTCTCATTAGAGCAGAGATAGCAAATACAATCATCCAGAGGACACATGTCCCAACAATTCATCATTACATCACAGCGGAAGCATTCAACATGTCTGAGTACAGACAAGATCCAAATAGGCCTAAGAGGCCGGAAACGAAAAGACGGAGCCCATCCACGAAGTCTCGGATCCTGCCCGGGTCCGCTATCTACTCGTCAGCAGCCTCGTCATACTCCACGTAGTAGCCACCATGGGGATCCTCGGAAACGTAGTCTGCGGAAACCACAGCCCCAAAGGGGTCAGTACATAAACGTACTGGCAAGCAAGACTCACAATTCACCAAAATGTAACCCGTCAACACCAAGCACAGATGCTTTGGGTTCAACGGAAGGAAGGGGAAATAAAGGATGCTGCAACTGGCTGCGCTAAACAACTACATAGTTCTACCACTTCCGGCTAAACAGAAAGAAGATCAGATAGCGTATTGTAACCAACTATAGCT
The DNA here is from genome assembly GCA_028641055.1 of Alopecurus myosuroides. Taxonomy (NCBI): domain Eukaryota; kingdom Viridiplantae; phylum Streptophyta; class Magnoliopsida; order Poales; family Poaceae; genus Alopecurus; species Alopecurus myosuroides. The sequence continues at coordinate 9,621,558 of CM054060.1, read as the reverse complement.
AACTCCAAACAAACCCATCCTGGATCTCGCCCCTTATCCAAAGAAGCGATCCGAGGATAACTCACACAGTTGGATTAGTGAGGGTTCAGATTGTGTGTCATTAAGCCTATTACTAGTCAGGTTGTTAATCATTAGGTTTAAGTTGTCCTGAGTACTTGTTAGCCAGTACTTTCACCAAGTCATCCATAACCGCGGAAAACACGGCTTCTCGAGAAGATTTATCCCTGCAGGGGTACACCAATTTGGCCGTACACGTAAGAATAACCCGCCAGATGGAATGCCTCCCACCAAGCGGGGCACTCAACACAACTCAACTCTTCTCCGCATCAAGCCCAAAGAACCCCGTGCAGTGAGCGCACGGCTAATCAAGCCCCACGAAGAAAAGGGGACCCTCATAGCACTCTAAGAACGTGTCTCCCTAAATGCCGACTACAAAAGTTCCACCCTGGCCTGGGCTCGCAAAAACATGCATGCGGCAAATGGAACACCCGAACTAAATGAGGCGATTTGGACGAGATGCGAATCGAATCAAATTGAGGGGGGCGCCCATACACGCTTCCCACATGCGGTTAGTGCGCTCATCATGGATCAGTAGACAAGACCCTTTTCCTAATTAGGGTCGACACTAGCAGGCCTCAAAACCACGCAGGGCCTCCTGCCGGTGCCTTATCATCAAATTATTATTATCCACAATATTAACATGTTGATTGATTAAACCTCGAGCCCCAGAACATACTAGAAATAGTAACAGAAAGTAACGGGTAACAGACTCGAGCCAAACAACCCTAAGCATGCTAGTAAGACACGGGCAACAAGCAAAAGGTTATAGGTATGGAGGTGAGGCAATATCAGGGTTAAAGGATAACATGTGATAGGTTCGTAACAGAATCAACTATTCATAGGGCTAGCAGAATAGACAACGGAAAGTATCCGTAACCAATGATGAAAGGAACACAGTGGTTCATGTGAGTGAATACTTGCCTGCAAACTCAGCAGCCTGGTACTGAGCTAGATCCTTAGAAGGGGTGTCGTAAGTATCGTCGGTCTCAACGTCGTCGTTTATCCGAGAAGAAGCAAACAAACAACGCAGAGAGAAACAATCAATAACATGGCATAGTGCACAAACATGGGATGATGCATGACCATTCAATTGATGCAACAAAATAAACTAGTTGACAAGGTAACATAACATAATTAAATGGACCCACATTCAATTGGATTGCATATGGAAAGCCCATGAATTATGGTTGAATTAATTGTTCTACAACTAAGCAACATGTGAAAGTGGATTAGCATGATGCATGGATGAGGAAAACAGCAAAATAACAACAATAGAATCAATTGGAAATAAGGTGTAACAAGTTGGGAATTTGTTTATTAAGTTTTTGGAATTTTGGTTCCTTAAAGGTGTCACACAAGCATTTATTGTTTTCACCAATTTTAATTGTTCAAAACAAATAACAAAATTCATATTTGGAAAGAACACACAATTTTAGGTGGAATACATGTTTCACTTGTTGAAAAAGGATTTTAAATAAATTATTTATGAATTAAACAAGTTTAAGCAAGAATTAAATGAATTTAATTCAAACATGAACTTATTTGAATTTTTATTTGTTCAAAACATTGAGTGAAGTTCATATTTGAAAAGGTTATGCTTTTATGGTTTGAAAACATATTTTATATGTCCCAAAAGAATTTAATTTGATCAAGTTATGAATTTAGCAATTTTAAATGATTTAAACAATGTTTAAATTATTTAACCAATTTTAGTTATTCAAAACATGAAACAAATTTTATATTTGCAAAGGTGGTTTAATTTAGCATGGAAAACATATTTTATTTGTGGAAATTGGATTTAAAATGAGCAAGTTATTATTTTGGCAATTTTAAATGCAATAATTAAGAAATAGTTGTTTCCATCAATTTAAATTATTCAAAACAGCAAACAAAGTTGATATTTGGAAAGTACATGAAAAATTGATTGGAAAATATATTTAGTTTGTTGAATTTGGAATTTTTATGCCCAAGTTATGAATTTTGCAAATTTAAGTGAATTGAACAAGAATTCAAATATTTCACCAATTTAAAATATTCAAAACAGTAAACAAATTTTATATTTGGATATACAATTCAATTTGGTACAGAATACATATTTAAAAAGTTGGATTTGGAGTTAAAATGATTTAGTTATGCATTTTTAGGTTTTTGGTGCTAATCTGCCATTTTTATTACCTGCTAGGGACTTAGAAAGAAATTAAGAGGGACTAGAAAAAGAACTGGCAAGGACCTATTGGTGATTTCTGTGAAGTGCTGGATCTGGAGAAATAAAATAAAAAAAAGATGTTTTAACCCGCAGGGGGTGGGATTCGAACCCACCCCCTCTGCTTGCAGCGCCAGGGGACAGAACCAGTGCGGTGTGTGGTGCGGATGGTGGTAGGAAGGGGGCGTCGGGGGGGGGGGTTATGGTTCAGTTTGGCGGAGTTAACTGAACTGAACGAAGCGCTCGCGACAGAGAAGAAAGGCAGCGACAGCAGCGATCGGTTGCTGCGCTCGCCGGAGGCGCTGTCCGTGGGGGGGTGCGGGTGCTGTGGGCCGCGGGTGTGCTGGGCTGTGCTGCGGCTAGAGAAAGGAGGGAGGAAGGGGATCGAGGCGGCTCACCTCGAGCTGTCGAGCGACGGGCGGAGCAGGGAGGGGTCGGTGCAGAGCAGGTAGCCGGCGGCGACAAGATGCAGATGGCGGCGGCGCTCCGGGGCTCCTCGGGGGCAACCGAGGGCACGGCGAGGGAGAGGGAACCCTGGGGGCTCCATTCCCGCACCTAGCCACGGCGGTGGTACCTCGGAAGGGCGGCGATCGCCGGAGGGAGGAGTGGATTTTTGGGTGGGTTCAGGTTCAGTTACAGAAGATGTAGAGAGAGGAGAGATGGGAGAGATTGGAGGCGGGGGAAGAGAGAAGGAGGGAGAAGGAGAGGGCAGAGGGGAACCCTAGGGCTCGGCCTAGGGTTTTAAGGGAGGGGAAGGAGCTCCCTGCCGTTGCTCTCCTTCTCTGTATACATGGCTATGGTGGATGAAGTCCGTACGGGGAAGACTATGGTGCGAAGGGGTATTGGGCCCTGAGGGAGGGAAGTTGGGCTGGGCTGCTGCCCCTCTCTCTCTGTGTGCTCTGTTTTAATTTTTTTTTGTTCTGTGTTATTATTTTTTTTGATGAAAAGGAAAAGAGAAGAAGGATGGGTTTTTAGGGTTTAGAAATTTTGGGTAAAATTTTGTAACAATTATTTGTATTGTGACAACAACATGTGCATGTTTTGGTTTTCAAAAAGTTCAAATATTTTGTGGTTTGTAAATTTAATTGAATTTAGATGATTTTGACATTAAGTGAATAAGGGTGACATTAAGCAATTTAAAAGATTTGGAATTCAAGTTTATTTGAAACAAAGGATTTAGTTGTTTTGTAATTTTCATAAATTACAAAAGGGTTGCTGTTTTGGAAAATGAATTGAATTTGAAAAGGGTTTGATATTAAATGAATTTTTGATAGAAACAAAATAACAGTTTTGAAATCACACTTTTATGGAAACAATTGATTGTTTTGATTTGAAATATCAGTTTGGAAATTGTAACATCACAAGTATGAAACAAGAGGTTTAAATTTTGGTTTGAAATTCAAATAGAAAACAAAGGAAAACAAATGAGAACAGTTGGAAAACAAAGCAAAACAGAGGAAAACAAATGGAAAACAAGCAAAACAAATGCAATGAACATGATGCCATGATGCAAAACATAAAATAACAGAGAGCAAACATTCTAATGGCTATTTTTCATACTTGGGATGTTACAAAACGCCCCCCTTGAAGGAATCGCGCCCCGAGATTCCTACTGAGAAAAGAAAAGGTCCGGATACCTCTTGCGAAGATCCTCTTGAGCTGTGACACGTGAAACACATCGTGCACCTTGGATAGTTTTTCTGAAAGTTCAAAATGACAGGCATTCCTTGCAACTCTTCTGGAAAGACGTCAGGGAATTTACAAACCACCGGAACATTTTCAAATAAAGGTAGAGGTTTTGCATCGAGGGTGTATAGCTGAATGGAACTTGATTCATTTGGAGAATAGACTATGTGGCCAGAAGGGTGTAACAGAGTTATTGATTAGACGCCGGTAGCAGAACTGAAGTGGAAAGCAACAACAAGGTTTGAACGGACGAAAAGGATGTTGAGAAGAACAGGATAACAAAGCAACATCAGGGAAACACGAGAACAAAACACTCCTGAGGTACTACAGAAAACCCATCCGGGCTTCTAAAGGATCAATATCTACTGCTCAAGGAATAGAGGATTTGCTTCCGGGGCTTACACGCCTCCGTTCTCAATCGTGAGTAGGCAACATGATAAGTCATGTCACAACCACCTCCATTCCTATGGTCTAGTAGATATAACTATCCTAGAGAAACCAGAATACGTGAAATCCTAACTTGAAAGTTTAGATGAGAAGGGAAAACAACGTTGCACTTCCTTACCAGAAAAGGGAGGGTGGGTGGGGAAAGAAGAAAAAGAACAGAATTCCTACTCTCACGTTTAACTTTTCCTATATAGCTACAAAATAGTTTCTAGACTCAACTGCGACCAGTAAAAAGGGATCCTACAGGCAGACAGGCTCTGATACCATTTGTCGCACCCGGACTTCTAGGGGATACTCACAATCCGTTAAACAGTAGATAAATGGCTTACGGGGCATACCGGCACCCGCATCTCAATATGAGCAGGCCAACACGTAAACGTGTGACAACCATTCTCTTACTATTCATCGTCTGCGCAAACCATCCCATAGAAATCCAGATACTTCCATTGACGTACTTCAAAACATACACACATGGTACGTCAACGGCATTGGAACAAGTGATATCACAACAGATCTCTACGACACAAAAGATTGAAATAAGTTGCAAATAGCTCTCATTAGAGCAGAGATAGCAAATACAATCATCCAGAGGACACATGTCCCAACAATTCATCATTACATCACAGCGGAAGCATTCAACATGTCTGAGTACAGACAAGATCCAAATAGGCCTAAGAGGCCGGAAACGAAAAGACGGAGCCCATCCACGAAGTCTCGGATCCTGCCCGGGTCCGCTATCTACTCGTCAGCAGCCTCGTCATACTCCACGTAGTAGCCACCATGGGGATCCTCGGAAACGTAGTCTGCGGAAACCACAGCCCCAAAGGGGTCAGTACATAAACGTACTGGCAAGCAAGACTCACAATTCACCAAAGTGTAACCCGTCAACACCAAGCACAGATGCTTTGGGTTCAACGGAAGGAAGGGGAAATAAAGGATGCTGCAACTGGCTGCGCTAAACAACTACAGAGTTCTACCACTTCCGGCTAAACAGAAACAAGATAAGATAGCGTATCGTAACCAACTATAGCTAACTCCAAACAAACCCATCCTGGATCTCGCCCCTTATCCAAAGAAGCGATCCGAGGATAACTCACACAGTTGGATTAGTGAGGGTTCAGATTGTGTGTCATTAAGCCTATTACTAGTCAGGTTGTTAATCATTAGGTTTAAGTTGTCCTAAGTACTTGTTAGCCAGTACTTTCACCAAGTCATCCATAACCGCGGAAAACACGGCTTCTCGAGAAGATTTATCCCTGTAGGGGTGCACCAATTTGGCCGTACACGTAAGAATAACCCGTCAGATGGAATGCCTCCCACCAAGCGGGGCACTCAACACAACTCAACTCTTCTCCTCATCAAGCCCAAAGAACCCCGTGCAGTGAGCGCACGGCTAATCAAGCCCCACGAAGAAAAGGGGACCCTCATAGCACTCTAAGAACGTGTCTCCCTAAATGCCGACTACAAAAGTTCCACCCTGGCCTGGGCTCGCAAAAACATGCATGCGGCAAATGGAACACCCGAACTAAATGAGGCGATTTGGACGAGATGCGAATCGAATCAAATTGAGGGGGGCGCCCATACACGCTTCCCACATGCGGTTAGTGCGCTCATCATGGATCAGTAGACAAGACCCTTTTCCTAATTAGGGTCGACACTAGCAGGCCTCAAAACCACGCAGGGCCTCCTGCCGGTGCCTTATCATCAAATTATTATTATCCACAATATTAACAGGTTGATTGATTAAACCTCGAGCCCCAGAACATACTAGAAATAGTAACAGAAAGTAACGGGTAACAGACTCGAGCCAAACAACCCTAAGCATGCTAGTAAGACACGGGCAACAAGCAAAAGGTTATAGGTATGGAGGTGAGGCAATATCAGGGTTAAAGGATAACATGTGATAGGTTCGTAACAGAATCAACTATTCATAGGGCTAGCAGAATAGACAACGCAAAGTATCGGTAACCAATGTTGAAAGGAACACAGTGGTTCATGTGAGTGAATACTTGCCTGCAAACTCAGCAGCATGGTACTGAGCTAGATCCTTAGAAGGGGTGTCGTAAGTATCGTCGGTCTCAACGTCGTCGTTTATCCGAGAAGAAGCAAACAAACAACGCAGAGAGAAACAATCAATAACATGGCATAGTGCACAAACATGGGATGATGCATGACCATTTAATTGATGCAACAAAATAAACTAGTTGACAAGGTAACATAACATAATTAAATGGACCCACATTCAATTGGATTGCATATGGAAAGCCCATGAATTATGGTTGAATTAATTGTTCTACAACTAAGCAACATGTGTGATGGGGGGATAGTAACCCGGTAGGCCCACTTCAAGGTATGATCCGGCCCGAGGTGAGCTGAGCAATACCCGGATAGGGGTAAAGAGGTTACTAGAAGGCCCAAAGGCTTGTGAGATTCGTAACCCGGCTTGTGGGTTGCGATAAGGAAAGTTAGGCTTTGTATGTGGAGTTCGAGTAGGACTCAAGATGTGCCTTGAAGGGCAAGTTAGGGGTGTACGGGTGCTTTATAAACCGGCCCCTAGGCTTAGTTTGCCAGAGATTCAAGTCATAGTTGTAACACCTGTTATCGAGTATCCAGCATAATTCATATTGAGATCCGGCGAGTTGTTTTCCGGTTCTTAGATTGCTTTCCGCCATGTCTTCTTTCGAGCTAAACCCTCTCCCAAATACCTGTGTCGACTTGCCCCAAGATCAGTTACCCCCGGTAACATCTGCCGTGATTATCCCACGACAGTTGGCGCCCACCGTGGGGCCTGCGTCCAAAGGTGTTTACATCACGGGAGAAGCTCGGAAGAGCATGAAGAACCTCATCGTCGGAGAAATCTACGTCAACAGCAAAGGAGAGAAGATGGTAGACGATTCTGGCTGGGGGCCAGAGTCAGATCACCTCGAAACCGGATCCATCGTGACAGTCGGCAGCGTCAACGTCTTCGTCGGTATGGTATGTACTTCCAGTTCGAATTGTGATAATATTGGATCTGATTCTGTGTCAGGAGAAGACATGTATGTCCGATCGGAAAAGGAAGAGTCGATTGGAACAACGGGTCAGATGGAGAGGGAAGATGATACCGAGTCTATACGGGATTTGTCGGAGGATCGATATGAAAGGGAAAACAGCGAGGAAGAACAGTACGAATCTACACCGGGCATCATGCGCCGGGTTGCAGTCTATGCGGCTCCCGCGACCAATCTCAATCAAGAAAACGCGGCCGCGGCGCCAGCCGGGGCGGTTCAGGCAGCGGCCCAGCAGCAAGGAGCAGTTGACCCGGTCTTGGTCCAGGTCGATGGAGAGTCGGCGTCTGTCACCAGTCGCCCAGCAGACGAGGAGCGACACGCGAATATGTTCGGGTTCCAAGCAAACCGGACACCGGGGGCGGGCCCCTCAAACCCGCGTCACCCGGCTCTGTTTGATAATAATTTGATTTTGGACCCCACAGTCTTGGCCACAGTTATTACCCCAGAAAACGCGGCAGAGCGTGTAAGAGACCTGGACGTGGCTCGTCGTGCATTGGAGCAGCAAAGAAGGCAAGTGGAAGCAGAAAGGCAGGGGATGGTCGCGCGGCAGCGCGAATTGGATGACCGAGAGACCCGGCTCCGGGAGGAAACGACAAGGATGCACCAAAGGCACCGAACTATGCTGCCGGCAACAGGAGGGGTTATTAACCCGACTGCCCTGGTGTTCACGCCTCAAGATCAGCCGATTCCACCGACGAACCCAGGGACCATACCGCGACCTTCAACGGGAGCACATCCGGTAAACGCGCCAGCCGGGTTACCTTTGCCACAGACAGGGGCGACAGCCGGCAATACCATGCCGCCACCACCATCACGATTCCGCACACCAGCAGGTCATTACAACAATCCCATGGACAACGTGTACGCAGCAACGCTCGCATTAAACCAGATTCCTGTGGGAGACTCGCCTCATGCGGAAGGAACCCGACGAGCAATCGATCTGCTACACACCGCGGTAGCACAGCAAGCCAATTATCCGGATCATAGAAGCGGGATGCATGGGACGCCGTACGCCAGTCAGCAACAGGGCAATGTTCAAACAAGTGCGGCACAACGAAGGGAAGAGCAGCAGCAAATGCCGCCTCCACCGCGTATCCAGACAGTACCAGTAGTATCAGCAGCGCAGGCGGTGGTGGACAGTTCCAGAGCCAGAAGAGCCGGGGCCGGATCTGCTGGGCGCGAATTGCCGGTGGCGCCACACCTCGAGGCACCCCCAGCCGGGTCACGCGCCTCCCGGGTAAGACCACCCCCAACCACCCTGGCGGGACCCAAGTGCCTCTCGGACGATATCAGGGCAGAACCTTACCCGGAGAAGTTCAAAGAACCGGGGAAAGTAGTAAATTATGAGCCAACAATGGATCCAGAAACGTGGCTGAGCAGCTATGAGATGGCAATGTCAATTCGCAACGCATCCGAGAATCTCCAAGCCAAATTCATGTACTTAATGATGTCAGAGGGAGCAGCAAAGTTATGGTTCACCAATCTACCGGAAAAATCGATCAAATCGTGGGAGGAGCTAAAGACCGCATTTATCAAGCACTTTCATGGGACATGCAGAAAGTTATTTACTATTGATGATTTAGAAAGATGCGTTCAGAAGAAAGGAGAGTCAGCACGCAGCTGGGTACGCCGGGTTATGGAGATACTCCACTCGTCTACGGATATCCAGCCTAAGGATGCGCTACAAGCTATGGCAAAAACATGTAAGTATGTTCCTTTAGTGCAAAAGCTAACTCGCATGAAATCTAGTAGGAATGCAGCGGAGGTTACAATGGGAGAGTTAATGGATGCGTGCAACAAACACGCTGCAACGGATACCACAGAGGAGGAAGTTGATGACAAGAAAGCAAAAGCAAACACAAGTAGCAGTGGGAAAACCGGCAATGGATCGGCGCCAAACAATAATGGAAGTAGCCAAAACAAGCGCCCGTTTGAAGGGAATTCCGAGTTTGTAGCCAACACGGAGGCCGGGTCTTCAAGACCTAGATCCGAAGGAAATTTTAATACTGGAAATCACAATGGGGGGCACTACCAAGGACCTCCAAGACCAAGCAACAGTTGGGACATATTTAGGATGGCATGCCCGAAGCATAGCAGGAACGGCAAGCCGGCCAATCACTCATTGGAGCAATGTGCCGACTTACAAAGGTGGAAGAACGAGGAAGTGAACAGAGCCATGCGAGGTGCAGGCCGAGGAGGAGGCCCGGGCCTAGGTGGAAATTTGGGCAACGGACCGCCCCCAGCCGGCAACCCGCCAGCTGGAAATCAAGGTAACAATCAAGGGGGAGCGGGAGGTTTTCAAGCTAACCCCAAACAGCTGGGTCAATATCATGTGCACACTACGGGAGGCTCTAACAAGGATAAGAAGATACTGAAACAAGCAGTTAATTCGGTCTCTTCCGCTGTTCCAAGATATTTGAGGTGGTCAGAACAGGAGGTAACATGGAGCAGGAGAGATCACCCGGACAGGATTGATCACCCGGGAGTCTTAGCGTTGGTAGTAGCACCACAGGTCAACGGTTACGAGCTAAAGAAAGTCTTGATGGATGGAGGGAGTAGTATCAACATCCTATACTGGGAAACTTTCCTGCGCATGGGCTTAAAGGAATCACAGCTGCAAACAAGTACAACAGTTTTTCACGGGATAGTGCCAGGTCATTCGGCATGCCCCGAAGGAAAAGTGGCACTGGAAGTAGCTTTCGGGGAGTCAAAGGACAATTATCGAGTCGAGTGGCTTACCTTTGAGGTAGTAAAGTTGCGCAGTCCTTATCATGCATTGTTTGGAAGGCCGGCTTATGCCAAGTTCATGGCGAGACCGTGTTATGTGTACCTACAACTGAAAATCCCGGGTCCCAAGAAGACCATTACAATACACGGAAACCGAGATATAGCAGCTGAGTGTGATGAGGGAGACGCGGCAATGGCCGAGCAAGCCTGTAGGAAGGAAGAGCTCAAACATTACCGTTCCCAGGTAGACCTAGAAGAGAGGACAACGTCAAAAAAGCCAACTCCTGAGGGGGACAAAGCAAAAGTTAGGGCAGAACAAAACCCTAAGATGGTAGGCTTCATCAGGAGCGATACTTTCAAAACTCTCAGCAGGGAAGAAGAAGACGTACCACCATCCGCAGCTGATCACGTTTCAAGGGCGATATACCCGGATTGGCTAGCAAATCCGGTACTCATTACGAAAGGGCATAGCAAGTGGAGAATGTGCATCGGCCGTACCAACGCGGGGCCGACTCTCGAGAATAACTAAAGCAGTGTAATGGGCGGCAGGTTTCATACGCACTCTTTTCCTATCCAGGGTACCTAAGGGGACTGGAAGGTTTTTAATGAGGCGGCCTGCTGATTAAAAAAAAAAAAAAAAGAAGTTTCTTTCAATAAAAGAAGATGGTCTCGAGTCGTATCATGGTCTTTGCTTCAGTTACAAGTAAGTAACATTGTTATTATCAATACATCAGTATCATCGAAATACATTGCGTGAATATAGGTCTCCGGGGGGGTGATCTGCTTCAATAAGTAATCACAAACCCGGAGACCCGGCCATGATGCCTATGAGTTATGGGGGCTGATTACTCGTAGAAACGGGTGCGGCTACAATCCTATAACTGGACGAAGGAGCCAAATTTCTTGATTATTCTTACTTAAGCTCGATGTGACTCGCGCTAAAGTGGCATGATCTGTTCACGTACGATTACAATCAAACTATGCAGCCCAATGGGGCTTGCTTGATCTTGTTTTTCGTATAGATGCAACGACATGGTATCCACGCGAAAGCCGGCTTACAGTACAAGATAATCAAAAGGGTCATCTAAACCACAAGTCCATGCAGAGTATAAGGCTAAAAAAGCCGGAAACTCAACAAGTATTAAGCATGACTTCAGTATTTATGTGAACAGCTATTGGTATTCAGCTTGGTAAACAGCAGTATGTCATCTGAGAAAGGCCACGCCCCCATAGCTCGTACTTTGGGTCATGGGGACTGGGGACTTCGAAACAGAAACAAACTGTTTAACTACCAAAGCCTGTAAACCTTAATTTCCGAGTATTGGGGACTTAAAGAAAAGTTCATCTATCAAAACCTACGATACTCGGTTAGCCGAGTCTCAAAAGGAAATTGAAACAAAAATTCAAAGTATCGAGAATAAGCTTATACGTAACACGAGGATCGAGATTATCAAAAGCCAGGGGAGGCAAAGAGTTATCATAAGTTAACAAGCATACAGTCATAGTATCAGCACCAATGGTGCACAGGCGCACCGCAAAAAAAATATCATATCAGTCTCGAGAAACGCAAAGCACTAGGTAGCATCCTACTCGGCATACTGAGAGCGGTCCTCCGGGTCTAAGTCTTGGACTTGCCCCTTGGCCTTGCCAGCAGTTTTACCCGGGCTCTTCACATCTGGACGAACAGGCGGAGGCACGGCTGGGGTAGAGGTAGACGGCTTTACGCCCAGCTCTGCTTCCCTCTTTGCAGCCTCTTCCTTCCTCCTAGCCAGATCAGTCGACCATTTGTCCAACATATCAATAGGGGGGGGGTGCCTCCACCAGGATAACCTTGCCCTCAGAATCATACGAGCTCATAATCGTGTTTAGATCCATCTTGTCGGCCAAAGCTGTGGCTGAAGGACGTACCGCAGATTGTATAGCTTTGAAATCCTGGGGCTTGAATTTGGATCCGTCAGCTTTAAACTCTGGGAACCCGGATACTACCTTCGCCGGGTCAAGCTTTGGAAAATAAGCCTTCGCCAGCGTTAAAGCCCGGGTCATCCCAATTCGGCAGGACGAACGCTTCAGTATTTCAATCCATCCAGGCGCTGTGGAAAAGTCCTGCATAAGGTTCTCCTCGCCCGGGTATACCTCAGAAGGCCACTTGATAGCATCCAGCAAAAGTTTCGTACCGGCAAAAAACGTCCGGAGCACAGTCTTCAGAGTTTTAACTTGAGTAATGGCATTCTCCTCCGGAGCAGCAAGGTTAGCACCTGCAATCGAAAAACACAAAAGCATATCAGTAATTTTGGTTATTACAACGGCAAAATGGAGGTAAGCAAGCTAGTTGCAAATAAACAAACTTACTTAGCAAAATACGGTAAGTGTCCGTAATCTGAGTCGATAAGTTCTTCAGCGAGGATTGGGCGGCATTATACTTCTTCTTGTATGTGGAGACATCTTTTTTCAAATTCTTTATCTCCGCTTCAAGGGCCTCCCTACGCTTAACTTCAGCCAGCAAGAGCTGCTCAGCCTTAAGTAACGCTTCATCTGACTGAGTAATCTCTGCCTGCAAAGACCGGGTGAAGCTGTAAGCCGGATATCACGAGAGTATTTCCTCTGAGAAAATGATTACAGTAGATTATTATGCGAAGTACCGAGGATAATTACAGAAAATTATACTCGGAACTTGGGGACTGGATGTATAGTAAGAAGTGTCAAACAAGATTACCTGATGTGCTGCAGCCATACGCTCTAGGACATTTCCTTCCGAAGCTTTCATGGCGAGAAGAGCGCTCATTAGCTGGTTAAAATCAGCGTTATCCGAGTTAGATGACTCGGGTACCTGGAAAGAAGGAAAAGGAGCTTTTCTTGTAACAGGAGGTGGCACCCGGGTCATCCGAATGTCGGAGTCTGGTCCCCCTCCCGCGCTCGAAGCTGCTCCCTTCTCCTTCTCGCCTGCGTGCGAAGCGATTGGATACTCGGCGTCATGCCTAGCTGGCTCCGGTGGCGACACTTGCTCGTCGCCAGCCGTGGTGAAAGCATCATCAGCCGGCTCGTTCTCGACCCGGACCTTAGCCTCGGTGTCCTCCTGGTCGCTACTAATAACCGTGGCTCTGAAGAAGGTGCAAAGGCGCAATTAATCTTTGATTATGAAAAAAAGGGGATGAAAGTTCGGTATAATATCAGGAAAAGGCGCTTACCCGGTGTTTACCGGGAAGTCCGAAGGAAAGCCGCTGCTAGATCCGGAAGATACTGAAAAATGCCAAGCAAGGTTTGAGATCATGTTGCAAAGGAACGTCCGGAAAAGAGTTTCTATTTACAATATAAATACCAGGGTGTCGAGCTGGGGGCGATGAAGTGCCCGGGTTAAGGGCCTCGTTGCCTGGATGGTTCCGGGTTACTCGGCGCCTAGTTGCGGGTGGCTCCTTCATTTATGATCAAAAGGGGTGAAGGTGGGGTTAGCCCCGCAATGACGTCATGATAACAAAAATTAAAAGTGCAAGGGAGCGGAATAAAAACCTGGAGGGCGATTCTCTGGGATTTCCTTTTGGATCCGGCTTTGGTGGCCGGCTCCGGCTCGTCCTCCTCGCTGGCGGATTCTTCCCAGCCATCTGATTCTTCTTCTTCGTCTTGGTCCTCTCGTTCTGAAAGGTATTGAAGATATAGCATGAGGAGAAAGAGGAGACAGGATATAATGTACGCAAGGGGGTTAAGTACGCACCTTCATCCGAATTAACGGCGTTATCTTCTTCCTCCGCGTCTCCAGAATTGGGAGGAGTGTCGATTGTCCAAAAGCCATTATCGGCCTGAGGCGAAAATGCCAGGATAATGGTTAATATCGAATCATGAAAAGCGGATAAAGGTAAGCTTGTTAAAATCCAAAATCAAGAGGCAGAAAGCTTACAGCGGGGGCGGGGTTCTCGAGTGTAAAAGGTTCTAGCCCGGCGATGCTCCGGATTACCTCGAGCTTCTCCGTTAAAAAACCCTTGATCGTTTTGTTCATGTCATTAGGGGCAAGGGTGCTGGCAGAGTACCGGATCGGGTCCGTGGTTTGACCCGAATATTCACACATCAGCTTCTCACGAATGGAGTTTGGCTGGATGCGGAAGTTAACCCAGGTCTTCACCAAGTTTAGCCCGATGAGGCCTCGGGCTAATAGGATGGGGATTTTAGCCAACGAAGGCAAGATCGCCTCCCTGTCCGAGTCAGAGGCGAAGGCATTGAAAGATTCGGAAATGTCGAGCTGACCCTCCGAGTAACCCGGTAATTTCTTCTCACCGGGTGGGGAGGTGTCCTGGCAGTAGAAGTATGAGAGCTGCCAGTGCTTTACATGAGAATTGAGAGTGAGGGGAGGCATCAAGGAATTCTTGCGGCGCTGGATAGAAACCCCGCCGCAGGTGAGAAGTGCGCCGTCACCGCTTTCGCGGCACGGCTTGCACTGAAAGAGTTCAACAAAGAGAGCCAAACTTGGCGGAGTGCACAAGTAAGACTCGGAAAGAACGATAAAGTGGGTGATGTTCAGAACGGAGTTTGGGCCTATATCGAAAATACGGAGATTATAGTGATCTAGGACGTCACGAAAGAAAGGGTGACCCGGGGGCCTGAAGCCTCGGGTCACGTGTTCGACAAAACATATTACCTCATCCGTTGCTGGAGAGGGCCGGGTTTCGTTGCCGGGTACTCTCCAGTGGATAATTTCCTGGGGAGGAAGGATTCCAAGCTCCACTAACTCCTCCAGTTTGGCCTTGGTGACGGAGGATCTCCCCCAATTGGCTGAAATGGAGTTAGTGGGCTTAGCTTTAGCCGGCTGTTTCCCCTGCCTCTTGGGTGCCATGGGGTTGACCTGGTAAAACATTGAAGGAAAGGGCGTAAGAAACAAAAACTCGGAAGTTAGTAGATAAGCAGTTACCGGCAATTTAAGCACAAACCGGGTATTGCCTTGCCGAGTCAAGTATGATGTGTCCGGGTATTGTGTGCTATTACAAAATCTATGGAGCTTTCCGTAAAAGCAAATGTTTGGAGAAGTTATGAGGGTGTTTATGTGCCTACCATCTGCGAATGATCCGGAGAAGTGAGATTTTCTGAGGAGGGAGAACAAGGGCGGAAATTTTATATGGCCCGAGCCTAGATTGGGGATCTTATTTCTAAATTTATGGCCATGTTAATGACTACTGGAGTTAGGAGAGTAATATAAGCTATGAATCCTACCTATGGGGATGTCTATGGTAAGTATCATTGAGCTAATCCGGCGCGGCCCGAGAAATCGCGGACTACTTGATTCAGATCTGATCTGAGGAAAAGATGAGAAATTGCGAGGATGAGCTGAGGGATACGAGGAACTTACCCAAGGGGATTGAAGTAGAGCTTTGCGGAGACAGATGGCGCAAGATTGATGTCCTTTCGAGGTTGTTGGTCGGCGAATCGGGCGCTTGGCGGCGGATTTGGGAGTTGGAGTGAGTCGCGCGGTGGCGGAGCGCAGGCGACGGCGGATGGGCTCCGGCGAGGTGCGTGGGGCTTCCGTGGTGGCACTCCGCGAGCTCAGATTTGAGAAGAAGTGAAATGGGGAAAATGAGCCGTTAAAGAGTTGGGTTTGTTCCCTGAGCCCTATTTATAACCGCCCGGATGGAAGAGCCTAGCTTAACGGTCGAGACCCGGGGGGTGCGGAGTAATAGTTGGCCATTTCGAAATTTGAAAGGCACATTCCATGCACAGACCAATATGATCCCGAGAAAAGGGAAGGGGGAATCTTCTTCTTGGTATCAGCGATAATTATCAAAGAAGGTGCGAAATCACGAAGTTCCCTATTAAGGCTCGAGTTTGGAAGATTAAGGGAGAACCTTTAAGGGAGAGCCGGGTCTTTGCCTGGCCCCCTTGGTACCAGTCACGGCTATTCATCAGCGCGCTGCGTCTTGATTCTCATGTGTTTGCGTCTGACATTTCTGTAGGGAATAGCCAGCGCTTCGAAGAGTAAATCTTGGAAGCCCAAGCTATTCTGGGGACTACTGATGGGGGGATAGTAACCCGGTAGGCCCACTTCAAGGTATGATCCGGCCCGAGGTGAGCTGAGCAATACCCGGATAGGGGTAAAGAGGTTACTAGAAGGCCCAAAGGCTTGTGAGATTCGTAACCCGGCTTGTGGGTTGCGATAAGGAAAGTTAGGCTTTGTATGTGGAGTTCGAGTAGGACTCAAGATGTGCCTTGAAGGGCAAGTTAGGGGTGTACGGGTGCTTTATAAACCGGCCCCTAGGCTTAGTTTGCCAGAGATTCAAGTCATAGTTGTAACACCTGTTATCGAGTATCCAGCATAATTCATATTGAGATCCGGCGAGTTGTTTTCCGGTTCTTAGATTGCTTTCCGCCATGTCTTCTTTCGAGCTAAACCCTCTCCCAAATACCTGTGTCGACTTGCCCCAAGATCAGTTACCCCCGGTAACATCAGCCGTGATTATCCCACGACAATGTGAAAGTGGATTAGCATGATGCATGGATGAGGAAAACAGCAAAATAACAACAATAGAATCAATTGGAAATAAGGTGTAACAAGTTGGGAATTTGTTTATTAAGTTTTGGAATTTTGGTTCCTTAAAGGTGTCACACAAGCATTTATTGTTTTCACCAATTTTAATTGTTCAAAACAAATAACAAAATTCATATTTGGAAAGAACACACAATTTTAGGTGGAATACATGTTTCACTTGTTGAAAAAGGATTTCAAATAAATTATTTATGAATTAAACAAGTTTAAGCAAGAATTAAATGAATTTAATTCAAACATGAACTTATTTGAATTTTTATTTGTTCAAAACATTGAGTGAAGTTCATATTTGAAAAGGTTATGCTTTTATGGTGTGAAAACATATTTTATATGTCCCAAAAGAATTTAATTTGATCAAGTTATGAATTTAGCAATTTTAAATGATTTAAACAAGGTTTAAATTATTTAACCAATTTTAGTTATTCAAAACATGAAACAAATTTTATATTTGGAAAGGTGGTTTAATTTCGCATGGAAAACATATTTTATTTGTGGAAATTGGATTTAAAATGAGCAAGTTATTATTTTGGCAATTTTAAATGCAATAATTAAAAAACAGTTGTTTTCAGCAATTTAAATTATTCAAAACAGCAAACAAAGTTGATATTTGGAAAGTACATGAAAAATTGATTGGAAAACATATTTAGTTTGTTGAATTTGGAATTTTTATGCCCAAGTTATGAATTTTGCAAATTTAAGTGAATTGAACAAGAATTCAAATATTTCACCAATTTAAATTATTCAAAACAGTAAAAAAAATTTATATTTGGATAGACAATTCAATTTGGTACAGAATACATATTTAAAAAGTTGGATTTGGAGTTAAAATGATTTAGTTATGCATTTTTAGGTTTTTGGTGCTAATCTGCCATTTTTATTACCTGCTAGGGACTTAGAAAGAAATTAAGAGGGACTAGAAAAAGAACTGGCAAGGACCTATTGGTGATTTCTGTGAAGTGCTGGATCTGGAGAAATAAAATAAAAAAAAGATGTTTTAACCCGCAGGGGGTGGGATTCGAACCCACCCCCTCTGCTTGCAGCGCCAGGGGACAGAACCAGTGCGGTGTGTGTGGTGCGGATGGTGATAGGAAGGGGGCGTCGGGGGGGTTATGGTTCAGTTTGGCGGACTTAACTGAACTGAACGAAGCGCTCGCGACAGAGAAGAAAGGCAGCGACGGCAGCGATCGGTTGCTGCGCTCGCCGGAGGCGCTGTCCGTGGGGGGGTGCGGGTGCTGTGGGGGCCGCGGGTGTGCTGGGCTGTGCTGCGGCTAGAGAAAGGAGGGAGGAAGGGGATCGAGGCGGCTCACCTCGAGCTGTCGAGCGACGGGCGGAGCAGGGAGGGGTCGGTGCAGAGCAGGTAGCCGGCGGCGACAAGATGCAGATGGCGGCGGCGCTCCGGGGCTCCTCGGGGGCAACCGAGGGCACGGCGAGGGAGAGGGAACCCTGGGGGCTCCATTCCCGCACCTAGCCACGGCGGTGGTACCTCGGAAGGGCGGCGATCGCCGGAGGGAGGAGTGGATTTTCGGGTGGGTTCAGGTTCAGTTACAGAAGATGCAGAGAGAGGAGAGATGGGAGAGATTGGAGGCGGGGGAAGAGAGAAGGAGGGAGAAGGAGAGGGCAGAGGGGAACCCTAGGGCTCGGCCTAGGGTTTTAAGGGAGGGGAAGGAGCTCCCTGCCGTTGCTCTCCTTCTCTGTATACGTGGCTATGGTGGATGAAGTCCGTACGAGGAAGACGATGGTGCGAAGGGGTATTGGGCCCTGAGGGAGGGAAGTTGGGCTGGGCTGCTGCCCCTCTCTCTCTGTGTGCTCTGTTTTAATTTTTTTTTGTTCTGTGTTATTATTTTTTTTTGATGAAAAGGAAAAGAGAAGAAGGATGCGTTTTTAGGGTTTAGAAATTTTGGGTAAAATTTTGGTAACAATTATTTGTATTGTGACAGCAACATGTGCATGTTTTGGTTTTCCAAAAGTTCAAATATTTTGTGGTTTGTAAATTTAATTGAATTTAGATGATTTTGACATTAAGTGAATAAGGGTGACATTAAGCAATTTAAAAGATTTGGAATTCAAGTTTATTTGAAACAAAGGATTTAGTTGTTTTGTAATTTTCATAAATTACAAAAGGGTTGCTGTTTTGGAAAATGAATTGAATTTGAAAAGGGTTTGATATTAGATGAATTTTTGATAGAAACAAAATAACAGTTTTGAAATCACACTTTTATGGAAACAATTGATTGTTTTGATTTGCAATATCATTTTGGAAATTGTAACATCACAAGTATGAAACAAGAGGTTTAAATTTTGGTTTGAAATTCAAATAGAAAACAAAGGAAAACAAATGAAAACAGTTGGAAAACAAAGCAAAACAGAGGAAAACAAATGGAAAACAAGCAAAACAAATGCAATGAACATGATGCCATGATGCAAAACATAAAATAACAGAGAGCAAACATTCTAATGGCTATTTTTCATACTTGGGATGTTACAAAAGTCCCCAAGTCTTTCCCAGCTCATTTTTCCCTCTCTCTCTCTCCACCATTGTTGACTTTGGAAAGCTTGCTCCTCTCTCAATCCCTCCAATGATTCTTGCATATCTTTGAGGGAGAAGTTAGAGGAGATCTAGATCTACATTTCGACCAATCCATCCTCCTTCTTAGTGAGGGAAACCTAGTAGATCTTGATCTTGAAGTTCTTGGTGTTTCTCCATTGTTCTTCCTCTCTTATTCCCCCATAAGAATTTGTTGCTTTGTTGGAATTTGAGAGTGGAGGATTCGAGCACTTGTGCTCTTGCCATTTGCATCGGTTGCATCGGTTTGGTCTCTCCACGAGGATTCGTGGAAGTGAAAGATTGTGAGCTTGTTACTCTTGGGTCTTGGACCCTAGACGACTTGTGGTGTTCTTGGGAGCCTCCAATTGAGTTGTGGATGTGTGCCCCAAGATTGTGGTGACACCGAGAGCCTCCAATTGAGTTGTGGATGCGTGCCTCAGGTTTGAAGGTTGCCAATAGTGGAAGGTGAACTAGGCCTTTGTGGCGAGGTTCATCGGAGAATAGGGTGAGGCCTTTGTGGCGTTGAGTAGGCCTTCATGGCGAGCTCACACCCCTCCAACGAGACGTACTCCCCTTTGTGGGAGGAACTCGGGAATATATCATCGTCCCCGTGTGCCTCGGTTATTTCTATACCCGAGCTTTTTACTTATGCAATTTACATTGTTATAGCCTTCGAGCTTGAAGTTATATATCTTGCTATCACCTTGTTACTTGTCTTTCTTAGCATAAGTTGTTGGTGCATCTAGTTGACCATAGAATTTTTAGGTTGTATGCTTGTTAATTTTAAACACCTAGTTTATTTCCGCATTTAGCAAGCTTTAACCGGAAAAGTTTTAATCGCCTATTCACCCCCCCTCTAGGCGACGTCGTTGTCCGTTCAATTGGTATCAGAGCCTCGTCTCTCTTTATTAGGCTTTACATCCTAGAGAGTACGATGTCATTTAGAGAAATAGAACATGATCCCTCTTTTATATTCTATGGTAGAAACTATGATGCTTGGAAAATTCGCATTCTTAATTTTCTTGAGGACATGGGTCCAAAGTATGTTAAGAGAATTGTAGATATGGATTTTCCTCCTCCAAAGGATTCTCAAGATTTATCTTTAGAGGATGAGGAAAACTCTTATCTCGATACTCTTGTATCTAATGGTCTCTTGTGCATTTTGAGCGATGTAGTTATTGAATCAATCAAGCCTTTTCGGAACGCTCATGAGCTATGGACAAAACTTCAAGATATATATGATGTGTCCAATATTATTGAGGATGATTGTTCTCCATCCACGTCCGGCCGTGAAGAGTTCACATCTTTCTCCACTCCACCAACATGTGATTTGTCACAAGGTAATGATATGGTGAGTGGTGATAGAAATTGCATTGTGGATAGTGAATTTGCTATTGACTGTACTTCATCCCTATCCCATTGCAATGATCTATCTTTGGACTTAATATCTTCTAGCACTCAAAATTCCATACATGCTAGTGTTGATAGTCCTTGCATATCATGTAATAGTTGTTCAACTAAATCTCATGATGATATGCTTCATATGTCTTGTTTTCATGAAAACAATGCTTCCATTTCCTCTAGTACTTGTGTGGCTAACAATGTAGAGGAATCCCACTTTTTGGTGGAACAAGACATGGACCTTAATGGCGCTTCTAGTATATCTTCATCATCGCCATCCATTTCTCATATGTGCCCTATGGCTAGGGATTCAAAGGTATCTCCACCTTTGGAACCCACTACATCTTGTGATGATGAGGATGAGGATGAGGATATATTTTATGGAGAGTTTGAGGATGAAGTCTCTTTAATGGAGAAGGGTGAGTTGGTTCTTCTAGATCTCCCTAAAGGTAGTAAAGCTATCACTCTTTTTAGTGAAATATTGGCTTTTGCTATTTATAGCGCTAAAATCATTGAAAAGAAAGGTGAGATTGAAAGAAGTGATGCCGATGAAAAGGCATCCCTCACTATGTCTCTTGAGGAAGAGTATGAGCTCCGAGTTACTCTTGAGGAGAAACTTGAATCTATCGAGGAGCTCTATAATGAACAAATAACCTATCTCACTAAAGCACGTGACCATACCAATGTTAAATATAAAGTGCTTAAAACTGAAAAGGTTGAATTTGTTGTTGGCAATGCTATTCTAATTGAAGAAAACTCTAGGTTAAATAATGAGATTGCCAAGTTATCTTCTTCTATTTCAAATGATGCTTGTGCTACTAACTCCACATCTTGTGAAGCATCTATTTTGAAGGAGAATGTTGAGCTAAGGGCTCAACTTGAGCTAATGACTAGCAAGCATGGGAAATTGGAAGAAAGTCATGAAAAGCTATCTAGCTCTCATGAGGATCTTCTAGAATCCCATACCAAGCTAAAATTAGCTCTTGAGGCTATCACTACAAATGTAACATCTTGTGAGCCTCATGTGGTAACTAGAACAATCTCTTCTATTAATGCTATATTGCCTTGTTCTAGTATTAGTAACTCATCCTCTCATAATGTTTCTACATCTTGTGATGAGTTGCTTTCCTTGCCTTGTTGCTCTAACAATGAAGCATCTACTTCCTCTAGCTCTTGTGTTGTTTCTAACCATGTAGAGGAAAATAAAGAGCTCAAGGCCCAAGTCACTTCTTTGAAGAAAGACTTGGAAAAATGTCATGAAGGGAGTTCCACACTTGACAAGATGTTGAGAGTGCGAAGACTTCCCAATGACAAGAGTGGACTTGGATTCAACTCCAATCTCAAGAACAAGTCCATTATTGAAAAGAAGAAGGGCCAAGGACAATTCAAAGATCCGACCAAGATTATTTGCTTCAAGTGCAAGATTGAAGGGCACCATGTTAGATCTTGCCCTTTGAAGAAGAAGCCTCTTAGTGAGAAGCAACTAGGGAAGAGGCCTCTTGTTCAATCTCATGCTCAACCACGAGTTGAACAACGGCCACCTCCTAAGAAGACTCAAGACAATGCTCCTCTTGTTGAGAAGCCTATTGAGAAGAAAGAAAAGAGTCGATGTTGCTACCTTTGTCGCAAGAAGGGACACTTTGCTTCTTCATGCACTAATGGTACATTATCCAACCCTATCCTTGTTGATAATGCTTATTCCATTCGGAAGGATAATGTGGGCAATGTGTTTGCCAAGTATGTTGGTGCTCCAAGTGGTGTCAAGAAAAGAACCATTTGGGTTGCCAAACCTATTGTGACTAACCTCTTAGGACCCAACTTGGTTGGGTACCAACAAGCTCAAACTTGATCAATAGGTGTTGTTGGAGGGCATTGGAGACTTGGCTATTTCATGAAGAATTAAGGGATCTTCATCAATTATATTTTCTCAAGCCAAGTCACTTGGATTATATATATCTACTACCCAATGTTTCTCCAAGCGGTAACTTGTATTTAAATCTATATACATTGAAAGTTGCTTGCTCCCTTGCATATGTTAGTTTTGTTTCTAGCATGTGTTTGTATATGTTGTGCTTCCTACTCACCTATCTTAAGTAATCTAGTTATGTTTGTTGGTTTGCACTCCATGTACTTGTGTTCTTTGTGTTGAGCCTTCATTGCTTTCATTGCTTATCTTAGTTGGCTCTTTGGGAGATTAATGGACTATCCCATTTTGGGGGAGTAATATGCTTTGCACTTTACTATCCTAAAATGTGTGTACATGAGGAATACCACTTAGTGTTGATATATCAATATTATCTATTCTCTATGTGGTATGTCATTCTCATGAGAAATTCATTTCTAAATGTCCATTAAATTTCTCTAGTTGAATTTATTTTCTTTGCCTCTTGTTAAAAAAAAATGGATTATCACATTATGGTGGAGTAATAAGCTATGTGCATATTACAAGCCTAGAAAATGTGAACATTTGAGGTATTGCCACCTAGAGTTGATATTGTTAGTTATCTTGTTCTTGTGGCATGTTGCTCAAACAAGTTCCATATTTGCTTAAAATATCTTGCGTCTCTCTTCTTTGGTATCTTGTTTGTGAGAGTTTCTTAGTGCTTTGAATATTCGATTTTATTTGAAGCCTTCAAGAATCTCTATCTAAGCATGTTTGTTATTCCTATCTTTTGTCACATGCTTATGTTTTGTGAATATGATTGTGAACAATTCTACCACCGAGAAATATCTCCATACATCTCTTGTCTTTGACAAGTGATAATAATTTGTGGTAAGTTTATTGATCATATTTACTTTGGCCTTTGCTCTAAAATTTCCTTGTTTCTTGCCAATGATTTGTTTGGTTCAAACTCATTTATGTCTTCCTTGCTCTTATCAAAATTTGTTTTGTGCTTTCTTGTGGTAGGAAAAGCAATGATCCCATACTTGTGCACTTTTGTTCAAATTCATACTTCTTTGGGTTGCACTATTCTTGGGGAAAGCTATCCTACATTGAGTAGTTCACCATGCCTTATATTGGTATTGCATCTAATTGTTTTTATTTAAACACGACTAGTGTTTGAATAATATATATGGAGAGTAATGATTCCATTGTGTGCGTTTTGTATTCAAATGCAAGATCATAAATAATGCACTATTCTTGGAAGAACTATCCTATATGCGTTTGAACACTCGTTGTCTTTAAATTTGTATTTTATCCCAATGACTTGTCTCTTTCGAAGACGAACATTTTTCGTTTTGGTACTTTGTGTGCTATCATGAAAAGTGTAGAGGGTTTGTTTATTCTTTGATGTTTTTTTTGTATCTTCTCTATTTGGTTTCCTCTATCATGTGTTGATTTGGGTCTTGATATAATTTGGAAAATTCTCTTTCTTTTCACTCTTGTGAGTGGCTTCTTGGTTTAATTAGTTCTTTGTCCAACTTGTATCTTGTTTTGGTTCTTGGAAGTTTTGTGCATGCATATTTACTATATATATCTTTTGGCATGCTTACTTTCGTTGATCCAATATATAGGATAAACTCCATCAAATCCTAAATGGCTAAGATGTGCATGAAATTCAAATTCATATCAATATGCACATATTTATGTGGAGTTTGTCCTATGTATTGTAGTTGTTCTAACTACTTTGGACCCAATGAGTTTGGGTACCATTTTGTACTTGAATTTTGTTTTTAGGTACAATGGAGATACATTGGTTGCTTGCTCCATTCATAAGGAAGATGTTCTCAACATGGTTTTATAGGAGTCAAGCTTCGATGATTATCAAACTCGCATCCTCTTCATCACCAATGTCGTCTCGGTAACAAGTATCTATCTCATGCATACATTTCTAGCTTTCAACCTTGTGTAGGTTGCATCTTCGCATGATTTCCCTTTGTTGCATTTCATTTGGTTTTGCAAATGTCTTATCAAAAGCATCTTCATTGCAACTATGAGTAAGCCGGGATGATTACATACTAAGGGGATATTTATAATCATTTCCATGATTCACCAATCCCAAGTAGTTTAATCTAGCAACTTATTCTTGAAGTATCTCATATGCAATATTGATGAATTCTCAAAAACCATTTGAATATTTTATGATATGCGTTACCTTTCTCGAAGCATTCCAACTATCACTTTTCCCTTGTGATATTTGTCATGCTTTGATGAGTTTTGGTTGTTCATTTATATCCCTTTAAGATAAAATTAAGCTTAGTGCTTTTCTTTCAAGCAAAAATCTTATTGGTATATTAATGAACCTATCTTGGATATCATGTTCTTCACTTTTGTACCTATTTTGTGTGTGCATGTTTCTTTGTGGATATATATCTTTGTGATTGTTGTCCACTTAGAAACTTATACGCACGATAATAGTTACATCTTTAATTGATATTCTATTTCTTTAGTGACCACTTTTTATTGCTTTATATTCCTTGGTGGTTCCTAAAAGGCACAAGCTTTGCTTTTGTTTTGGTATTCCTTTTGCATCTTAATAAGCTTGTGGACCTATGTGTTTTATCATTTGATGGTTTGTGTGTATGGGAAAGACATGATATGCACTAGGTGCTACTTATATTGAAACACTATGTTGATGATTCTATCATTCTATTAGTCTCCTAAAAATGTTTTTCCTTGTCACACGCATCTATTTCGGTTGAGTAAGTCTTCATTTGTCACTTCTTGATCCTTTTGCTCAACTTTTGTTTGTTTGCAAGTTGCTTTGCTTCTTTTCCAATCTATTCGGTTGCACTTGTTTGTGTTCAAAATTATCTAGAAGGGAGTGATGATTCCATGTTATGCACACTATATAGTAATTCAAATCTAACATTGTGCATGTACTTTGGGGAGTTCCCTCTTGATTTTCTAGAACACTTGGTTGATCCTATCAAAATATTGATGTTGGTCAATCGGTTTTTCGGATCCTTGTGGTTGGTTGCTTCTTTGTGTATCCTTCAATTTTACTTTGCTTTTAAACCTTTGGATCCTCAATATAGTTTGATTTCCCTCCATCTATTTATAGTTGGATATATGCACTTGAGTTCACTCATATCATGAGGAATGCATACTCTATGGGGGAGCTCTTACTATATTGGCCTTCTAATCTTTTTGCCCATTTCGGCAATGGATGCCAATGGGGGAGAAGTTTAGAGGGTTTAAGGGAATTTGGTTTATGCTTTAGTTTCGTTCTTAAGCATTTTCCTTTCCATGCTATTGCATCCTTGCTCTTGTTTAGCATGTTTGCTTTATTCATCATATAAACCCTCGTAAAAAGGGATTGTCATCAATTACCAAAATGGGGGAGATTGAAAGCGCATGGTTCCCCCATATGTGGTTTTGGTAATTAATGACAATCCTTATGGACTAATGTTTTCATTGAGTTATCCTTTGTAGATATTGTCCATAGGAAATAATGGAGTTCATGTGTTGAACTCTATTAGCTTCCTTGATGGCCATTGTTATTCATGGATTTATATGAAGAATGGTCATGGTTTGAGTTGAGCTTATTGCTAGTGTGTCTTGAAGAAAAGGATTAGGTGATCTTTCATTATCATCTTCAAGACATCATCTTTAGAAGTGAGAAGCAAAGATACAAGGTTGATCAAGCAAGCGATCAACACTCAAAGCTACAAGTTGTACCAAGTGGGATTGTGTATCTCATGGTATGGTAAGCATTTGTCAATATAGCTTTGTGAACTAACCCATTATATGTGTGTGTCGCATCTCTATGTGTGGTTAGGTATCTTTCCATGGGCATGAACCAAAAGGAAGATTTCATATGGCCCGTGGTCTATGTCGTCGTCAAGCGGTGTTCGTCATCTAGCTTGACGTGGAAGCTCAAGTGAAGCATCTAGAAGATATCCTATGCTTGATGCTTGCCACCCTTTTGGAGATTGTTGCCTTGTGAAGATTTGCCGAAGGGTCTCTCCCATAATGGTGTATGGGGGAGCTAGTCTCTCCCATAATGGTGTATGGGGGAGCAACTTGCAAGTCTTCATCAAGCGGAGCTTGTGCTAGCAAGCGCATTCAAGAAAGAAGATCCAACTTGAGAGAGTCAAGATCGCCATCATCTAGCTCAAGTGGAATGCTCAAGGCAAAGGTATAATCTTGATAGGTTTTCTATTTTACCGGTCTCGTGTCTTCGGGAGACCGGGTTATAGGATAGATAGTCGTACTATCAAGAGGGGCTCTCAAGTGAGTAACGTGATCGAATTGTTGTGGAGAGCTCAAACCTTTGCATATTTTGCATATCATTTTTCTTGGTTCTTATTTGGCTTTTGTATCCTTTGGGTTCTAGTGCTTGTCGTGATCTTCATGGCAAGCCAAGGTTTATCGAAAACAGTTTTGGTAAGAAAAACTTGTTGCGATTTCGGTGGTGAAAATATCCGGTTCAGCTTTGAGAGTGTTTCCACACCTTCCATGTGTGGTAACTTATACATTCCTTTTTTTTGGATAGTCTTTGTTATTACCTTTCCAACCCATTTGGATTCACCTTATTCGGAGTTCATTCGCAAAAGTTATGCGTGTTTTCGTGTTGGAGGTTTTACCGGCTGTTCCTATTTGAGTGGTCTAAACCTTTACCCATTTGGTTTTATCTTCAATTTATGGACAATGATGTTTCTCTGCATATTCTTGTAGTTCTCGTCGTTGCTATTCCAACGAGCCCAAGAACATAAAAAACGGAGTTCATATGCAAAAGTTATTGCATTTCTCGTATCGGTTTTCTGTCTTCGGTTTGCAATCCGGAATATTCCGGATGATTCCGGAATCCGGATTTTTCTGGGCTCCGGAATATTCCGGCCAGAACGGGAAAAGGCTCTGTTTCCATCCGGAATCGCTCCGGAATCGATTCCGGGCCATTCCGGGTCATTCCGGGGTCCGGAATATTCCGGACCATTCCCGAATGGACGGAAAAAGTGGAAAACGGCTAGTTTTTTTAGCACCTATTTAAGGGGCTTTCTTCCCCAAAGTCCCCAAGTCTTTCCCAACTCATTTTTCCCTCTCTCTCTCCACCATTGTTGACTTTGGAAAGCTTGCTCCTCTCTCAATCCCTCCAATGATTCTTGCATATCTTTGAGGGAGAAGTTAGAGGAGATCTAGATCTATATTTCCACCAATCCATGCTCCTTCTTAGTGAGGGAAACCTAGTAGATCTTGATCTTGGAGTTCTTGGTGTTTCTCCATTGTTCTTCCTCTCTTATTCCCCCATAAGCATTTGTTGCTTTGTTGGAATTTGAGAGTGGAGGATTCGAGCACTTGTGCTCTTGCCATTTGCATCGGTTGCATCGGTTTGGTCTCTCCACGAGGATTCGTGGAAGTGAAAGATTGTGAGCTTGTTACTCTTGGGTCTTGGTCCCTAGAGGACTTGTGGTGTTCTTGGGAGCCTCCAATTGAGTTGTGGATGTGTGCCCCAAGATTGTGGTGACACCGAGAGCCTCCAATTGAGTTGTGGATGCGTGCCTCGGGTTTGAAGGTTGCCAATAGTGGAAGGTGAACTAGCCCTTTGTGGCGAGGTTCATCGGAGAATAGGGTGAGGCCTTTGTGGCGTAGAGTAGGCCTTCGTCGCGAGCTCACACCCCTCCAACGAGATGTACTCCCCTTTGTGGGAGGAACTCGGTAATATATCATCGTCTCCGTGTGCCTCGGTTATTTCTATACCCGAGCTTTTTTACTTATGCAATTTACATTGTGATAGCCTTCGAGCTTGAAGTTATATATCTTGCTATCACCTTGTTACTTGTCTTTCTTAGCATAAGTTGTTGGTGCATCTAGTTGACCATAGAATTTTTAGGTTGTATGCTTGTTAATTTTAAACACCTAGTTTATTTCCGCATTTAGCAAGTTTTAACCGGAAAAGTTTTAATCGCCTATTCAGCCCCCCTCTAGGCGACGTCGTTGTCCGTTCAGAAGTTCCTCATATACAGAAGTGTGCATTTAGAATTGTTTCACAATGCGTCTCATCAAGTGGCTGTGAGAGGAACTGGAGTGCTTTTGCCTTGATCCACACAAAGCAAAGAAACCGTCTTTTATATGGCAAGCTCTACAAATGTATTTTTGTACGCTACAACCTGAAGGTATATGTATTGTACTAGCAACTCACTTTCCTATGCATAAGGTCTCAAGTTAGCTATGAATTAAGTCTCTGCTAAACAACTATGCACAACGTCGTCTTTATGCTTTGTTGAATTTTCTCTAAAATTCTTGTAACCAGCCAAGATTTTCTATTAATCGTGGATTCTGTTTTCTTTGCTTGAAGTTACGTGCTGAAGAAGACCAAGACCATGTGAAGAAGGGTTGTAGAGAGAAGAAAGTTGATCCGTGTGCAATGATGATGGATACAACCATGTATGATCCATCAAATCCAATGATGGAGTGGTTGGATGAGGATGAAGGGCATATAATCGAAGATGGGGCTAATGCTGCTAGTGCCGTCTTTGAGGAGATACGTTCACTTAACTCAACAAGGAAAGCCTCTTGTCTTGGGACAAACGATAAGGAAAGGAAAAGACAGAGGTCTATGGAAGAAGAGGAGGATGACTACATTGATTGTGAGGATGATGATGAAGAGGATGAGCATATTGACATTGATGATGACGATGATGGCCAAGATAGTGCAAGTGAATCTGATGGAGGAGTAGAGAGGCAGGTTGAAGAAGATGCTCCAAACCAATTCTCAAACGAGAATGAGAAAACAAGTGATGGCAATTTGGTGAACAGGTGATCTGCATGGAAAAGGCAAGCCAAGAAGATCAAGGATGTCCAGAACCATTACTATTAAGATTGGTAACTCGATCATTGTCATCTCATCTACTTGTTGCCATTTCTGATTATGTTTTCACATGGTAATTTGACTATGGTTCTTTGACCTGATTTTTTCCAATTTAAAATATATATCTTTGTGGTCGAACCTGAAATAGATGTTTGCAGATTTGTACTTGAACCAGAAATATAGGTATCTCTAGCGCTTAGCACATTTGTACTTGAACCTAAAATAGCTAATTCTGCCATTATTACGTACAACCAGGAACAATAGGTCTCTCTAATTTATTTTTGTCTAAATATATCTATGTTGTCCAACATGCTTTCAAATGTCACGTTTGTAGATAGTTAATTCTACCATTCTCTAGGTACGCTAGGAACAATACGTCTCTCTAGTGGATATTTACCTAAATCTATTTTTTGCATTTTGTGGCCTGCTTTAAACTCACTTCAACTTTGAATATTCTATTCTTTTACTATGGTAGAAACCTTGGAGCACCATATGTGGTTGCAAGATTGTTGTCTGTTACTTGGAAGAAGCACACAGTTCTTCTCACTGATTGCTTTCGGGGTGTATGAGAACTTTGAATGTTTTTTGTGGACTGTATGAACTATGTTATTGTGGACCGTGGACAATTAATTTGGATGGATGCTAATATTTTGCTGTGATGCAGGATGTAGTAAATTTATGGACTGGACTGTTAGACTATGTATTGCTATTCTAGACTATTATGGACTATTAATCTGGACATTTTATTTGTTATTATGGACTGAGAATTCTGGAGTGTGCCATAACATTTAATGGATGCATTCATTTTGTTATAGTTTATGTCTAATTAACTATGATTCTGTGATATATTTTCATTCATAAGTTCAAATTTCGTCCATTTTTTGTCCATTTTCGGTCATTTTTTGTCCTAAATTTCAAATTTTGGTCTTGACTTTTCGTCCGGGTTTTCCCCAAAAAAAAATCCGAAATTCCGAATTTCAGCCATTTGGCCGAGGACCGGGAAAAATGTAAAACGAAATTCGAAATATTGGTTTCACATTGCTACTGAACCGGTAGTGCGCCCTACCACATCAACTGCATCAACCTTCAGAAGTTGCTTGTCCTCCTACTGGTCAATTCAACCTTGGTTTCTTTTTCGAGGGAAAACTTGCCGCTGAACTCTTTTCAACCTTTAACTTGGGGTTTACCAACGAGTGTAACTACGCACACCATCAGAGTTCCTCATCCATCCTCAAGCTGATGGCCAACTGGCGACATTGTCATCCGGAATAATATCGCTTTTTACCAGGACATGAAGTTTGAACCGTTCGTCTTAATTTTTTTTTCTCAATGAATGAGGCTAGGTTCAAGGTGGGACGAGACATCTACAATGGCATTTTCAAATACATCAATACTATGTTCGTAATTTAGGATTCATGTTTTAAATATATAAACTCCCACTCAAACGAACATCCCTCACTTCATTTTAGGGATTACACGATTCCAAACCACTATACCATACCCGATCCTCGCGGCCTTTGGTATAGCTTCAAAGGTGGACATCAAATGTCAATCACATTGTACATGTGACTCATGCTTAAACTTTCGATCAATTGTGTCCGAGCCCATGTTTGTACATGCTAGGCTTGCCAGATCCCCCTATAACATATATTGCAGTGTAAAACATGGCTTACAACCGATGTATGCGAACACAGAAGTCCGATGTATGCGAACACAGAAGTGAAGCACCCAATAGTCACAACCCACTTCCCTACGGCGAACTTTCTTCGCGGTGCGCGATAAACAATCTACTATAAGTCCGTGCTTATTTCAAGTCTTTCTCTTTACCTGATGAGATTGGTTATGATTTTAATTCTGACGTGCTCATGTCAACTGTAACATAGTTGAACCCACTATATGGTAGTTTTATTTTTCCATATACCACGGAAAACCTTTTTGCATTGAGAGCCGTTTCACGCTTTAGTGATACCGAACGTTTTCAATCTCCATAAGGGCAATATAATTTTGATACCAAAACATAGAAGAAATATTAAATGCCTAGTTACTGAACCTAAGAAGAAGACGTAAGTCATTGACCAAGAAACATATGATAACACATGAGAAGGAGGAGTTTCTTAGGACAAAATACATATTGACATCAATACACACTAGAACCACGTTTTTAGACACATTACATTCTAAAATACTCTACCAAGTTCTATACATAACTATGTATAATATGGATAAATAAGTCAGGTCCTCCCCCCACTTATTTCAAAAAGAGAAGATGAACGACACATTAATAAAGACGCAAATAAAGAAAATATCATGGGGCATAAATTACTTTGTGGACATTGTGAAAATAAGGTAAAATCCACTAAAATAAAACATCCCAAATTAGGTTTTTTGTAATGTGATAAAATATTATTTTAGTTTTGCAAAGGTAAATTATCTGTAATCATAAAAAGAATATGAAAAATACACATACCATTTTTTTATAAACATACCTTGTATTCTAACAGAATACATCAAAATATGCATTCATCAATGAAAGCAACATACATTAAGTACCACGAAAAGTTATGAAGAAATACAAAAGTTTATTATAAATCATCGAGAATGGTTGCATTTAACCCACCAGAGGTTTTAGTAAGGAAGGATGCAAAAATATTGTTTGTGTTGCCATGGAAAGGGATACATTAAATGGTGTGCTTGATGACATATCCATACAAAAATTATATTAAAATTACTTCTTTGACCTAAATAATCATAGAAACAAAACCTATGGACTAAAATTAAGACGATTTATAACCATGACACATAAAGCAAGATGGAAGGTGAAATCTCGGTGCTCCTAAGAGATATTAGACATAGGTACTCCTGTGCGAGCTCGGTCAGTTGCTCACACTAGTGCAAAATATTTATAGGCAACCATTACTAGCGGCACGTCAAAAAAATTCATGCCTAATTTTTGGGAAAAATACGAAGGGCATTCTCGTACAAGACCACACGCCTAATAGCCCGTTACTATTGGTGTGCCAGACATGTGCACATTAGTATGTGAGTGGACCACTAATGAATTAAACACACACTTGACTCCTTTTTCTCAGCTCACTCTCTCCACTCACCTGACCATTTTTTTTTCAAAAACTAGTCAAAATTGTAGACAAAAAATATTCATTGACAATATCTAAGTATTTCATAACCATGTGTTGTTATTGAATAGAATCATTGTTAGATATCTTAAAAATATTTTTTTTGAAGTTTCTAGCAACAAACTAAAAGCACAATTGTAGTTCAAATTTGAATTGCTTTCATGAAACCGACTATAATTCATATAATTGTACGAAAGTACGTGGAAATTGAGAAATGTTTACAACTTCCAATTTAGTCATCCAATATGGTCTACTTTGGGAGAGGTTCCATTTTGCACCACATACTTTGCGCTTGAACCAATTTTGATACTTAGAAAGTTAAAATGGGCCCCTCTGTTCGGCTAAACCTTGAATCCCAGGTAGCTGACAAGTGGACAGTCTAATAAAGCCTTTATCATTCTACATTTGTATATTTAATTGTCCTAGTTACCCTATGCTCATATACCCAAAATATGGTTCCATGCCAAACCATTTGAATTTCCGACAAGTTTTGGTATTATTTTATTTTTCGATATTTAAGAGCTCTACAAAAATGTAAATAATAGTTTTAGTTGAAGAAAATAAGACAAGTATTTAATTTTTTTTTATCTTCGGAATCTAATTGTGTGTCTGCGTACTATTTTATTTTACTTGTTTATCGAGTGTTTTTTTTTGCAGAAAACTTTTGGCAAAGCTGATCCTGTCTAGATACACTCATATTAGAGTCAAATATTTCAGAATATGGAGGCAGTACGTCTGAGGGAAATGTCCAAACCTCGCAGCTCTCTTTTTCCTCTAATCTACCTAGATTTGCAGGTACACAGGAGCAATTTTTTTAAATGTTACTCCGCAAAAACAGAGCATGCAAGTCGAAACACAACTCCCCGGTAAGCTGTATACATATCCCGTTTGCAAGTCCACAAAGAATAAGAAGAGTAAAATATCAGTGTAGTGTATCCGGTTCTAAGATTCTATACCAAATTGACCCTACATGAGACCCCTAGCAGCACCCCCACATCTTCGCACAATATTTCATCCATCCAGCGTGACAGCCATCAAAACATATTTCTTCGGGTGGAATCGACCAATGGGGCATGCCGGTATCATCGGCGGTGAGATGTGAAGAAGGCAAAGTCAGGATGGTGCGCTCCGACCTGCTTCAGCCAGGACGCCGCCGCCCAGTGGAGGTCGGAAAGCCTCCCGGGGTCCGAGGATCCTGGCCTCCTCCATAGATCGCCTTCCATCCTGTATGACGCCAGGCCAAACGGCGAGAGGAGCGTGGTCTCGCCGCCGTCGCCTTCTGGTCCTCTATTTATGTTATCTGGTGCAGTGTTCATACAAAATTACTACACTAACATAGTTAAATTTGAATGAGTCGCAAGATGATAATGCAAATTAGTACACCAACACAATCGGAGAGAAAATGCTTTTCACATGCACTTTGTTACAGGTGGCTGATGGGTAACTAAATACCTTGGAAAACCGTTGAAATGGAATGGTAGGTAAGGAAGCAGGCAGAGATCCCCTTGAGGTTGGCATGACCATGAGCAGGGATATGATAGATAGGGTACCTGTGACCAGAGACAAGTCGATGCAAAAGTATATCAGAATCGCTCAGCTGGCCCCAATAATTTGTGTTAAAGCAGAGCAGCCAAGTGATCTGTAACTAAAACGAGGCTGAATGATTGGTTGGTCACCATGCCACGGACATCCAGCTGGATGGCGAGAGCTCCGCGCTCCTGAGCGACATCAGACATGGGTAATCTTGCGCCAGCTCCGCCACCTGTTGGATCAGCAAACCGACGATCAGGATCGCTGACAGACCGATTGTAAACCTGAAGCTAGCAATGGCGAAGATGGACACCTTGTGAGACAGTGGCAGTCTGTCGTAGGGCGAGTCCCACTCCCTGTACTGGAAATTCAGGTAGCCCCTCTGCTTCGACGACGACGAGGCGGCACCATTGTATGCTGAATCCTCGTCGTCCTCGGACGCGGCGTCCCATGACTCCGCAGACCTCTCCCCGCCGACCCCGCTGTCGTCGCTCCAGGAATCCGTCTCGCTCCCCGTGCTCCTGGACATGAGTTTTCATGCAAGGATCAGCATACCAGTGATCGGTTCAGAACGGATTCTACAGTTTGTACTAAGGAAAAGATTCAGATTTTCAGTAGCAGGACCAATTGAGTGATTACCTAGAGACGGCGAGGCTGGCGATGGGCCTTGTGGCGGTGTATAGCTGGACGGCGGAGAGGTAGGGGACGAAATGCTGCGTGACGACGTCGCCGCCGGCGCCGCGGAGGGGGACGGCGAGGCCGTAAGCGCTGCTCTCGGCGTAGTGGTCCCACAGGTCCGCCAGCGCGAAGTACTCCACCGCAGTCGTGTCCTCGTTCTTCCTGTCGAGTCGCCACACGCTGTTCGGCCCTTGGAAACGGTCCTGCCAACCCGAAACAAAGACTGAAACTGTTGAAGAGGTATGAACAGAGCACCATGCATGGCTGGAGAACAGAGCAGTGAAAAGAAAAGAAAATCAGGGGAACGAGAAGAGTGGATGAATGAGACATCTGGATCGATCGACCGCGTACCATGGAGGCGGAGCGCCATGGCAGCCGGGGCGTGGCGGCGCGGAGGAAGGCCTCGAGGTTGCTGCTCTCCATCCTTTGCACTGATCCACCAGTGTATGCTCTTGTCTTGTGATGGATCGAGCAAGAACTGAATCAAGACGGCCGGGAGGAAACGCCCAGCTGAAATAGCAATCGAGATGAGTATCGATCACTAAGAGGCAGGCGGTTGCAAGGACTAAGAAGAGGGTGGATAGGGAGACGCTAGGGGTGGTCTGGTGCGATGGGATAGAGGGAGGGGAAGCTCATCCACAGCATTGAATTCAGAAATCCGTTTATCCATGCAGATATATGGATCGATGGAGTAGTGCACCCAGAGCCAGAGCTAGCTGCTAGCAGATCAGAGGAAGAAGAAGGCTGTGAGCTAGCAGATTAGAGTGGTGCCAGCTGATGGCTGCATGCATGTGGCTGTGGGACAAGGCCAGATTCGGTGGTGGTGGAGGAGATCCAACACTGT
This sequence comes from Alopecurus myosuroides, assembly GCA_028641055.1. Lineage (NCBI taxonomy): Eukaryota > Viridiplantae > Streptophyta > Magnoliopsida > Poales > Poaceae > Alopecurus > Alopecurus myosuroides. Next base: position 9,585,980 of record CM054060.1, on the reverse strand, counting down.
TCTGTCGTTGCTGTCCACACACACTCTGCAATTGCGTAACAGTGGAGGAGAAATTTTTGTGCACGCCATGTGGCTGCTGATGACGACGAGCTAGCTGCGTGTGGACATAGTACCCAAAGCGATCGAGCTGGTCACGAGAGCACACACTGGCACGATCAAGGAAGGGGAAACATTTTGGATAAGAAGTGACTGCAATCGAGAAAATCATGAGCAATCGTGATAAGAGCCATCAGTTCCGACAAAAAAAAAAGGTGAAACCGTTTGCATTTGTGAATGCGCCACTACAACCGCGAGCCATGAGTAGGCAATCCAAAAGTGCGAGGTATGGGACGGTGGAGAGTTTAGTCCATACCTTCGGCACAGTACACTATATTTCGGGTGAAAGAAACAATGGATAAAAAATAAAGATATGAAAAGTAGTATCTACAACCTTATTTTTGTGGATTACAACTCGTGGATACCAAATAGGTACAGAACAATATGATTTTCATACCAAAAACAAAACTAACATATTTTCCATGGTAAGGATGGATATACACCCAGTTTATGGGTGAATCTAAAAAAAAAGGACGAGCACCACAAGCAAGCAAGAGTAGGGGAGATGAATGACAAACTACTTTTTAACATCACGCATACTCACTAGTGGAAACAACCCCTCTCGTCCAGGGGGCCGGGGGGCAGCTGTCCCGGTTGCAACCAAATCCGGGACAAATGCCCTGCATTGGTCCCGGTTCGTGCGCCCGGGGCAACAGGAATCGCCTGGGCGCATTGGTCCCGGTTCGTGGGGGGCATATCGGTCCCGGCTCTTGCCACGGACCGGGACCAATGCCCAGCCACAGGCCACGTGGCACGCGCATGACCTATTGTCCCGGTTCAGTCCACGAACCGGGACCAATGCCCCCTTCCCCTATATATACTGCCCCAGCCCCCCCTCCTTCCATTTTTTTTTTTGCTTGGAGGTGTGAGAGAGTGTGGTGTTAGTGTGTTTTTTTTTACTATGCACACGAGGTGTTCGACGAAATTCCTGAGACGCACACAAGCTCACTGAAAATGGTATCTTCGACCGAGGTTAACAAATTATCTTTTTCATCTGTAACTGATACATAAAAAAATATTATTTGTCGATGTACTGTGGTCATCTCTGTATTAATATGTTATTGTAATGTATTTTGATAAACTTAATTATATGATGCAGATGGATGCACGGCAGCGATGGATGTACGGTGACCGACGCACTTCCGAGTATATGGCAGGCCTGAATGCATTTCTTGCTGTAGCTCAGGCGAACAAAGATAATGGCTTCATGTGTTGCCCATGTGTTGATTGTCGGAACGTCAGAGAACATTCTTCCGAAAGAATCCTTCACGGCCATCTACTTCGGAGAGGTTTCATGCCCAGCTATAATTGCTGGACCAAGCATGGAAAAAGAGGGGTTGTGATGGAAGACGATGATGAAGAAGAAGAAGATCCTTTGTTCCCTGAATACGACGATACTGCAATGGAAGAGAATGCAGAAGAAGGAGGTGATCAAGAACAGGCATCAGAAGAGCCCGATGATGATCTTGGCCGAGTTATTGCTGATGCAAGGGAAGACTGTGAAAATAAATTGGAGAGGTTGAAACTGTACAACATGTTACAGGATCACAAAAAATTGTTGTACCCAAATTGCGAAGATGGTAGCACAAAGCTCGGTACCACACTGGAGTTGCTGAAATGGAAGGCACAGAACGGTGTGACTGACAAGGCATTTGAGAGTTTACTTCAACTAATGAAGCCAAAACTTCCAAAGGATAACGAATTGCCTGAGAGTACGTACGAAGCAAAGAAAGCTCTCTGCCCTCTAGGATTAGATGTGCAGAAGATACATGCATGCATTAATGACTGCATCCTCTTCCGCGGTGAGAAGTACGAGAATTTGGATGAATGTCCGATATGCACTGCACTGCGGTATAAGATCAGAGCAGATGACCCTGGTGATGTTGACGGCGAGCCCCCCGTAAGAGGGTTCCTGCTAAGGTGATGTGGTATGCTCCTATAATACCACGGCTGAAACGTCTGTTTAGAAACAAAGAGCATGCTAGGTTGTTGCGATGGCACAAAGAAGACCGTAAGAAAGACGGAAAGTTGAGGCACCCCGCCGATGGATCGCAGTGGAGAAAGATCGAGAGAGACTTTCCAGACTTTGCAGGAGAGGCGAGAAACTTATGGTTTGGCCTAAGTACAGATGGCTTTAATCCTTTTGGGGAGTAGAGCTCTAGTCATAGCACTTGGCCTGTAACTCTATGTATGTACAACCTTCCTCCTTGGTTGTGCATGAAGCGCAAGTTCATTATGATGCCAGTTCTCATCCAAGGCCCGAGGCAACCTGGCAACGACATTGATGTGTATCTAAGGCCATTAGTGGAAGAACTCTTACAATTGTGGGGCAAACCAGGTGTACGTGTGTGGGATGAGAACGAACAAAAGCCATTTGACCTACGGGCGTTGCTTTTCGTAACCATCAATGATTGGCCTGCTCTTAGTAACATTTCCGGACATACAAACAAGAGATACAATGCATGCACACACTGTTTAGATAATACTGACAGTGTTTTTTTGGATAAATGTAAAAAGGTTGTATACCTGGGGCATCGTAGATTTCTTCCGATCAAGCATCCCGTAAGAAAGAAAGGAGGGAAGCATTTCAGAGGTGAGGCAGATAACCGGAAGAAGCCTGAGCTGCGTAGTGGTAATGATATATTCGATATGGTCAAGGACCTAGAAGTAATCTTTGGTAAGGCTGCTGGCAGCCAACCAGTTCCGTACGGCCCTGATAAGCACGCACCCATGATCATATAGTTCTGTTTGATCAGTATTTTGTATTGACCAGCATAAACAGCCGAAAACTGTTTTGACTGACTGCTTTACATCGATAGGGGATGCAGTTGCTTCTGCTTGGCCAGGGACTGTCCACCGCTCGGATATATATCAAAATGCAACGAAAGTATTAAGGGATATATTGCACTGTTCGGAAACTTTCGCTCATGATTTTAGTAGGTCTTGGCGAAGTACAATCTGAAGGATAACGAGTGGCTAAGTAGATTGTATGAGGATAGAGAAAAATGGGTTTTGCCTTATGGGTGTCATATATTCTGCGCAAATATTGCAGTCATACTTTGAAGTGATAGCAGAGATACCATCCTGACAGATATCCTTAAAACAGAAATAGAGCTTCGGTACTTCTTTAACAGATATGATAAATTTTTGGAGGAGAAACGTCTAACTGAACAACGAAGATCCCAAATGTTGAAGGCGGATGGGAGCACGACGGAGACGGTGGACGAGCAGAGGAGAGGAAAGCGCGACAGCAACGGCGCGGTCTCCTCCGCCCGACCGCCCGTCTCTGCTTTAAGTCTGATGCTCCCGCTGAGGCTTGCCGCGTACACGGAAGTTACTATGTTTTCAAGCCGGGGTCGGGATAAAGGGAGACGAAGATCTCAAATTCACCGTGTCAATAAGGTACAACTCGCTTTGTCGAACTTTATATAAATCACCCGGGATGCCTTGTATGCTCTGGACTAACTCGGAAGATCACGAGAGAAAACAAAAATTGTAACATTTTTATATTCAAATTATGTACAAATGGTAAAATAATTAATAGTTTCAGTAGTTAGAAAAATTATTTAGTTAAACGAAAAATGGATTTAAATTAGTTATGCAAATTCTAGTGTTTTTCATGTTGAAATTTTTGTCAAATTCGAAAGTATATAGAAGTTGTTAATGTGCAAACTTAATAATTTTCAAACTTTGGCGCTAAAAACTTTTGGGCGCGCAGGGTGCCACCCCCAAAATTCGAAATATGTTTTTGGTCCCGGCCCGTGGTACCAACCGGGACCAAAGGGGCTCTAGTCCCGGTTGGTGGCACGGGCCGGGACCAGAGGCCCAGGTGTATAAAAATCGCGGCCCTCTCTCCAGGCCGAACGAACACCACAGGACAGTGGACATAGCTTGGCGAAGCCCTGCCCCGGCGGCGGGAACGAGTAGACAGATCCCGCCGGCGGACCGCCGGCGGGGATGGGCTAGAGACACGGTAGACTAGGGCACACAACTTATATTAAAAAAGGCCAGTGGCCTTGCTTACATAGATAGGGGGCGGCGCGGCCACAGGCGGCCAGCCGTACTTGCATAAAGGGGGCGGCGGCGCGGCCACGGGCGGCCGGCCGTTTTCTTGGGGGGTTGCTTAGTCTAGGGGGGGTAGCTTAGTCTAGGGGGGCGCACCGGCGCCGATCTACTCGTCCTCCTCGTCGGAGGAGATGCACTGGTAGGGGGGTGGCTGCCACAGGTGGGCAGGCGGCTGGGCCGGGGGTGGAGGCATCGGGGGCATCGGAGGCGCGTACGGCGGTGGCGGGGGCAGCACCTCCTGCGGCGGCGGCGGTGGGGGCAGCTCCTCCTGCTGCGGCGCCCAAGCGCCGCCGGTCCAGACCCAGGACATGCCGTACTCCAGGCCTGGGGGGAGCGGCTGCGGCGGCGGCTGGTCCTCGGACGCCTCCCAGTCGGCGTACATCTGCTGCCACCAGGGGGTAGGCTCGGTAGGGGGCGGCGGCGGCGGCATGGCGGCGGCGGCGGCGGCGGCGGCCACGACCCGCTCCCACCGCTTGATCTCGTCTTCCCGGAGGGAGCGGCGGGAGGCCTCGCAGGCCTCCTCCATGGCGGCCCGGAGCTCGGGGTCCTCCTCCCCGGAGAAGTCCTCCGGGATGTCCTCGAGGAGCCACAGCTCCCTCTCCCGGCCGGGCGGTGGCGCGGGGTAGTCCGCCACGTCCGCCTCGTGGGGGGCGGGGATGAAGGAGCGCCGGCGCTGCTCGTGCTCCTGCTCGAGCCAGGCGGCCCAGTAGGGGGAGCTGCGCGCGTACGCGCGCTCCCTGCGGACAGGGGCCGGCAGGAGGTCGCGCCGGCGGTCGATCTCCTCGAGCAGCGCCTCGCCGGTCGGGACCGGCGGCACAGGGATCCGCTGGGGGTTCAGGTGCCAGCCGTCCGGGAGGTGGACGTCAGCATAGAACACCGGCGTGGCGTTGTTCCAGTGCCACTTGGCCTCATCCCCCCGGACGTACCGGCGGAACCTCTTGCCCTTGGGCGCGGCGCGGGGCGGCGGGCGTGCCGCCGGAGGTGGCGCGGGGACGCGCGGCGTCCCGCCGAGGCGGACACCTCCAGGGCCGTAGCCGAAGGCCTCCGCCGGCGGGGGTGGGACGCGGCCGGCTCCGCTCGAGGAGCCTTCGTGGTCGTTCCTGGGGCGCTTGCCGGAGCCGCTGCCGAACCAGCGGGACATGGTGGCTATGGTTGCTCTGCCTTGGGCGCGGCCGGGGTGGATGGGTTGTACGGGCGGCGGGGGCCCTTTAAAAAGGACCCGGGGGGGTCTGGCATGCCAACTGGCGGCCTGAACGTGGCGGCGGTTGCAGGCGGCCATGAATGCGGGCAGGAGCCGAGGCGTGGCGGCGGTTGCAGCTGTGGCACGCGCGCGTGGGGAAGTGGGGGCGCGGGAAGCCGAGGCGGGGCGGGAAGACGAGGCGACAGTGGCCCTTTGACCGTCCTGTGGTCTTAATTTAAGGGACCAGGCGAGCCAGCCACCAGGCCGCTGGCCAGTGGCCCCTTCGAACCGTTGACTGACCATAATAAAAGACGCGGGCCAGTGGGCCCTTCGAACCGTTGACTGACCATAATAAAAGACGCGGGCCAGTGGGCCCTTTTGACAAAAAAATGTGGCCAGTGGGCTTAATAAAAGACGTGGGCCTGGACGCGGTTGGGGAAGGGGAGGCCGGCTCGGGATTGGGAGACTGGAGCCCAAAAGACGTGGGCCTGGACGCGAAAATTGACGATTATATATATTTTTTTCAAAAAAGTATCCATCCTGGTCCCTTGAACGAACCGGGACGAACTCCTTGGCCCAGGTTCGCCACGTGGCCTATCCTTACCATCCCGGGTCCTGGCACAACCGGGACAAAAGGGGGAGGGCCATTTGTCCCGGCCAGCCCATCCCGGTTGCACAACCGGGACAACTGGCCCTTACGACCCGGGACAAAAGGCCCTGTTTCCACTAGTGACTTTAGAACCAAGTACTTTTATTACACCTAGTGTTGATACATAACATTTAAGACACTCTATCAAGATCCACAAATAAGTAAGAATAATAGGGATAACGATATATAAAAAATCATCCGATCCAGGATTCATGTTTAGAATATTATGATAATTTGGCTATTACTAAAGATATTAAAATCCAATGTAATAACATATTATTGTTAAACATCCCAAATTATATTTTCTTCTATTAATCAAATGTATTTTTAATCATTAATATTAGAAGTTGATGAAAAAATATGTTAATTAATATATACATATATAAGAGTGTTATATCGGTTTTAATTGAACGATCAATAATATTTTAAAGACAATGTATAAATAACTACAAAATACATTTAGTAACATGACGAGCTAAGTCAAAGTAAAAAAAAACTATTATAAAAAAATGTACAACCAATGCAGATAATGATTTTTTGAGATCGTACACGAACATGTCAATCATGCGACAAAAAGAATAAAAAATATAATGCGATGAAATACTAATTCATAGACTATGACTTCATCCGTATTAGGAACAAACCTCCTTACTCTATTTGTGTGCAATCTATAACGCCAAATGGGACCAATTAGGCGTAGATAATTTCGCAACATAGATAGATTTTTCTTATTGGCAAACACAGCTATTCCTGCAAAGTCACAATTCCTAATATTTAGAAATGTCCTTTCAACAAGGATATTCTTTATACAATTTTATGTATTTCCCATAGCCAATTGCCAAGCATGCTAATAATAGCCTAGTATAGGATCAAATTTGATGGTACCTGAAATATCGAACATTCTGCTCATGAAAATTAAATTGGTAGAACAAATGTGGGATTATCTCGTTATGATAACGAAACTAACATTGTTTACTCCTATGCCAGATCGCCTTGCATTAAAATACTCACCGACTTGGATAAAAAATGGATATAATGATTTTTTACGGGACATTAATTTCTGATTTTTCTTGTTACTTATTGATGCATAATCATGGACTAACACTTTACATTTATTTGACCGAGAAGATTCATCATGATGCTAATTGCAATAAAACAATCATGTATAGCACTTAAGATCACATCTATTCTTATTAACAACACACTCCAAGCTAATATCCATATTATCACTCAAGTTAGGTCTAAAAAAGAGACATTAACGAGATACGATCCAGATATATCTTTAATGGTAACAAGTTTATGGTGCACTATATGATACAACTATAGATATTGAGAACTCAACATGAAACTTTCCCAAACGGTGACTACGCAAAATCTTGTTGAGAGCCATATCAAATAGTATAAGTACAAAATTTTAAAAATTATTGCGCTTTCATTAATCTTCCTAGTAGGGTTTTCAATAAAATCTAGAATGATAAGAGTAAAGACTTTGCAAAACTAATTTAGGAACAAGCAAGAAAGATAACATCCATACCACGATACTTTTAATTACGGAGTCCACATTCCACGATAATGAATTGAGATCCGAAGATATCAGATATAAATCTATCCTCTCCCACTACAGAACATGGTAGAATATTCAGCTACATTCTTGTTGGGACCTCGTAAACATAGAAAATCACATCCTTATGGAAAATTGAAATTCTAAAACTGCAAGCTCCTCAAAAGCACAGAATATCAGTTGAGGGTTTTAGCCTTTTTTGGGTCATGATTCATAAAGAGGATCGTGTTACCCGCAAATTGTAAAATTGATAAACCATCATCAACCAAATGTGGTACGACACTAAATATTTGACCACCCGCTTTCCCCCATTCAATGAGGATAACATGCAGATTCATAATAATATTAAAAATCATTGGAGAAAGTGGATCACCTTGGCAGAGCCTATTTCTGTTTGGGAGTAGAGACCAATATCGTCGTTGACTTTAATGGCTATACTTCCTCTAGATAAAAAAATAGTTTTACCAACTTACGCTAGACATGCTAAATTAAACTCCTTTCGTGATGAGCATGATGATTTCAGGGACGACTTTAAGGAGACTAAGGAGAAGGAGGAAATTAGAAAGGAAAGAGGTAGTGATGCTTACGTGATGGCACACTCGTTGGGAAACCTCAAGCGGAAGGTATGATGTAGTCTAGTGGAATTTTTTCCCAATTAAGGAATTAGGGTTTATCGAACCAGTAGGACTTCATAGTCTTAGAGAAAGTTGCTTGTTGTCTGGCGCGTCAGCAAGCGTGGAACCTGCACACAAACACAAACTCTCTCTTGCCGCAACTTTCCGAAAGGTTGGTCAATCTTCCGGTCTTGCTGAAAACAAGATAATTAAACGTATAGAGTCTTGAAAAGTAATTAGAACAACAAGGAAATAATTATAAAAGTGCTTAAAAGAATGTTGTAAATATGAGGAAAATATGACCGGGTGCCATTGGTTCACTAGTGACGTCTCTCCAAAGAAAACAAACATGTTGGGTGAACAATTTACTGCTGGGTAATTCACAAATCATGAACGTATAAAAATATTATCATGAAGAGATATAGTTTATGGGTTCTAACTTTTTAGGCATTACGTCAAGGCATATGGACCACTATCCAGCATGCATCCATATCTAAAAGTCCATCTCAAGAAAGCTATCCATCAAATCTCTCTGGAATTAAGTTGCATCAACGAAATGATTGCTTTGTGTGCAACAGACAAATGCATTAAGAACAATACGTAATGTAATCAGTGGTTCTCGTCCGTAGGGAAAATCCCTGCTGTTTCTTCCCTAGTGGCAACATCACATCCCCCATCCGTCACATTTCTGTCACTTGAGCGCAGATGTAACGGAGGCATGAACCCACCATCTAGCATATAAACCATCTCTTGGAGGTGAAAACAACTACGTGGCCAAGGTAATCATAAACAACGGAGATCATTGCAAGACAAGATAAAAAATCTCTAAAATATAAGTGAAGCATCGCAGATTGACATGGAAGAAATAATCATAATCTCATGGTTCATCGTATCCCAGCAAACACAACATGCACATTTACATAACGGTGGTCTCGATCATGTGAGGCAGCTAACAAGATTCTAAACATGGAGGCATAGGGGAGAGAACAATCGTCCAGCTACTTCTATGGACCCGTAGTACCAAGATGAACTACTCACACATCTGTCCAGAGGCAATCATGGCGACGAAGAGGCCTCTGGTGACAATACCCCCCTCCGGCAAGGTGCCGGAACAGGGCTCCATAAGCCCTATATTGGACTTGCGAAGTGACGGCACCTCTCTTTATGTTTCGTTGGAAATAATTCTGTCCCTGATGTTTTTAGGGTTAAAGGCAATATATAGGCGAAGGGGCGGTGGCCAGGGCGCCCAGGGGCCCACCGGGCGCGACCTAGGGTGGGGCTGCGCCTGGCACTCCCCTAGAGGCCCCCCTGGCTCCCCTCCGGGTGTTCTTTGGACTCCATATTCTTTCTAAGTAAAAAAATGATCTCAGTGGATTTTCAGCCCTTTGAGAGAATATTTTCTCCAGAACTTTCCTGAAATAGAAAAATAGCAACTGGCCTGGGGCATCTTGTTAATAGGTTAGAAAATGAAAAAAATCCAGAAAACGAATGAAAACATGATAATAAGATAAGAGCATTGGATAGAAAACAAGCATGGAACATCAAAAATTGTAGATAAGTTTTCAGCGTATCAGCATCCCCAAGCTTAACTCCTGCTCGTCCTCGGGTTGGTAAGTGATAACAAAATATTTTTTGAAGTGACATGAAGCCAACACAATCTTGATCAAAGTTATGTAAAAGCATTGAAAACTTAGATCAACGTACTTTAACAAAGGCATGATTTATATTATTTGATCTAATGTAAACTTGGCAACTATGTTGCACATGAAAAGTAACACACACAATTGAAAATAAATAATGAAGAATTGAAAGCAATAAGTTTTTTTCAATCATAAAGAAAAACATAATAACTTGGCATCCCGCTTGTCCTTCGTGGAATAGCAAAACATAAATGCCAGTACACCTTCAAAGTTTAAATGGTGACTAGATACAAATAATTTAAGAACAAGCAATGCCATAATCATGAATCAATCAATAATAAATTTTGGGACTATGCACATTATACTCGGAATCACAACTATGCTCTCTCAGTTGGTGCATAAAGTAAGAAGATGAAGACTCGACATAAAAGTAAAAGAAAGTCCCTTCGCAGAGGGAGGCAGGGATTACTCATGTGCTAGAGATTTTTATTTAATAAAACAGAGATATTGAAAATAATTTTGAGAGAGGTGTATGTCTATGTCAATGAATTCTATCAAATGATCTATCATCTTTTCATGTTTAATGGCTTCAAGAGCGGCTCCCATAGGAGAATCATAACATTCCCCTGTATCCTTTTTTTGCACAAGCTAAGCTCATGATTTCTCAAGCCCATAGTATAAGGAGATTTTAACATTATTGTTGTAGCTTAGTTTGGGCTGGGCACCTAAACGCCTGATCTTTTGGTAAAATTAAGGACTAGCATATTATTCATGCTAGTCAGATGTGAAGCCATCAGACATAAAAACATACATGAACTAAACCAGGAACATAAAATCGGTTAATAATTTTGAAATTTCCAAGGTAGCACATCACAAATTTATTTGGAGTGGCGGTGAAATACCACATATAGGTAGGTATGGTGGACACATTGGCGAACTTTTGTTTTTTGTAGTTGGATGCACGAGTAGAGCTCATGCTCAGTATGGGTGAAGGCTAGCAAAAGACTGGGAGCGACCAACTAAGAGAGCAACACCGACCATAATCATGCATAGCAACAAAACATCATTAATCAAAGCATGAAGTGATATTATGAGTCAAAAAATAAATGATCGTCAAGGCTATAGTTTACTTTGTATATATTCATACCATGGTGTGAGCTTGCGCCAAGTCAATCCAAATAAATCATTTTAAGGAGAATACCACAATACCATGCGTCAATATGAGGGAACAACACATGATTTAATTTCAATGGAACATTAAGCACTCGCGGCTATTTGAGACTAGTAATGATACATCATAAATAACTAAGCACACAATTAAAATAACATCTAACATGACATGCCAAAGTCTAAGCCACAGTCAAGACAAGCTTCATTTTGCATCACTATAAGAAAGAAACATTTTACTATTTTCCAACACCAATTAACTTATTTGAAACAAATCTGAAAGAAAATAATCGTTAAAGACCAGAGAGATAATCATATATAACTGAAGAAAACCAACAGTCCCTTGAACAAAATTTGAGTAAAAAATAAGGGCTAAACGCAGTACTAGCGAAAACTGAACACCCACAGAACATTAAGAGTGAAAACTAGATTGTTCTAGGCAATAAAAACAGAGCATATCTCTCTCCAAACTAAAATATGCTAGGATCCAACCATTTATTACAGAAAAGAAAAGAAAAGAAAACTGAAAGCAAAATAAAATGGCGCTCAAAGAATAACACGTTCCAAACCTGATATTTTTGTTGATGTAGAAGATATGCCTCGGTCATCTCCTAGTTGTGGCGTGACATGGGAATCCCCAAGATTGAGCTATTTTCCATCCTTCATTTCATCATATCATTCTTATCTCCCTACACTTGAAAACTTTCTCCACCTAAAACTTCTCACAATCTTCATTAACAGCGTTAGTGCATCGAAACAACAAATCCACTTGGATCAGTTTGAACACAAGTATAACACTCAATTTAAAATATTAGATACTGCCACAACTTCTTTTAAAACACCCCCTCGGAAAGAATCTCAAAATAAAAAGATTAAGAGGCAAATGTGAATATTGGCAGAAATCTGTCAAAACAGAACATGAGGTAAAGATGAATTTTTTCGAGGCATTTCTATAGATCAAATAAAAAATTTCAGAACTAATGAATGTTTGATAACAACCTGGGGCACGTTACCACAGATAATAAAAATACTCCTCGAGAGAACCAATGTTTTTGGTGAAACGCAAAAATCTAGAAAGAAAACAACAATTTCCCCCAAATCATACTAACTCTCTATTAGAGGATACTCTTGGGACAAAAATGAAATAAAAAGGATAAGTAGCGGTTGTTACAGAAGTAACAACTTCCAAGACACAAAAATAACAAAATAAAATAGACGAAAACATAAAAATAATGAAGGTAAAACAAAGTGGGTTGCCTCCCACAAGCGATTTTCTTTAACGCCTTTCAGCTAGGCATGAAGAACGAATCAAGTATTATCAATGTTCTTATCATCAAGATCATCAAAAAATTCTTAAATAGCCCCCTCAGAAATTATAATTCTTTTAGCAACATTTTTCATATCAAATTAAATTTTATCCACTTGATCGGCTAGCTTAACATCTCTCTCCTTTTGTTCCTGGATATTCTTCTCTATAGCACCCAACTTTTCTAACACTTGTTTTATTGAAATATTAGTCTTGTTCTCTTTGTAAGGGGCGTTTCCTACTAAATTTCTAATAGCCTTATAAGCCTTAGGAGTGGGGCTCCTAGAAAATTTCCTCTTGTTGAAGTATTGAGAATGAACCTATACCACATGGTGGTACCCACATATAAGTTTCTAAGAATGATCTTGCTAGTTTTTTAGTGGATCTATTTTGAGTATCGTTAATTCTAAACTAGGCATCTTGTAAACTTTCTCCACCTCTTTGTTTGAAGGTGAAGATCTCAGACTCGGGAGACACCACAAAAGGAGTAGAGCTAGACATACTAACAAAATAAACAAACAACAAAAATAAAAGACTAGAAACTAAAGAACTATTTTTTTGGTCCAACATCCTTCAAAAGGGCGTAGCTCAACACCGTATGTGTTCTGGTGTGAGAAGCTGAAATCGAAAAAAAAATCAAGCGACGGCAGGAAGATGAGCCATACCTTGCAAAGGTTTTGGCAAAAATCTCCGAGAGAATGGAGTGGGCGAAGTGGGAGCAGGTCAACATATCGAGTAGAATTGTGTAGATTCAGAAAAACATGATTGCTTTTGATCATGCGCATTTAAACATGTCATAATTTTTAAAACTTTGCATTTTGTTCGTCTTGCATTGTTTTATAGAGTAATAAATCAAAATCTTATTTTAAGTAGACCAAAACCCTTCTATAAAGCTTTATATGAGCTAGGGTTATTTTTTTTTTCAAATTTAGTCCATAATACTCCTTCTGTATTTGAATATAAGGCCATTTAATATTTTGGTATTTGTTTTTTTGTCAAACTTAGTTCAACTAGATATATTTCCACCAACCTCTTCCTCTATAAATAGAACATGCCTGACCGTGAGGTTGTCCGAAGTCGGAACAATAATTTTAGAACCGTTTTGCAATCTTTTTGTCCTCATGATTGTAGACTTGCGAAATTAACGTTCAAGTCTCCCCGGGAGTTGTAGAGCTTGCCCATATATGTCATCTGCAACATATTCGTCTCTTTTCATACACCATAGCCGATCTAAAGGAGTAAATCTTAGATCTCTCCTCAACCGTCCAATAATATCCGGTGAATATTTGACATAACTTAGATCCTCCGTCACGCAAAAATTGGTTTATTTTTATTATTTGAACCGCGGATTTTTTTTTAATTTTAGGTCTCGCCAATGAAAAATTAATATTTTCCATCCTCTTAATTTCTGATTTTTTTTCATTTTTACGCAGCCCCAAATTTAAAGAACCAAGTGATAGAATTTTGCATGTTTGTATGATCATTCAATTACTACATCCCCATTTTATTTCAGATATTCGTAAAACTTGTAAATATAATTTGAAATTTCTTACAAATAAAGGGATTATTAGAGCTCAAATCGAAGAGATTTTTTCTTGATATTCCCACCTAAATATTTGGTCAAACTTAAAAAGAATTGAACTTTTTGACCAAGTTTATACACCACCTATTTGAGGACAAGTTAGTATCTTTGATCATAAAATGGTAGAAACGTTTTCATATCGTGACAAAATATATTGTGGCCCCCTCACAATGTTTTGGTGTATATTGAGCAAAATGTGAGGGTCTTCTTGAGAAAATTTTGGAAGTACTGCAAAATATTGCACCAATATTGATGAAAATAATGGCCTGGGTAGTTCTTGTACTACTTCTAACTAGGTGTGGATTTGAGTTTTCGCATATGTTTTTTGAGTGGTCACCGAGTGAGCACAAATGCGCCCACCGGGCGTTAGGCTCAATGTGGAGCACAATGCCTAAGTGTGGAGAGACTGGAGCAGGCTAAGCGAGAGGTCGACATCACAACGTTTCGGTTCACGCAGGCGAGCGCGCTAAAGGACTGCGTCCTCGCGACAGTTTTGTCGGGCGAGTGATACACGGACAAGAACTGAATCAACTTGGGAGGCAATGGCCCAAAATCGACGGACAAGAACTGAATCAAGACGGGAGGCAACACGAGCTGAAATAGTAATCGAGATGAGTATCGATCACAAAGAGGAAGGGGGTTGCAAGGACTAAGGAGAGGGTGGATGGGGAGACGTTGGGGGAATGGTGTCTGGTGTAACGGGGTAGAGGGAGGGGAGGCTCATCCACGTCATTGAATTCAGAAATCCGTTTATCCATGCAGAATTGCAGATATATGGATCGATGGAGGAGTGCACCCAGAGCCAGAGATAGCTGCTAGGAGACCAGAGGAAGAAGAAGGCTGTGAGCTAGCAGATTAGAGTAGTGGTGGTGCCAGCTGGTGGCTGCATGTGGCTGTGGGACAAGGCCAGATTCGGTGGTGGTGGAGGAGATCCAACACTGTTCTGTCGTTGCTGTCAACACACACTCCGCAGTCGAGAAAATTTTGGATGACAAGTGACTGCAATCGAGAAAATTCAAACTTTTCTGAGAAAGAAGAAATTATTCTTTGCAGATCATTTTTCGAGGTAAACGGGGGGGGGGGGGATTTTTATTACTCAATCCAGTAGTGTACACGCAGAGCTACTGCCCAGCTAGTGGTAGTGCTGAAAGGCTAACAACAAACATAATGGATGGCTGTGGGATAAGGTCCAAAAATTCAGCCGTTGTCGCTACTTTCTACGTACACGCACATCAAACAACTAAGCAGGTTCCTGTTAGTGCGGCAGCTCGCTTCCTTATTCCTCCTATCCCCTTTCTTTTCTCCCAAATCACTATAACACTGGTTATTTCCCTGTTTACATGGAAAGAGGTGGAGGCCCGGTTGGAAGCTGGCTGTGAGAGCAATCACGTCACTATATCCGAACAAAAAAGGTGAATCCGTGTGCATATGTGAATGCGCCACTGCAACCATGAACCTTCATTAACCGATCAATGAGCAACCGAAAAGTGGGGTTATGGGACGGTGGGGAGTCACTAGTAGAAAACCCCTATTGGTTTTAACTCTAGTCCACAATAGCTTACCAACCGGGATCAGAGGGGGACGGGGAAACCGTTCGCGTCGCCTCGAACCCTTTTAGTTCCGCGTCGTAACACGGCCCGGTACAAAAGGTTTTCTGGCAGCTGTTCCCGTCGCCTCGCACACGTTTAGTCTCGGGTCGTAACACGGCCCGGGACTTAAAGTCGTCGTGGCAACCATTCGCCTGGCATGAGAGCATTTAGTCCCGGATCGTAATACGGCATGGGACTAAATGCCCAAACCGTTTGCCTCCCGCGCTTCGGAAGTTGTTCCACCGTCGGGAAGAGGCTTAAAAAAGATAAACTTTAATTGCTACAGTACCGGGCCACATCTCTTCTTTCTCTTCTCTTCTCTCTTCATCCTTCCACATTCTCCACCATTGGACTAGAGAATTTGAACGTGATCACACATGGTCGGAAGATCAAAGTCGCATACACGAACGAGAGCAGGAGGGTTCCGGGTTTTCTTGGCCTCTTGAAGCAATGGCTTCGCGATGATGGCGGGGATTTTCTTGGCCTTGATCTCGAGTACACGACCGATCAAGAAAATATGACCGTCATCCAAATTGCTCACAAGAGGCGTGTCCTTGTCTTCCAATGCGCAAGGTAAACACAAACTTTCTCTGACCGATCTTCTCCTCTCTCTTTCTTTTCTCCAAGATCCGGGACTAGGATCGGAAATTGAATAGGATAGAAACATGTACGTGTATCCATGTGTATTCATATAGCAATGTATATTCTAAATTCTATTTGTATTCATTGGAAATGGCATAGGATAGCAACATGTACGTGCATGTAGCCACATGTGTACGTATTCATATAGCAATGTGTGTTGGAAATTCCATTTGTATGCATATGTCAAATTATGCATTAGAAATTGCATAGATAGCAACATGTATGTGTATGAATAAATTTGTTGCAGCGGCGTTTAACAATTGTTTCATTTTATTGTTGCATTGAAATATATACTTGTTGCATAACATTTGTTTCATTTATTGTTGCATTACTTGTTGCAGCGATATTAAAATTATTTCTATTTTTTTGTTGCAGTAGTGACAAAAATTGTCTAGAACTGATGTATTTCCTTGTCAACAGATGCATACGTTTTGGTAGCGTTGATATAAGGAATGATAGGTCGAAGATGAGGAACACCTGGGGTATTGAGATACCATCTCAGTGCCATATTGTTCTCCAGGAACTGTTCCAGCTTAAGTATGAGAGAACTTTGATGACTGATATGACAACCACATTGATCGACAAGAAGTACAGTAGTATGAAAAAAAAATTCCCCAGTTTCGGGCACAAACTTTGCGAGAAGAGCCCACTTGATCAGGTCAACATTGATTATGCAGCTGTCGATGGATACATTGTCTACGAGCTGTACCGTATTATCAGTATCTTCGGCTATGGACAACGTCATCTTGCCTGTTGGTCTCCTACTGTTTGGGATTCGGAGGACGAGTAGCTCATGTAGATGGGAGCCTCTCTCGTGACACCTATATACTGATGGGGCAAGGTCTCCTACTGTTTGCTTGGTGTGATGTTTATATTCGATCCGTAGAAGACTTATGTGTCATTTGTTTGATTATATCTATTTTAAATGTCTTTGTTTAATTATATATATATGCATGATCGATCTGAGCAAGCTTAATGAAGCAATTGATGTATATGTGATAAAATTTCGGAAATTTAATTTGATACCCGAGCTATGTTCAAATATGGAGCAAGAGAAAAAAATCTACCTGAAAATAATATAATATGTTGAAATGGCTAACAATTTGGAGTAAATTTTGTACATATTGATATATATATATATATATATATATATATATATAATTAATGATGGAAATTATGATATGTAACGTGTCGATCATATATATTTGAACTTCTCTAATTTTTCTAATCTACTTAGACAATATTATTTGCGAATTTTCGATTTTACCGATATTCATTAATATAAATAAAGCAACAATTAATTATTATTTAAATTAATTAATGATTATTTGAACTCAAGATTATTATTACTTATTTATTTATGTTTAACTAAATAATTTTTTGTTTCACAAAATAAAGACGTGCGACATCATAGTTCAAAGGTTAGCATGTTTGACACCATACTATTGTTAATAAAACAAGATTTGTTTCTTGGAAGCTGAGAGCGAAGAAACACAAAAGTTAAGCGTGCTGACTGCTGAGAATGGAGTAGTCTGAGAATAAGTGACCTACTGAAAAGTGTCAGTTCAGAGTGAAAGACGAGTGATTAGATTTAAAAATAATTGAGACTAAGCGAGAATGATTAGAGATAGAAATAATAAAGACTAAATAAAAAGGAAAATCAGAAAAAAAAAAGAAAAAAAATCGAGTCCCGGGTTGTATTACCATCCGGGACTAAATGTGCTGCCCCGAGAGTGCCCCGGGAGCTCCCCGTGTGCTTCCCTCTAGTCGCAGCTCGTGGGCCGCAGGACAAAAGGAGACCCTCTAGTTCCCGATGAATAACCAGATTGACATGCAGGATTATAGCCCATTACGGCTCGGGACTAGAGGCTCGTTTTCTACTGGTGAGTTTAGTCAATAGCTTCGACAGAATATACCATTTTTTCCGTGACAGAAAAGATGGATAAAATATAAAAATACAAAAATTTCTTTGGGGCCTTATTTTCTGGTTTACTACTCGTGGATACTAAATAGGTACGAAAAAGTAATGATTTTTGTACGAAAGACAACAAAAATGTATGGGTTATGCTTCGATACACCCCGTCCCCCAAACTTAAAAACAACAACTGTGAGGATTACTCCGTACCCTTTTCATAATTAAAGGTATGATGGTAATTAGCGAGTTATTAAAACTGTATGGCCTATTTGGACCCGTACATGTTGTACACATAGTACGGCGTACTTGTACGAAACGCTAGCATCTTGGTAGCCTCCTCCTTGTGGCCCAGTGCTTCTGGTAAGCCGTGTGGATAGCCCACAGTTCAGGGTGCGCTTGTTGGAATGAGATCCTCTAACTCTGCCACCCTGACTTAACGCTGACTTTGGGTCACTGACTTGTGGGCCGCGCGTATGGTGGGCTCCAGATGTCATTGACCCAAAGTCAGGGGTAGGTCAGGGTGGCAAAGTTAGAGGATCCTGCTCCGCCCTCGTCCCATGTTGGCCGCGAGCATACAGTTCTACGGCATCAAGCTAGCAGCGTGAGGCAACGTTTTTCTACGGCTCGCCCATCAATCTTGAACAAAGTAGCGTATTTGCCCTTTTTCTCAAAAAAACCGGAATGATAGGGCAGATCGACATGAATCAGAACCGGACGTAATCTTCCTTCAGTTGTCCTTCCCGTGAATCACTGGAATACTCCTCTAATTGCTGGGCTATTTCCTTTTTTCTGGCCACTTCTTCGTAAATTGCATTACGTTTGGACCCCTGCCAGCGACCGTGCCAAATACCGTATTGCCAATACGTAGTATACACGATCTGGATATGGGCTTGGGTGGGCCAACCTAATTTTAAAAGATTAATTAAATACTTAGGAGTAAAACTCCCTAGTAATTAAGGGGTGTACCGAAGCAGAAGCTAAGAGCATGTCTAACAGGCCCCGTATCACACGAGCGCCCCGTAAAATTCCGGCGGCATACGGGGCGCGTGCCAAAACGGCCGTCTAGCAGGCCCCGTATGCCGCCTGGCCCGTAACAAAATTTTACGGGGCCTGCTCCACCGCCCCCTCCGCCCCGTACATATAGAGGGTGAGGGTTCGGGTGGGGGTCCAACCCCCCACCCGCAACCCTAGCTCCGCCGCGCGCCGCCGCCGCATTCGCAGTTCCGGCGAGCAATTACGCACGCTTAGCCGCAAAATTAGAAGCTCCACCACCGCCATGAGCTCCCCCGACGCCTCCGGCTCCTCCACCGCCCGCTCCAAGCGCCGCCGCGAGCCGGAGACGCTCGAGGAGGCGTGGCGGCTCCATTGCAAGCACTCCGTTGCAGGGAGCCGCCGGAGCGTGTGGAAGTACGTGGCGTGGCCGGAGGCCATGCCGGACACGCTGAAGGACTACGCACCGGGCGGGAGATACTACACCGATGACCCGCCGCCGCGCCCGATGAGCGGCCGCAAATTCGAGAAATGGCTCGCCGAGAGGGAGCTGCTGCAGTCGTGCAAGCGCGGCGGCGACGGCGCAAGCGGCAGCGGAGGAGGACGCGCGGCAGCGGAGGAGGAAGCGCTGCC
Organism: Alopecurus myosuroides; assembly: GCA_028641055.1. NCBI lineage: Eukaryota > Viridiplantae > Streptophyta > Magnoliopsida > Poales > Poaceae > Alopecurus > Alopecurus myosuroides. The sequence goes on along the minus strand of CM054060.1, from coordinate 9,566,351 downwards.
GGCGACAGAGGAGGAGGAGGAGGCCGCCTTCGCGGCCGCGCTCGAGCTCTCGAAGCAGAAAGCAGAGGCGCGGGCGCGGGCGGAAGCGGAGGAGGAGGCGAAGGCCGTCGCCGACGTCGAGGCCTTCAAGGAGATGGAGGCGAAGGCCGGCCCCGTCGTCTTCCTCGACTAGTTAGGTTAGATTTCTAGCAGTTCTAGCAGTTCTAGCAGTTCTTGTAATGGTGATCTGAATGAATGAATGAAATCAAGCTTCATCTTCTCTCCCGCGTAGTTCGAATTTAAACATACGGGGCGGATTTAAGGGGACTGCTAGACGAACTCGAAAAACTGAGCAAGGATTTTCCTAATTTTCCTATACAGGGCCCTCTACACGCGATTTAGAGGGCGAAAGTTTACGGGTCCTGTTAGACATGCTCTAACATATATTGGATGGGAACCATGGACCTGCTGTTTATGGGTGTATCTCAAACAAAAAAGCCGAGCACCCCAAGCGAGTAAAAGTAGGGCAACTAATTCTTGACAACACATATACTTTAGAACCAAGTATTTTATTACACCTAGCATTGATACATCCAATCTAAACCACTGTCAAGATCCACTTATAATAATACGAATAGTATGGATACGGATACATACAAAATCATGGGAATACACTAATGATCTAAGATTCATGTTTAGATCAATGTGATAATTATAATATAACTAAATAAGTGACTGCAGTCTAAAAAATTCAAACTTTTCGGAGTAAATAAATTATCCATGCAATTACTGCCGAAATGCTAACAACAAACATATTAGGACAAGGTCCAAATTCAGCTCTTGTTGCCGCTGTCTACACGTACACTATGTATATATTCCGGTACATGTATTTGGTAGTATAGAATTTGTATTCCATCTTCTACTCTGTCTTTACGAGACTCGTTACCCTCCAAGTTTGTACCCCAATATATACTCGTCCATGAGGCTCAATAATACATCCACCATATTATCCCAATCTCAACCTTCTACATGTTATCAGAGCGGCGAGATCCTTGACATAGCCGCCGCGCACGCTTCCGCACCGCGCCATCCCCCGCGAGCTGGATCTCCATGATCTCCGCCGAGGGCCGCGCCGCCCGTACCTAGGGTTCGTCCGCCGGTCATGTTGATCGGCTGTCCTAGAAGTCTTTTTCTCCGCCTGTCACCTGGCCGGTGTTTTCTTTTTGGTTTACCGGTTTAGGATAGGTTTGCATCGCCCGCCGCCACCGTCGATCCCCGCTCGTCCCTACTCCGACACCAGCGTGATTACCGGCCTCTTCACCGACACGATGGATTCACGTGATGCGCGGAGGACTGTAACAATCATTCTCCGTGTGGCCTCGGCAGCTTCGCGCGATGCGACGGCCTTAACAGCCGCCTTCCGCCGCGCGTCTGCCCACCCGTCGCCTTGTGCCGGTCGTCGTCGCCCCTTCTCCAATCGGGAGTCCTCCACCAGCCCGCCTTCACCGTGGCTGCCTCACGCACAAAGCTGCCTTGACCGGCGCTGTGTTGTCCACTCGGCCTCCACCACCCAGCCTGACATCGTCATTTTCACGCTGAGCAGCACATCCTCCATCTCGCGATCAAGCGGATTGATCACCCGCCCGCCCGCGATCCGTTCCATCCTGGCTACGGGGCTGGCTTGTACAGTCGTCTGCGTGCGCCTCTGCAGGTTCCCGTGAAGACCGTCCGCTAGTGTGCATCTATCACAGATCGAGCAAACGGGTTGCCACTGCGTCGCCCCGTCGGGCCGCAGCGCCGCAGCCCAGTGGTTCTCCCGCAGCTCCATCAACCCGTAGCGCCGCGGCACGCGGTCCCACCGCCGCCCGAGGCCGTCCCCACGGCTGCCATGACGAAGCTTTGCCGCTGCATCGCCCCTTCGGGCCGCAGCGCCACGACACGCGGTCCACGCCGCCACCCCGAGGTCTTCCCCACCGTCGCCCTGACACGCGCGTCTCCGCTGTGCTGCTGCCTCTTGTTCTGCCGACTACATCACCGTCCACCTCTTTGTCTACGTCCAGCACCAGCTCAGCGCCAGAGTCGCCTTCATCCTCCCTGACCACTTCATCTACTCCGAAAACCATGGTTCACATCGACACCTTCTACCCCCACGCCATCTGGAGCCGCCACCGTCATCGAGTCCTTCTCTGCTGGTCCCTCCGATATGGTGTACAATTTGTGCTGGTTCCCGTCTACGCATGTCCGGTGCTGGCAACACCGACACTTGCCTTCGTCCACGACGTGTCCCTGGGCCCGGCAAGCCTGGTGCGACGCCTGTTCAACATCGACTTTGTCCATCTACGCATGCCTAGTGCTGGCAACACCGACCAGTGCCTTCGTCCACGACGTGTCCACGGGCTTGGCAAACCCGGCGCGACGCCTCGTCCACACAGTCTTCTTCACGGTGCACCACCACCTCAACACCACTGCACCCATGTCTAACTTGGCGCCTCCTTACGCCCCGCGGCTCCATGACGACTACCTCGAAACCGGCTACCCCGACTCGACATCGACCTCGGCGACTCTGGCACGGCTACCCCACCCTACGCTCTCGGCTACCTCGACCTCGGCACAACCGGCTATCATCTCGCCTTGAGCACTCATCAGGTTCTCTATGGTCGAAGCTCCAGCACTGTGACTCTACTTCAGTTTCTCTCCGGTCCGACCGTCCACGACGCTCTTGTTGTTCGTGACACTACCGCTACGAGTGCGGGAGATGTTAGAGATATATTCCGTTACATGTATTTGGTAGTATAGGATTTGTAATCAATCTCCTACTCTATCTCTATGAGCCTTCTTGCCCTCCAATTTTGTACCCCAATATATACTCGCCCGTGAGGCTCAATAATACATCCACCATATTACGCCAATCTCATCCTTCTAGCACACCATAACATTATAACATGCAAGAAACAACCACACTGGTTCTGAGAGCTGTCACGCCAGGAGATCCAAAAATAAAGGTGAAACCGTGTACATATGTGAATGCGCCACTGCAACCGTGAACCTACGGTAACCAAATAACCAATGAGTGAGCGATCAAAAAGTTGGGATATGGGGTGGTGGAGAGTATAGTCCATAGTTTTGGCATAGTACACTACTTTTTGTGAAAGAAAGAGTGGATATAAAAATAGAAATAAAAAATTAAGAACTTATTTTGCGGGGTAAAACTCGTATATACTAAATAGGTACGTGAACGATATGATTTTTATATGAAAGACAAAACACAAATATTTTATATGGTAACCAAGGATATCCTAATTAAGGTGTTCTTCACATAAAAATTACGAGCACCACAAGAGAGCAAGAGTAGGGGAGATGAAGGACAAACTACTTGTTGACATCACATAGACTCTAGAACCATTTATTTTGTTACAGCTAGCATTGATGCATACAAACTGAAACTAAGAGAAATATGGATCAGTATACAAATAAAATCATGTAATAGTGGGATTCATGTTTACTTAATGTGATAGTTTTGCTATAACTAAATAAAGGGAAATTCTTTGTAATAAGAATTTTTATTAAACATCCCAAATTATATTTTCTTGTATTGATCATAAATTGTCTTTTTAATCATTAATATTATAATTGGATGGAAAGTATGATTATTAATATATATCAGAGCGTTATTCCATTATTACTTGGACGAGAAATAATATAAGAAGATAGTGTATGAATAACTACAACATACATTTTGTAAAATGATGAGTTAAGGTGAAGTAAAAATAATTAGTATAAATTTACGAAGAGGGTTTATTAACAGTATAACACATAAGGAATAAAAAAATATAGTCTCAATGAAGATAATTTTTTACTTTTCTATGAATATACACGAACCGATCGGATTGATATGATTTTCAAGAGAAATGCAGTATCTGTGAGATAAACAGAGGGGGATCTCAGAGATTTCCAATAAAAGAAAACGGCAATGCTATTCAGCATAAGACTGTTTGGGGGGGGGGGGGGGGGAATTCATGCATTAGATAAAAGAAAAAATTTCATGCAACATTTTTTGGCAACTATTTCTTTTTTTCTAATCTTAAAACTCGTGAACTTTTTATTCTTGCACTATTTCAAATATGCCCTTATAGCAAAACAACAACATATGTAACAATACAAGTAGTAAGAAGCGTGTCACCATTCAGAACATAAAAAACTATCCAAGACATTTAACACACATGCCCCGTATATCTAGCATCACAGAAACATCTTTGAAACATTGGTGAAATACCTTTGTAGCGTACGCCTAAAAATGAATGAATAATTTTACTTGTGGGTACACTACAAAAAAGATAGTCACTCGTATCATTTTAAAATACCCTTTGCAAAATTGTAATATCCTAAAATAAGTGACCTCCACCACACCGATATCACCATCCCCGACCTTCTTGGCAATGAATCGGACTTGCTGAAGCCTCGCTGTCATCATATCATACAAATTTATGGTGCACTATATCATACAACTATAGATATTGAGAACTCAATGGGAAATATTCCCCAAAAAGGTGACTTCCCACAATTTTATTGAGAGCCATATCTAATAGTGGAAGTCCCAAAATTTTAAAAATGGTTGCGCTTTAATTAATCCTCCTAGAAGGGTTGCCAATAAAATCTAGAACGCTAATAGTCTATATTTGCAAAACTCATGTAGAAACAAGCAAGAAAGAAAGATACCATGTGTAACACCATATTTATAATCACGGAGTCTACCATAATGAACTGATACCCAAGGATAGCAGATAGAAATCTATCCTCTACCACCACCGAACATGGTAGCATATTCGGCCATATTCCTAGTTGAACCTGATGAACATTAAAAAATCCCATTCTTATGAAAAATCAAATTCCAAAAGCGACAAGCCCCTCAAAAGCATAGAATATCAGTTTGAGGGTTTTAGCCTTTTCTAGGTCATGATTCATAAAGAGGATCGTGTTGTCCGCATTTTGTAAAATCAATAAACCATTATCAGCCAGGTGTGGTACGACACCAAATATTTGACCACCCTCTTTCGCCCATTCAATGAGGATAACATGCATATTCACACTGGTAGAAAAAAGGCCTTCCATACGCCCCCATCAGTCCCCAAACGTCGCGCACCGTGACTAATGAGTCTTTAGTCCCGGGTCGGGAGGAGACCCGGGACAGAAGGTCATACGTCGCGGGTTGGGAAGCGCGTTGAGGCGGATGGAGGGCATTAATTCCGGTTGACCTGGCCGCCCGGGACTATTGGTCCTTTAGTCCCGGTTGGCGTGGCCAACCGGGACTAAAGATCAAACTTCTCGCCTCCCGTGCGGCGGTTTTTATTTCGCGAGCGAGGCAGAAGGGCGCCATTCCACAGCGCGCGTCGAGTCTCTCTGTTCTTCCTCTCTTCTCTGTATACTGTCTTTCTCCTCTTCGATCTTCACCAAGCAAACACCATGGCTGAAGTTTGGGAGAGATATGGTGGTCCCACACCATGCGGCAAGGTTCTGGACGTGTGCTACACCAACATTTCCGAGAGTCTCCCCGGTGCTCTTGAGTATTTAATCAATCTCTATGACGCCTCTCCCGAAGAACACCGGTTCTTCGGGCTTGATCTGGAGTATACGGCGAATCAGAGGGATGTTGCCGTCATCCAGATCGCGTTCAAGGAGTCCGTGTTGATCTTCCACTGGTCAAGGTATAACGCACACACGTACAATCTCTTGCATCTTCGATTTTTTTGTTGCATGCGAAGAATACATGTGTTGCAACATGTCTAACACGTTCTATTTTTGTTGTTGCAGTAGTTCAAAGGATTGTCCGGCCCTTGTTGATTTTCTTGTCAACATGGGGTTTGACTTTTGCAGTGTTGACATCACGCAAGACCGTCCGAAGTTGACGCGCTTGGGTATTATGATACCTGAAGATCACTACATTGATCTTCAGGATCTTATCCAGTTTAACGGGCCAAAGACCGGGATGGCTATCATGGCAACTGCCCTCATCCACGAGGGCTACAAAACCATGAAGTCTGGTTTCCCCTCGAAGTATCACCGTTATTGGGAGAAGACCCCACTGGAGTTGACGAACGTCAAGTATGCAGCCATAGATGCATATGTCTCCCACGAGTTGTTCCGCATCTACTCGGCGGGGCCATAGATATGTATGCATGCATGTAATGGGTTATCTTAGTATATAATATGTAATGGATATATCTTAGTATTGTGAGATCACTTATGTTTGTGTAATGGATGATCTTAGTTTGTAATGGATATATGTGTAATGGATATCTTAGTTTGTAATGGATATCTATGTTATTCATGATTGTGATGTCTCTACTCATATTTTACTTGTGATTTAGTTATCACTTGTCTTTTGTTGTTCATAAAACTATTTTTGTTTCCTATAGTTTTAAATGACTTGGATATTATTTCTATATTAATTCCTATACTATTTCTATATTATGTCAAACACACGTTTCAATACAAGCAAAAACAAAAACACATCAAGAAAACAAAACAGAAAAACTACAGTTCTTAATTTTTTGATATATTATTTGTATTTTTAAGATTTTAAAATGAGTTAGTATTATTGTTCTTATTTTTTTGATATATTATTTGTATTTTTAAGATTTTAAAATGAATTAGTTCTATTTTTCTTAATTTTTTGATATATTATTTGTATTTTTAAGATTTTAAAATGAATTAGTATTATTGTTCTTAATATTTTGATATATTATTTGTATTTTTAAGATTTTAAAATGAATTAGTATTATTGTTCTTAATTTTTTGATATATTATTTGTATTTTTAATATTTTAAAATGAATTAGTATTATTGTTCTTCATTTTTGATATATTATTTGTATTTTTAAGATTTTAAAATGAATTAGTTCTATTTTTCTTAATTTTTTGATATATTATTTGTATTTTTAAGATTTTAAAATGAATTAGTATTATTGTTCTTCATTTTTGATATATTATTTGTATTTTTAAGATTTTAAAATGAATTAGTTCTATTTTTCTTAATTTTTTGATATATTATTTGTATTTTTAGAAATAATACAAATTAAAAGTTAAAGTTTATTTATTTATTCAAAATAATTAATTACATCATTACTTTTGTTTATTAAAAGATTTATTTGAAATTCAGACAATAAAGAAATATGGCATCGACCAACATGTTAATAGGATTGATATGATACTAGTATCACATACATACGTGCGAAACACTTGGATGCGGGACGGGATGGAACTCGGAAGTTAAGCGTGCTAGTGCTAGAGTAGTGGGAGGATGGGTGACCAGCGGGAAGTTTGACCATGAGTAAGTAATTTGACTAGAGATAATTGTAGTTAGACACTAAGCAAATAATACAAATTCTGTAAGCAAATAATACAAATTCTGAGAAAAAAAGGTAGTGAAAAAAAGGAGTGAAAAAAATGGAGTGAAAGAAAGGTGTGAAAAATAATTAGAAACCAAATGAATTAAAAAAATTATGAAATAAATCTAGTCCCGGTTCATGTGGCCAACCGGGACTAAATGTCCTCCGCCTCCCGGCTCCGCCACCCGTCCACGTGGACGGGCCTTTAGTCCCGGTTCGCAGTTGGCGCGACTATAGAGTGGGGTCTTTAGTCCCGCATTGCTAGTCCCGGTTGCGCGGCCGGGACTACTGGCCCTGGCGAACCGGGACTAGAGGCCTATTTTCTACCGGTGTCATAATAATATTTAAAATCATTGGAGAAAGTGGATCGCCTTGGCAGAGCCCGTTTCTGTTTGGCAGCAGCGACCAATATCGCCATTGACTTTATGGCTATACTTCCTCTAGATAAAAAAACGTTTTACCAACTTACGTTAGACATGATAAATTAAATTCCTTTATCCGGAGAGTGTTTCTTTTCTGGAGAAAGGCCATTTTACTTTGTCGTTGGACCTTTTCAAAACCGAGTTTGTAGGATTACTCTTTTTTTTTTCTCCTATGTAATTCATGAACTGTTCGTGAACAGTTAAAACTCCATAAACTTCCTTACATGAGAGCGGACTGGGATGGGAGGCCGGGAAAGAAGATGGATAAGAAGACGACCACGTCCATATGCATGTGATGGTATTAGTACACTTGTGGGCATTGGAGGTAGTGGCAGGCAGCACAAACAGCTGACGGTTGTGGCGGTGGCACAGACAGCTGCAAGTCTTTGCTATCCACACATGCTCAGTAACAGTAGCCGGGAAGAATTAAACCACACACCACACATACCATGTGGATGATGTGCTGTGTTGCACATGGACCAAGGACTCATGATGCCATGAAAGGGAAAACGGTTCTGATAATGACTTGCAACCGTCAGGACGAGGAAGTCAAAGTTCAATAATCCTGGAATTGAGATGCGTACTACTACTACCGTCAGACAGTTATAGAGACTGAGTGTACGTAGGGTGTCCAACGAGATCCCATCGTCTCACTTGTACCCCATTTCTAGTTCAGTTTCTTGATTAACTTGTGTTAAAAGGAAAAAAAAACTAGAAATTTTCGAACGAATTATAATTGCCAACAAACTAACGGTTGCGGCACAAAATTAAGAGTTTAAGACAACCACGATTTGGTTTTAGAGCACGTACAGCGGGAGCCGCTTGGATGGACGCTTGAGCGAATAAAAATAATCAGGAAAAATCGAATTGATAGCTAGCGTCTTTGCTCTACAGTGCCAGACGCCTATTTGGTCGCTAGCGGAATTAAGAAAAAAATACGAAAATGCACTCTAGCGGCGTCCTTCCTCCACGGCTCCACATCGCCAGACTCTTCTGGTAGCCGCTTGGGACAGCAGTAGGCCTACCCGACCGTCATTCCTCAGTCCTCCTCGCTTCTCTATCTCGCTCTCTTTGCCGCCGGCGCCGAGCATCCCGTGACCGGCCGTCTCCCTCGGCGGTGCTCAAATCCAGCGAGCAGGGCGCTATTTCATCTGGCCGGCGACGAGGCCATGATATCTGGTACTCCGCCCCCTCAATTTTGATCCCTGGAGGAGACTCGGCCGGCGTGAATCTCCTGCTCTTCAGCGCCACGGTAGATCCTGGGAGGATCCTGTTGTATTTGTGTCGAATATTATGTACGAGTGGGGTTACGGTAGGACTTGGAGTTGTAATAGGTGTGGACAGGATAGGTAGTGTTGTAGTCGAACACGTGTATCCTAGGGCCTCTCATATAATGAGGAGGCACCACATGTTGTAACCCATGGCGACTTGATAGCAGCAGGCGCGCAAGGGGAGCCGGCGGTTTGTGCCGGCGACCAAGGCGGCCGGTGCAGCGGTATCAATGGGGAGGAGCGCCCATAGTCATGCCCCGCAGATGTAGGCGAGTTCGCCGAACTGCGTTACCAAATCTCGGTGTCGCCATCGTGCTGTGATTGTTTGTTCCTCGGTAGATCAACTAAGCGCCTACAAATTGTAACAAGTGGTATCAGAGCGAGGTTCGAAAGGCCGCGGTACGTTGATCTAAGAGGACCGATGTTTCGATCGGGCGTCGTCCCGACAGAGCAGCATGTGGGCGAGAGGTGATCGGAAGTTGTCGGAACTCAGTGCAATCTAAAAAGCAATTAGGATCCGGTGGTGGCCTAGCAGGAGAGCGATCATTGGTTGTTGGCTTTATAGGCAAGTGCATGCGGCACAGCAGCTGGCCAAAGGCCATGTGCTGCATCGGAGCATGCACGGGGCTTCACGTGTGTGCCCAGCTTGGCACATACTACGGTGCATGTAGCAGCAGCAGGCTATGACCACAATGGTAGGTGCATGCGTCTGCTTGGCGAAGGAAAGCTACCTCGAAGGATCGATCAGAAACCAGATTTGGTATGAAAACAAAACGGGACCGAGTCCCGGATGGAATCTGAGGCGGACGATTCCAGGCAGAGTCGGTCGGCAGAGTCCTGTGCCTTAAAGGCTGCAGCAGGGCAGAGCCGTGGAGAGCCGAGCAAATCGTTTTCAGCGGAAAATTCATCAAGGGATACGAGACAGATCCGTCGAAATAGCAGGCAAAATCAAGGCAATTGCTAGCATCGGCAGTTGAGCAACTTTGGGGCGGCAGTACGTCACAGGCAAAATTATTGCTACGTGCGCGCGGGTACAGCTGCTCAGTTATTTCTTCGCGGGTCAGCCATACAGAAAAAATCATGGCGCCAACGGGTACCAGATTTGAAGTGCAAAAGTTCGACGGGACTGGAAACTTCGCGTTATGGCAGACAAGGGTGAAGAATTTGTTGGCACAACAGGAATGCTTGAAGGCGTTGCGGGATGACAAGCCAGCTAAGATGGACACTGATGACTGGGAGGAGTTGCAGATTCAAGCAGCCGGGACCATACGGTTGTGTCTGTCGGACCAGGTCATGTATCATGTGATGGATGAGAATTCGCCGAAAAAGGTTTGGGAGAAATTGGAGAGTCAGTTTATGTCAAAGACTGCGACGACCAAGGTGTATTTGAAACAAAAGTTATACAGGCTGAAGATGCAGGAGAGGTCGGATTTTGTGGAGCACATGAATACCTTTAATCAGGTTGTCACGGATCTAGCACGTCTGAGTGTGAAGATTGACGACGAGGATAGGGCTATTCTACTTCTTTGTTCATTGTCACCGTCCTATGAGCATTTGATCACTACGTTGACATACGGCAAGGAGACTGTTCAACTTGAGGATGTCACTGCGGCGTTATTGTCCTATGATATGAGGAAGAAGAACAACGCAGAGGAAGGCGCTCATGGTGAAAGTTTGCTAGTCAATGGTGGGCAAGGCAGGCAAGGATACGAGGCAGGGAAGAACAAGAAAAAGAAGAAGGTGCAGTGTCACAAGTGCAAGCAGTGGGGACATATCAAGAAGGACTGTCCAGATCTCAGTGGTGGGTCAAGTGCTAATGTAGTAACTCAAACGGATGACTCAGACAGCGATATCCTCTTAGTGTCAGATAGACGGTCAACTAAAGGTGAAGCGTGGATGTTGGATTCAGCTAGCTCTTTTCATGCGACGCCCAACAGGGAGTGGTTCTCTTCGTACAAGTCTGGTGAGCTTGATACAGCCTACATGGGTGATGACACGGGCCACCGTGTTGCTGGAGTAGGTGACATCAAAATCAAGATGTTTGACGGAGTAGAGCGGGTGCTTCGGGGAGTCAGGCATGTGCCAGGGCTAAAGAGGAATCTAATTTCGCTTGGAGTTCTTCATGATAGTGGTATGATATTTCGTTGTGATCGGAATAAGAAGACCATGAGGATCATGGAAGACAAGGTGACCGTGATGATGGGAGAGAGGACATCTTCGCATCTTTACAAGTTGCGAGGGAGTACTATTGCAGGTGGAGTCATGGAGACTGGAGTTACGGGAGTAGCAGCTGTGTTCCACGGAGGCGGCGGGTCTGCGGCAGACTCGTCGAGTAGCTCTCGGTAAGCTACGAAGTAAACAACCCAAGTCCGGAGTACATGGAGATTTGACACTTGGACGAACTCAAGGTGGTGGAGGATATTCGCCAAGGTGGAGTTTGTTGTATTTGTGTCGAATATTATGTACGAGTGGGGTTACGGTAGGACTTGGAGTTGTAATAGGTGTGGACAGGATAGGTAGTGTTGTAGTCGAACACGTGTATCCTAGGGCCTCTCATATAATGAGGAGGCACCACATGTTGTAACCCATGGCGACTTGATAGCAGCAGGCGCGCAAGGGGAGCCGGCGGTTTGTGCCGGCGACCAAGGCGGCCGGTGCAGCGGTATCAATGGGGAGGAGCGCCCATAGTCATGCCCCGCAGATGTAGGCGAGTTCACCGAACTGCGTTACCAAATCTCGGTGTCGCCATCGTGCTGTGATTGTTTGTTCCTCGGTAGATCAACTAAGCGCCTACAAATTGTAACAGATCCCGCGCAGCTCCCATTGGCGAGCCCACCAAGCCCGCCAATCCGTTGTCGCAAGCCCCAGAAGTGCTGCGCTCATGGCGCCTCAGCTGTGGACGACGTCGCGTTGATGCGGCAACCGATCCACTCAATCGGCCTGGTAGGCTGGTACGAACTTCAAGATTAAGGTATAATTTCAAATCCTGCAGCTCCTTTGAAACGATACAATTTATTGGTGTCTGCGATGAGCATCTTGATTCCTTGGACTAGGTGTTTTGCTCAGTGGTGGGAACTATCGGACATTGCCATCAGGGGAAGGGACTATCTTTCCTGCCAAATTCGTTTTTGCTGGTAGTGGCAGCTCCGTTTCTGTTAAGATTTTTTTGATGGATTTTGCTTGATGGAGTAGCTACTATTGAGGTGGATTCTGTTAAACAGTTGAGGAATAAATTGTTCCACTCTCAAATTCTGTTTTTATAGCGACCGGAGCTAGCGCCTGACGCTCGCCAATCCGCCTCGAGCGGAAAAAAAGAAGCTAAGCGCCCGACGCAATACCTGGCGTCGACGCAAGGAGAAATCCCGGGGTCGAGCGGGATTCGGCCATAACTGCTGGGAATAAATTCCCTAGCGCCTCTACAAGCGACTGCGTTGTACATGCCCTAAGGAGAAGGTCCAGCACTATGCTGTTGCTGCTGTCCGCGCACAAAGACACTACCTGATCTGTATGTAACTGTACCAGTGCAAGGAGTTTTTGCGCGTAACCGTAGACTGTCATTCGATCGAGCTTGGTCTGAACTCTCAAGACCACACACGGCAAGACATCAAGGAACCGGATTCGGTCCCTCTATAAGTGTGAACCATTCAATTGATCAGTGATCTGCAACATGCAATCGACCGACGAGAGAGTCAAGATTAATTAAGCAACCCCCGGATGGTTGGGTCCATTCTTTCGTGTACTGTAGGCGGTTGGAGCAATTGGTTAATCTGCCCTCTATAAGAGCACCCACAGGCCACAGCGCGGAGCTAAAGAGCGGGCGCTAGGATTCGTTTCCTCACCGTTAGTCCTAATTCCCTGCCGATTCCAGGATTTAGTTTTGCGTCGCCGCTAAAGTAGTCGTCGGACGCTTGGCCTTTTCTTCTCACGGCCGGGGACATCAGGCGCTAGCAGTAATACCGTTTTACCGCGTCAATTAAGCGCCTCGCGTTGAGCGCAGGGACTCTTACTTTCCTTCTGTTATTTCAATTTTTTTTTTGTACTTAAACGCCTTCACAAGCACTCACGATTGTGTATTTGTTAGATAGACGATGATCCCATATTGCTATCACGGCCAAGAATTACATTCCGAACAGACTACGTGCCTAAAAGCACGTCTCGCGCATGCATGCACCTAAACTCGAGATGATTGGCAGCAAGTGCCCGTTGCTTATTATACTCCCTCGGCCTATTGATACATGCATATTTTGATAAATCCACGATTATTAATTTGGGATAGAGGAAGTAGTTACATGCAACTTTTTTTTTTGCGGACACGTAAAAGCTTGCGTGTCTGAGTGTATAGATTAGAAAGAGAGGTTACAGGGGATGGACGATCAAGTCCTTACACTTGGTGGAAAGGGATTGGGTGCATGAGATTACAGAGGGGCGTCCTGCTCCCAGGCAAGGCGAAGTACGCCCCAACGCAACTACCTCCAGAGATCAGCTAACCCTACCGCGCCAGCCAGCTTCCAGACGCGTGCGTCGCTTGCAATGGCAGTGCAAATATCTTGCAACGATGAAGGTGAGTTGTCGAAGATGACGAGGATGACGAGGCTGTGAAAGCCTTTGCGGAGGCGTTTGCACACCCTTCCTCTTGCTTCAGGCCACCAGTCCGCGAGCACGCCGCAGTCAGGGGTGAGCCTAGGGAGGCCACACTTGTCAAGAATCTCGACCCAAATGGCTCGGGAGAAGGGGCAGCCGACGGCGAGATGGTCGACAGATTCTGGCGCACCGTCGCACAGAGGGCATGAGGCGTGGCTCTGAAGTACATGCCGAATCCTACGATAAGCTGTCCAAAGTCGGCGATGCAGAGACAACCAGACGTGCAACTTGCATTTGCCGGGAGCCCAGGCCTTCCAAAGCACCTTGCCAGACGGGAACAACTCGTGTCCGTGGAAGAGAGCTTTGTACGCGGACGCTGCTGTATATACTCCATCAGGGGTCCACTTCCAAACCAAACGATCCTCACAGTCTGAGAGTGCAGGGAGATTCTGCAGGCGGTTGTGCAGGTGCAGGAGTTCAGAGATCACCGACACGATCAGAACTCCCGTGATATCACTGATCCAGGCGTTGTTCTCAAGGCCGTCGCAGACTGACCGAGAGGCCATCCCCAGCCGCACCAACCGCGGCCACCAGGTGGGGTGCGAACGACCTTATTGCTTGGCCTTCTAGCCATGTATCTCGCCAAAATTTGGCTTGGCGCCCGTTCCCAACAGCAGTCGTGGTAGAAGCCGCGAAGAAGCTTTCCATGGCCTGATTGGTGCTCTCGGGCAAGCCTTCCCAGCAGCTGTTAGGCTTGTGCCGCTGCGTTCTCTGAGATTCGATCATTAGTATCAACCATACCTTGTTCAATCTCGTTACCGACAAATACTATTTTCTCATTCCCATGATATAACATCCTTATGATCATATCATGTGCTTGTAAATGGTGTAGATGTGATATCACCGAGAGGGCCCAAAATATATCTCTCCGTCATTTTGGATGGACAAATCCCACTCTTATTCTATGAGTCTCAACTAACACTTTCCGAATACCTAACGGTAGTTTTATAGTCACCCTGTTACGGTGTGACGTTTGATGACATCAAAACACCCTTCCGGTATCAGTGATTGACATGATCTCATGGTCTAAGGAATAAGTTACTTCGTATATTTGATATAACGATGTAAACATAATGACTTGATCGCACTGCTATATTCACTTTGGGTATATGTTCATCGCATCATTCTTATAATGACATGACCCCGTTATTAACAACATCCAATGTTCATGATCAGGAAACTTTGATCATCTATTAATCAACAAGCTAGTTAAAAGAGAGGCTTTACTAGGAACCATTGTTTGTTTATTAAACACACATGTATCAACGTTTCTGGTTAATACAATTCTAGCATGAGAAATAAATATTTATCATAAACAAAGAATAAGATAATAACCACTTTATTATTGTCTCTCGGGCATATTCCCTTCACAACGAATTTGAGCGGGTGAAACTTGAATTCCCTGAAGGTCAAGACGGAGAGGTGACTGAACTCGGAGACGCCAAGAAGTTGACCGTTCTATGGCTAAAGGAACACATTGTGCTTCCAAATCAGACGGCAAGGCAATCGACTCCTCACCATTCTCCAGCGCAACAGTCTCCGCCGTGCTTGCCGTCTCTAGCGCGGTCGTCTACGCCGTGCATGCCATCCCGAGTGCGGTCGTTTACGCCGCTGCATCAGCCGTCTCCGCCCACTAAGTTTCTGCGGAGTCGTAAAAAATCACCGAAACGTGGACGATCGCCCCTCCCAAAGGTACCAAAGGAGATACGCAAGTTACGTTACGACTATACTCCAGAGCAAACCCGGGAAATCGCAAGGGACGAATACGAGGCGTGGAAATCGAATCCGGATTAACCCAAGCCGAGGCTGTCATCTGACTATGCACTACTAGGAAAATGGGCATCAGTGGCGCACTATTTTGGGAATCAGTGGCGCACCATGGTGCGCCACTACTATTGCGCCACTGATTCTCCAGGGAGTCAGTGACACACCAATGTGATGCGTCACTGATTCCTCAATGCTGCGCCACTGATTCTCCCGAGAATCAGTGGCGCATCAAGTGCGCCACTGATTCCCTAGAGTATACATGCACTTTAGGGAATCAGTGGCGCACCACACTGATGCGCCACTGATGCTCTGCGCCACTGATTCCTTTTGATGCGCCACTGATTCCTATATACGTATGCGCAATTTTGTTTGTACACATATTTATACTGTATGTATACATGTATTTATATAGGTTATACAATTTAAATAACAGATTGCAAAGTAGTATAAATAGACAAAGCTGGTCATTGTCGCAATCTGGTTCATCATCACATTCATAGCTAAAATACGAAATAGTAATAAGTTTTAAATATTACAAGTTCATCAACACATGTTTGCCCCTTGCAAAAACCGAACAGGTACCCATGCAAAACAGAAACGCAACTTCTAGCGAGAACAGCTCCAGTACACCTTGTTGGTGGTGCTCCTCGGCCACGTCCACTTCGCTCGTGCTCCACCTTGTTGACGCGCAAGATCATCGTCGCCCCAGACCCTCTACGCTCCAGCCCCTGATCGTCTTCGGTGAAGCTACTCGCCCTAGCTCCTCTGTGCCAAAGTTCCAAGCCCTCTGCCTAGCAGCTTCTCGGCGCCAAAGCTCCAGGTCCTCTCCTAGAGCAGCTTCTCGCCCCGGCTCCTATGCGCCAAAGCTCGCCGGTCCCCGAGGTCGTCTGCTTGTTGGAAACAATATTGCAAGCAAGTTATGAAACCTGTTAGCAAGCAAACTGAAATATTACAAGAACTAGCGAAATATCCGTGCCTTGCAATGGGTATAAAATGAATCAATACAATCTAGATGTAAATTTGGTCATGCTTAATAATGCACTCTACTTCTATTTCTTAAAGAGAAATGTGTTAAAAAAACCTCTAGTTTTAATATGGAAAGAAAGTATGCACTGAAATATCAATCTGAATTCTAAATAGCAAATCTGACAACACATGAAGACAGACTACAATGTTTTCCACCAACAAAATGTCAGATTCCACATCTAGACTTAAATTTTGTGCATCCGGCAATACAATTAAGCATTCAATTACATAATTATAAGTGGGTGTTCATCTCTCACATTTCATAATTATAAGTGAATTTATAAGCACAAACCTAAGGGAAACAATTACATGGTGATGCACTGACTGACATAGCCAATTACATGGTGAGAGTAGAAGACTACAACTACCTTTGAATAAAAGGGTTGTAGATAACTCGGTGAGCTGCTGTTGCTGGCTGCTAGAACCGGTAAAAATGCCTCTAGTAGCATCAATTAAGCACGCGCCCTGCGAGCAACCTCATAAGCAAGGTTCACTCCGCCAGCCGCCTTCTACTCTCACGGAAACAATTCTGGACAAACGATTTTACTGGCTATAGAATAGCAAGTCTCTTCGCCATCGCCACTGCTAGAGAAGAGCAACATCAAATTCAGTATGTATTATGGGAAAGTAAATTAGAGAGACTGGAAGTCATCATTTGTCTAAAGAGCAAGAGGAGCACAGAAGATTAGGATTTACGGTATCCCAAACAAGTATGACACCTACAGATCACATTATATCACAACAAAGACCAGAAACAGATTAGAAAAAATAAAAATAAGTAAAGTAATCATCAGACAATCCTTAATGTTGCAGTATTAATCCATGTAACCATGAAGAAAAATGGCTGCCGATAAACATGAACTACCACTACCAGTAGTTCACAGAACATTGCAGATTTGAAGTTTACTTCTGCAAAATAATGTCACAGACATGTACTGTAACAAGACTACAAGAGTAATCAGTGAGGCGAGATTCTGCCCCTTGTGCGTAGCAAAGTCGTAACTACCTTGATATAGTAAGCTCATCTTACTTTTCATCCTAAGCATCTTGACACAACCAAGAGGTACTCCATTCCAGCGCACAACGAATAATCTCATAGCAGTTCTATACAGCAAATGAGTAAGAAAAAATACAGGACAAGTAGAGGAGAGACATACCGTGGTGGGGGCACATAGAGGACGACAGCGTCCTCACGCCTGCTCCGGCGCCGCTCCAGAGTGGCCGCTCGAGCGCCATATATCGCATACTTTATACATTCTATATAAATAGCCACTGTCCACGGTATATATTCTAAACAAAAATAGCAAGGCAAGTAGGTTCAAATATTAAATCCAAATAGCTACTGTATATATCGCATGTTTATCCAAACAACAAATTAGCAATCAGGTTAGAATTACTTGTGCAATCTTTGTACTATGACTTGTAAATTATGTCTAACTTGTAGCTTGGATAAGACAGTGAAACAACGGATACCAATTATATACAGTAGCATGGTGAAGTTTGGTTTTTTCCTTATGGAATTAGCTTAATCATACATGTCAGTGAGGATCAGGATTTATGAAGATGGTTAGAATGGGAGTATCGGTGCTATTTGAATATAATACTGGAATCCTATTTGAATAAGGATATATGATACGTAAGTGGTACATATGAACTACAAACCTGGAGCTGCCGCTTGAACCTCACCATCGGGAGATCCATGGTTGGCCATCTCCACATCCATGGGTACGAGAGCCTGGGGTTCTTTCTCGGGCGACATCTACAATTCATTGTAAATAAGAGCAATGAAAAACGACTGACAATAGAACAGTGCAGTGCCGAATCCATGGGTATGATCTGTACTTCATAAGCACGAATGGGATCTGGAATCAAAAGCACAAAACAACTCACCTTGCAGTCCGCGTACGGTGCCGAATCCGTCCGATTGCCTGCAGATGCTTGCGGCGGCCGGCGGCGCAGAGGCTGCGGTTGTTCTTCCTGTGTACAGATCGGGCGGTTGGTTGTTCTTCCCGTGGCTAGGGATTGGGAGGGAGAAGCTCATGCATAGGGGCGGCAGAAAAATACAGCTCATATAGGGATCGGGGAGGTAGGAAATCAATCGACCAAGGAAGGCAGACGCGAGATTTGCGCTTTCGAGAAGGCAATCGCTCGCTCGTCGTCGCTGCCGTGATTTCTGTGGAGAGGGATTGAATCGGGGATTTGATTTCGGCCAGATTTTGGGTGCCGCTGCAGGCTAGGAGAGGAGGAAAGAAGGGGATAAGGTCTTGTGTAGCTAGCGTCCTAGCAATGCCTCGGTTAGTCGGTCTATTCGGGTGACCGAGCCCATGGACCGAAAGTACCGAACGTAATTCGGTTTTCATGGATTGTAACCGAGATAAGTACCGAAGGAATCGGTTTCGGTCACTTCGGCTTCGGTCCGAGTTAATACGGTTCGGTAATTTGGTCATCGGTTTATATGCCCACTCCTACTTGCTGGGGCGCAGCTCCAGACCGGCAAGATTGCTTCTTGGTGACGGGAGCGACTGGGTCAGGAACTCGAGGAGGCGAGTTCGGCGTCGAGCTCAGTGCATACCACAACCAGCAGATATGAGCAGCGGACGCAGGGCGTCGGGTCGGGGGCGAGCTCGTGGAGGGCGTGCAAGTAGGCAACGCCACAGACGGTGGACAGCGTTCTGCAGACAGTCCGGGAGGACGGCCAGGAGGTCGGAGGGCGTTGCTCGGTGTGGGGGTCGAGCATGGGGCGCGGGCTGCAGCAGGTGAGGCAGAGCTCGTCCGGAGCTTGGAGAGACGGTGTCAGGGACGAACAAGCGGAAGGGAGGGAGGCCAGCTCGAGGACGGGCTCGACAAGGAGCAGGAGAGGACGGAGAAGAGAGGGGCGGGGTGCTCGTCGCTGGGAGAGAGGGCGGATGTGGAAGGAGGGCACAAGGAAGAGGAGGTCGAGCTCCTGGCGGCGGGGTCGTCCTGGAGATGGGGATCGATCGATCCAGGGGAGTGTGGGTCTCGCCTGCGTGTCTGTGCGTGAGTTGCGTTAGGTGGGCTAGGGTTTGGGTGGTTGGCCGGTTGGGCCAAGCTGGCCTGGCCGGCTTCAAAACATTTTTGTTTTCTTTTTTTGTTGCTATTTTATTAGTTATCAGAAATTGTTTTTTGCCAATATTAAAAAATAGATTTATGGAACAAATAAATTCCAGAAAATTTTAGAAAGTAGGATTCGATGAATTTCAAATAGTTTGCAAGTTTTAAAAGCACGATGATGAATGATGCTATGAGATGCACAAAAAGAAAAAAGAATCAAGTTTCTATTTGGGAAAACCTCACTTAAATGGGTGCTGTCGGGGTATCAGTGGCGCATCACTAACGGTACGCCACTGATTCTATGGAGAATACATGGGTGGCAGTGGCGCACCACTAGGCGGTGTGCCACTGATGCTCCATAGAATCAGTGGCGCACCGCTAGGGGTGCGCCACTGATGCTACTGGGCATACATGGTACAACGTACACATGGGTGCTAGGTATCAGTGGCGCACCGTTGGTCGTGCGCCACTGATGCTTGGAGCATCAGTGGCGCACGGCTACATGGTGCGCCACTGATGCATGTACATGTATGCTCCGAGCCACATCAGTGACGCACGGTTACATGGTGCGCCACTGATGCTATGTCATCTATGCCCATTTTCCTAGTAGTGATGACCGCTCTATTCTGAAGTCACACCAGGAAATGGTGCGGTAGAAGAGTAGTAGCGCAAGCAGAAAACGCGGGAAATCAGTTGCCCAGCTCGGACAGCAGAAAAAACAATCCATCTCCCCGCTCAAAGTGATTTCCAATACCTAGGTGGGGCCGAGCACTATTGCTGACGAGAAAATTGATCCGGAGTTTATAGAACTGTACGGACCAGGGGCAGCTGTTGCGGGTATGTCCATTGCTGAGTATATCCAAACAGTAGAGTACTTCCCCTCTTCTGAATGTGCATACAAATACCGGCACGTGAATCCTCTCGTCAAACCCGAGGAGGTAAAGAATCTACCAACCAAAATGCGAAGAGTGCATAATTGGTATATGGAAGCCACTCGGAAATCTCAAGACTGGATAGTGTTGAGAGTTAGAGACGAGCACTACGGGTATGGAGATGGAATGGTTCTGATTCAATTTGATGAATTGTTTCAGTTATTCCAGCAAAAGACCCTCGACAAATCTATCCTTAGTGCTTATTGTCTGTAAGTACTTATTTCTGTAATTAAGTCTCTAGCTAGCTTACCTCGTTCATTGCATTCATATAGTACACTCATTATATTATAATTGTAGAATGAAGATTCTTGAATGCAAAAGAGGACGAATCTATGACATTGGGTTCATTGACCCATATTTTGTTAATCATATATAAGACTCTTGAGTTAGCTCCCAAGGATACAGAAGATAATATACTAAGGGCAATAAGGTTTCAAGAACACATACTAGAAATACTATTTCTTTACAACTTCGGGTGAGTGTTACTGTCTTATACACATTCTGTTTTCCTTACTCGATGTTCAGTGTATAATTGATGAGTTATGCGTGCACACCTTCCTCTTTCTTCTGCAAATCTTCCAAGTTGACAAAGGAAAAGTACTGGTAATGGACCCAAAACGTAAACCCCTTGAGCTCTGGGCGGACAAGCAGGAAATGATCAAACAGTAATTTCAATCTTTATATATGACACTATATCGACTAGTTTGTTTCATTTTCTGATATCAATTAATTGATAACTCCTTCTATTCTTTTTGTTTACCGGGCAGCGCTTGGAAGAGGTTCACAAGAAAAGCCAGGGGTGAATGGAAATCGGAGCTTACATTTGAAATTGTGCAAGTAAGTACTACTATCTAGATCGGAGGATCTCCTTGATTCTAGTTGATTATTATTTTGATTGAAACCATGTTCTCGTAAAGTGCTTGCAATAGGGAGACAAGAATAACTTGTGTGGATACTACTGCTGCGAGTTCATTCGTCAGACAACCTGTGACAAGGGCAAAGATTTAAACAAACTTCATGTACGCCAGTCGTCAATTTTTCTTATTACCATCTATTTTAGTTACTTAGTTTCATTATTATATATTGACAACTCTTCTTTATATTAGATCGAACGGCTCCAGGATGGTCTTCTACCAAGGTACCTCATACAAGAAACTTAGGAGGAAATTGCGGGATTCTTAGATACAGAGGTCCTAAATGTAAATGGATGAACTTGATTTTGTAATTCATTCATCGGTCATGTAATATGCTCGACATACTTTGATTCTGTAATATAAGTGTTCTTTCTTTTGCTATATATATGCATTACTTATTCACTCGTGGGATCCGTGAGGTCCGGCGAGGGGCCACCGAGACTCCTCTCTTCTCATGGGATCCGAGAGGTTATCCGGAGAAGGGCCAACGGGCTCCTCTCTTCTCCTTTGATTCGGGGAGGGGCCACCGGGGCCCCTCTCTTCTCATGGGATCCAGGAGGTCCGGGGAGGGGCCACCGGAAGGTCCATGAGGATCGCAAAGCATAAAAAAGAAAACAATAAACAGAAAAAAAACTCTACCGCGGCAGAGAAAAAGGCCAAAGTGCTGCCGCGGAAGAAGGGGCATTCATCCCAGTTCGTGGTAAGAACCGCGACGAATAGCCGCTGGCCATCTCCTACGAGCCCTGCCACGTGATCCACCCCCAGGCATCCCGGGTGCTGGTACAACCGGGACGAATGGGTTTGGGCCATTTGTCCCAGCTGCCCCATCCCGGTTGCACAACCGGGATGCATGGGCCCTTACAAGCCTGGACAATATGCCCCATCTCCACTAGTGAGGGTCTAAAATTTGGTCGGGAAAGCGTCGGGCGTAGATTTGGGCGCGAAAATGCCCAGATATGAGCGGAACAAGCTTGCCCGTGCACTGTGGCGTGACCGAACCGGCAATGTGATAGATTGTGGGGCAATCGGGATCCCGTGCTTTCACGGGATGCTACCCACCCCACTTCCCCGTGTCCCGAGGAAGTGCTAAATAATGGCGGCGGTCACGTAGCCACACTAGTGGAAACAGGGCCTTTTGTCCCGGGTCGTAAGGGCCAGTTGTCCCGGTTGTGCAACCGGGATGGGCTAGCCGGGACAAATGGCCCTCCCCCATTGGTCCCGGTTGTGCCAGGACCCGGGATGGTAAGGATAGGCCACGTGGCGAACCTGGGCCAGGGAGTTCGTCTCGGTTCGTTCAAGGGACCGGGATGGATACTTTTTTGAAAAAAAATATATATACCGTCGATTTTCGCCTGTGGCGGCAGGTTTTTTTTTTCGTTTTTTGGGCTCCTGTCTCCCAATCCCCAGCTGGCCTCCCCTTCCCCAACCGCGTCCAGGCCCACGTCTTTTATTAAGCCCACTGGCCACATTTTTTGGTCAAAAGGGCCCACTGGCCCGCGTCTTTTATTATGGTCGGTCAACGGTTCGAAGGGGCCACTGGCCAGCGGCCTTGTGGCTGGCTCGCCTGGTCCCTTAAATTAAGACCACAGGGGAGGTCAAAGGGCCCACTGTCGCCTCGTCTTCCCGCCCCGCCTCGGCTTCCCGCGCCCCCACTTCCCCACGCGCGCGTGCCACAGCTGCAACCGCCGCCACGCCTCGGCTCCCGCCCCGCATTCATGGCCGCCTGCAACCGCCGCCACGTTCAGGCCGCCGGTTGGCATTCCAGCCCCCCCGGGTCCTTTTTAAAGGGCCCCCGCCGCCCGTACAACCCATCCACCCCGGCCGCTCCCAAGGCAAAGCCACCATGTCCCGCTGGTTCTCGAGCGGCTCCGGCAAGCGGCCCCAGAACGACGGCGAAGGCTCCTCGAGCGGCGTCGGCCGCGTCCCACCCCCGCCGGCGGAGGCCTTCGGCTACGGCCCTGGAGGTGTCCGCATCGGCGGGACGCCGCGCGTCCCCGCGCCACCTCCGGCCGCACGCCCTCCGCCCCGCGCCGCGCCCAAGGGCAAGCGGTTCCGCCGGTACATCCGGGCGGTGGCGGCCGAGTGGCACTGGAACAACGCCACGCCGGTGTTCTGGCCAGACGTCCACCTCCCGGACGGCTGGCACCTAAACCCCCAGCGGATCCCTGTGCCGCCGGCCCCGACCGGCGAGGCGCTGCTCGAGGAGATCGACCGCCGCCGCCACCTCCTGCCGGCCCCCCTCCGCAGGGAGCGCGCGTACGCGCGCAGCTCCCCCTACTGGGCCACCTGGCTCCAGCAGGAGCACGAGCAGCGCCGACGCACCTTCATCCCCGCCCCCCGCGAGGAGGTGGACGTGGCGGACTACCCCGCGGCACCGCCCGGCCGGGAGAGGGAGTTGTGGCTCCTCGAGGACATCGAGGACTTCTCCGGGGAGGAGGACCCCGAGCTCCGGGCCGCCATGGAGGAGGCATGCGAGGCCTCCCGCCGCTCCCTCATCGAGGACGAGGTCAAGCGGTGGGAGCGGGTCGTGGCCGCCGCCGCCGCCGACGCCGCCGCCATGCCGCCACCGCCCCCTACCGAGCCTACCCCCTGGTGGCACGCTCTGTACGCCGAGTGGGAGGCGTCCGAGGACCAGCCGCCGCCGCAGCCGCTCCCCCCAGGCCTGGAGTACGGCATGTCCTGGGCCTGGACCGGCGGCGTTTGGTCGCCGGAGCAGGAGGAGCTGCCCCCACCGCCGCCGCAGCCGGAGGTGCTGTCCCCGCCACCGCCGTACGCGCCCCCGATGCCCCCGATGCCTCCGCCCCCGGCGAGCCCGGCCCAGCCGCCTGCCCACCTGTGGCAGCCACCCCCTTACCAGTGCATCTCCTCCGACGAGGAGGACGAGTAGATCGGCACCGGTGCGCCCCCCTAGACTAAGCTACCCCCCCAAGAAAACGGCCGGCCGCCTGTGGCCACGCCGCCCCTATCTATGTAAGCAAGGCCCCTGGCCTTTTTTTTAATATAAGTTGTGTGCCTAGTCTACCGTGTCCCTAGCCCATCCCCGCCGGCGGTCCGCCGGCGGGATCTGTCTGCTCGTTCCCGCCGCCGGCATGGCTTCACCAAGCCATGTCCACTGTCCAGGGGTGTTCGTTCGGCCTGGAGAGAGGGCCGCTCTTTTTATACACATGGGCTTCTAGTCCCGGCCCGTGCCACCAACCGGGACTATAGCCCCTTTGGTCCCGGTTAGTACCACGGGCCGGGACCAAAAACTAGTTTCGAATTTCGGTGGCACCCTGCGCGCCCAAAAATTTTTAGCGCCAAAATTTGAAAAGGGTTAAGTTTCCACATTAATAACTTCTATATACTTTCAAATTTGACAAAAATTCCAACATGAAAAATGCTAGAATTTGCAAAACTAATTTAAATCCATTTTTTGTTTAACTAAATAATTATTCTAACTATTGAAACTATTAATTATTTTATCATTTGTATATAATTTGAATATAAAAATGTTACAATTTTTGTTTTCTCTCGTGATCTTCTGAGTTAGTCCAGAGCATACAAGGCATCCCGGGTGATTTATGTAAAGTTCGACAAAGCGAGTTGTACCTTATTGACACGGTGAATTTGAGATCTTCGTCTACAACAGAAAAACCATAGTTTTCGTTCGAAGGTTTACTCTGCGCATCCACACGTATTTTCCCTTTATCCCGACCCCCGCTTGAAAACATAGTAACTTCCGTGTACGCGGCAAGCCGCAGCGGGAGCATCAGACTTAAAGCAGAAGCGGGCGGTCGGGGGGGGGGGAGACCGCGTCGTTGCTGTCGCGCTTTCCTCTCCTCTGCTCGTCCGCCGTCGCCGTCGAGCTCCCCTCCGCCTTCAACATTTGGGATCTTCGTTGTTCAGTTAGACGTTTCTCCTCCAAAAATTTATCATATCTGTTAAAGAAGTACCGAAGCTCTATTTCTGTTTTAAGGATATCTGTCAGGATGGTATCCCTGCTATCACTTCGAAGTGTGCCTGCAATATCTGCGCAGAATATATGACACCCATAAGGCAAAGCCCATCTTTCTCTATCCTCATACAATCTACGTAGCCACTCGTTATCCTTCAGATTGTACTTCGCCAAGACCTACTAAAATCATGAGCGAAAGTTTCCGAACAGTGCAATATATCCCTTAATACTTTCGTTGCATTTTGATATATATCCGAGCGGTGGACAGTCCCTGGCCAAGCAGAAGCAACTGCATCCCCTATCGATGTAAAACAGTCAGTCAAAACTTTTTTGGGTTGTTTATGGTGGTTAACTCCAATGAAAGTAGTTATAATCCTGCAATAATACGGAGGAGAGAGAAACAGAATAACAATGAAGTCAGACTGGTCATAGTTGTCAAGCACTCAATGCTTGCCAGCTTTTGACCGATCAATACAAATTATTGGTCAAACTTGCACCTACTCCATTCATAATCACAGAATATGTATAAATATCATTTTGGCTAACAAAATCTCGTTCATACTACATTATAAGAACTATGATCATGTATTCCACGTTTATTATTACACATAACCAACAACATCCCTATCTAGTCTTCTGAATTTTCTTCGTGTCCCTTGCTTATGATCGCTTCGGCCGTAACCATGGAGCATCTTCATTATTTAACGGGATGGTGGGGTTAGATTTCACTGTGAAGGGTGGAATTTCAACAAACTTATTATAATCTTATGACATGTCTGTCGTGTCCTCGATTCCCACGATGTTTCTTTTCCCTGAGAGAACTATGTGACGCTTCGGCTCATCGTATGATGAAATTGTTCCCTTATTTTTTCTTTTCTTCGGTCTGGAAGACATGTCCTTCACATAGAAGACCTGAGCCACATCATTGGCTAGAACGAATGGTTCGTCATTGTAACCAATATTGTTGAGATCCACTGTTGTCATTCCATAAAGAGGGTCTACCTTTACCCCTTCTCCATTCAGGTTGACCCATTTGCACTTGAACAAAGGGACCTTAAAAGAAGGTCCATAGTCAAGTTCCCATATCTCCTCTATGTAACCATAGTATGTGTCATTTTTTCCATTCTCGTTTGTTGTATCAAAGCGGACACCACTGTTTTGGTTGGTGCTCTTCTTATCTTGGGAGCTCGTGTAAAATGTATTCCCATTTATCTCGTACCCTTGAAAACTCCCAATAGTCGAAGATGGTGACCCTGCCAACATGTACAACTAATCTTCAACAGTGGTGTCATTTATAAGATGTGTTTGCAACCAACTTCCGAAAGTCTCCATGTGTTCGCGTTTAATCCATGAGTCATCCTTCCCCGGGTTTGCAGACCGTACAATATTCTTGTGTTCCTCGACATACGTAGCCATGAACATAGAATTTTGTAGAACTGTGTAGTGTGCTTTGGTCAAAGAATGTCCGTCCCTAGGTATCATTGTTTTCTTTCCCAGCGTTCCTTTTCCCCTTAGTCTCCCCTCATGCCGCGATTCAGGAACACCAATTGTCTTAAGGTCAGGAATAAAGTCAACACAGAACCCAATGACCTCCTCTGTTCCATAGCCCTTCGAGATGCTTCCTTCTGGCCTAGCACGGTTATGAACATATTTCTTCAAGACTCCCATGAACCTCTCAAAGGGGAACATATTGTGTAGAAATACCGGACCGAGAATATGAATCTCTTCACATAGGTGAACCAGGAAATGAGTCATAATGTTGAAGAAGGATGGTGGGAACACCAACTCAAAACTAACAAGACACTGGACCACATCCCTCTGTAATTTTGTCAGAATTTCTGGATCGATTACCTTCTGAGATATTGCGTTCATGAATGCACATAGCTTCACAATGGGTACTCGAACATTTTCCGGTAGAAGCCCCCTCAATGCAATCGGAAGCAACTGCGTCATAATCACGTGGCAGTCATGAGACTTCAGGTTTTGGAATTTTTTCTCTGCCATGTTTATTATCCCCTTTATATTCGACGAGAAGCCAGACGGAACCTTGATACCGTAAAGGACTTCAAAGAATATTTCCTTCTCTGCTTTAGTAAGATCGTAGCTGCTTAAGGAATGGCGCCCTGTATCTGTGTGCTTGTTGCTTGGGTCTATCATACGTTGCTGGTCCACCCGTGCTTCTGGCGTATCTTTTGACTTCCCATACACGCCCAGGAAGCATAGCAGATTGACACAGAGATTCTTTGTCACGTGCATCACGTCGATCGAAGACCGGACATCTAAAACTTTCCAATAGGGTAGCTCCCAAAATATAGATTTCTTCTTCCACATGGGTGCGCGCTTATCAGGGCCGTACGGAACTGGTTGGCTGCCAGCAGCCTTACCAAAGATTACTTCTAGGTCCTTGACCATATCGAATATATCATTACCACTACGGAGCTCAGGCTTCTTTCAGTTATCTGCCTCACCTCTGAAATGCTTCCCTCCTTTTTTCCTTAAGGGATGCTTGATCGGAAGAAATCTACGATGCCCCAGGTATACAACATTTTTACATTTATCCAAAAAAACACTGTCAGTCTTATCTAAACAGTGTGTGCATGCATTGTATCCCTTGTTTGTATGTCCGGAAATGTTACTAAGAGCAGGCCAATCATTGATGGTCACGAAAAGCAACGCCCGTAGGTCAAATGGCTTTTGTTCGTTCTCATCCCACACACGTACACCTGGTTTGCCCCACAGTTATAAGAGTTCTTCCACTAATGGCCTTACATACACATCAATGTCGTTGCCAGGTTGCCTCGGGCCTTGGATGAGAACTGGCATCATAATGAACTTGCGCTTCATGCACAACCAAGGAGGAAGGTTGTACATACATAGAGTCACAGGCCAAGTGCTATGACTGGAGCTCTGCTCCCCAAAAGGATTAAAGCCATCTGTACTTAGGCCAAACCATAAGTTTCTCGCCTCTCCTGCAAAGTCTGGAAAGTCTCTCTCGATCTTTCTCCACTGCGATCCATCGGCGGGGTGCCTCAACTTTCCATCTTTCTTACGGTCTTCTTTGTGCCATCGCAACAACCTAGTATGCTCTTTGTTTCTAAACAGACGTTTCAGCCGTGGTATTATAGGAGCATACCACATCACCTTAGCAGGAACCCTCTTACGGGGGGCTCGTCGTCAACATCACCAGGATCATCTGCTCTGATCTTATACCGCAGTGCAGTGCATATCGGACATTCATCCAAATTCTCGTACTTCTCACCGCGGAAGAGAATGCAGTCATTGATGCATGCATGTATCTTCTGCACATCTAATCCTAGAGGGCATAGAGCTTTCTTTGCTTCGTACGTACTCTCAGGCAATTCGTTATCCTTTGGAAGTTTTGGCTTCATTAGTTGAAGTAAACTCTCAAATGCCTTGTCAGTCACACCGTTTTGTGCCTTCCATTTCAGCAACTCCAGTGTGGTACCGAGTTTTGTGCTACCATCTTCGCAATTTGGGTACAACAATTTTTTGTGATCCTGTAACATGTTGTCCAGCTTCAACCTCTCCAATTTATTTTCACAGTCTTCCCTTGCATCAGCAATAACTCGGCCAAGATCATCATCGGGCTCTTCTGATGCCTGTTCTTGATCACCTCCTTCTTCTGCATTCTCTTCCATTGCAGTATCGTCGTATTCAGGGAACAAAGGATCTTCTTCTTCTTCTTCATCGTCTTCCATCACAACCCCTCTTTCTCCATGCTTGGTCCAGCAATTATAGCTGGGCATGAAACCTCTCCGAAGTAGATGGCCGTGAAGGATTCTTTCGGAAGAATGTTCTCTGACGTTCCGACAATCAACACATGGGCAACACATGAAGCCATTATCTTTGTTCGCCTGAGCTACAGCAAGAAATGCATTCAGGCCTGCCATATACTCGGAAGTGCGTCGGTCACCGTACATCCATCGCTGCCGTGCATCCATCTGCATCATATAATTAAGTTTATCAAAATACATTACAATAACATATTAATACAGAGATGACCACAGTACATCGACAAATAATATTTTTTATATATCAGTTACAGATGAAAAAGATAATTTGTTAACCTCGGTCGAAGATACCATTTTCAGTGAGCTTGTGTGCGTCTCGGGAATTTCGTCGAACACCTCGTGTGCATAGTAAAAAAAAACACACTAACACCACACTCTCTCACACCTCCAAGCAAAAAAAAAAGATGGAAGGAGGGGGGGCTGGGGCAGTATATATAGGGGAAGGGGGCATTGGTCCCGGTTCGTGGACTGAACCGGGACAATAGGTCATGCGCGTGCCGCGTGGCCTGTGGCTAGGCATTGGTCCCGGTCCGTGGCAAGAGCCGGGACCGATATGCCCCCCACGAACCGGGACCAATGCGCCCAGGCGATTCCTGTTGCCCCAGGCGCACGAACCGGGACCAATGCAGGGCATTTGTCCCGGATTTGGTTGCAACCGGGACAGCTGCCCCCCGACCCCCTGGACGAGAGGGGTTGTTTCCACTAGTGCCACCCTCGTGCCCGAGTTGGGGGCACGCGCAAAGACGTGCCCTCGCGTCGAATGACATGCATTCCCCGTACCCAGTCAAGAGGAAATAAGGTCCCCGAGGACACGCGGGGAGGAGCGACACATGTGGGAGTTTCTACAACGCAGCCGTGTAGGGGTGCATGTAATAAAGAATCACGACGCAGAATCATTGGTGAGACGTCAAAAAAAATAAATGAGTCGGCCAGACGACGCGCGGAACAGTAGGTATTAACAGCGCATTGGCCGCCTGCTATGGAGTAATATATAATCTGGAAGGAAAAAATATTGTCCAACAAGTTTTCGTTCGATTCGAACTCGTGGGTCAGTTTTGGGGGCTAGACGGCCTCCGATGGGCCCATAATTTCAAACTTCTATTGCAACGTCTTATATTGCAATGGTTCCCAACGATTATTGTACATTCTAATAAGCGTCGTTTGCAACGAAATTGTGTATAATGCAGAAAAAGCCAGACATTAAGATAGTGTGTTTTCCTTGTAGTGGTAGTAGATTCATATAATTGATGACACAAAAAAGTGAAAATATCGGGGAATGAATTTTCTATGACAAAGTACAGGTTGATATCTCATATATACACTAGAACGATGTCTTTAGTTACACATAACTTTTGTACTACAGTTTCGGTCAGCTATGTAGATAATTAAGAATAACAAGCATAGATAAGTCCGTGGACACGAATTAAGGTTAGTATATATACTGAATGGTTTCCCCCTATCGTCATAATATGAAAGAAGACAAATATGTAATTGGTAATAAACATATGTAAACAAAATCAAGCGGCTTAAATTATTTTTTACACATTGTACTAATTTTAATATCCTTAAATTCAATGTGAAATCCAATGAAACATAATAGCCCCAACTATTGAGATTTTGATAAGAAAATGTGCAAAGCTATTCTTTCAATTTATCATACAATCAATGTACCTATAATAATATAACTATATATCACAAATAATTATGAAACTGTTAAAAATACTAAAATATTTAGTATTATAACTCATGAGTACTTCAGAGACGCGCCCATAAATCACAACAAAATATATTTATTAAAATAATAAATTTTAGTATAAATGATCGAGAATGGTCGATTTTTAAAATGCTTCGGTCATGCATGAAAGTCGGCAATAAATACATATTGTCATGTTTGCAGATTCCAAAGAAGACGAGCAAGATATTGATGAGGAAGACTAAATATGAGGAAAATAGTTGCCTAGTTGTTCATCCAAAATTAGTAGTTAATTTTATTGCAGTTTTATTTAAGTTGTATGAGACATTGTGACATTTTCCATAACTATGTAGTTTGATGTTCTCTCTCACTTCTATTTTCTTGCACTTATTACGTTTCACTACTCGTATTTATTTTCTGGCTTGTTGCATTTCTCTTCTGATTAGCATATGTGCTAACTTCATATTGTAAAAATGCAGGATGTGAGACGCCAAGGGGGTGGAGGACATAGAGGCCATGGAGGCAAGGGAGAACGTGGAGAAAGTACTGCTGCTAGTACCATCTCACAAAGTGTTGACATTGTCAATAGTAACATCCATAATGTTAGTGGACTTGTGAACATAGAGGGCAAAAAAGAAAGTCTAGGAACGAACTAAAGATGCCATCGCATTCTGGTAAGATTTTCTTACAAACTGGTGACGACAAGTAAGTACACTCATATTGCTAAAACTATTGTTCATGTGTGATTATATGTAGGTTGATACTTTTTATGATCAATTACAAATAAAGTCATATATAATTCATAAATCTATAGGTTTTCTGTAGTGAAGTAATACGCTTGTGCTCGTACATCTATGTTGGACAACATGGTATGTAGAATAAGTTATGTGTTACTAGCTGTATAGCACTCTCACAAAAATGCAATGGAAGAGATGATGGATAGGCTACCAAACTAAAAACATCTAGAATTCGAAGATATATAATGTAGGTGCAACCATGTGCAACTACCGTTATTCAAACTATATATCATGATTGATGCAATAAGTTAGATTACTTATAGAAGCTCATAATGTGGTATAGCTATGGTACGAAGACTAAAAACAAAAATCATCCACCTAACTGGCATAGCTCGGTCGATTCGAACTCGCGGGTCTGTTTGTTTCAGGGGCCTAGACGGCCTCCGATGGGCCCAGAATTTTTTCTCCGATGTCCGTAGGTGCGGCATCTACTTAGTGCAAATGAAATCTCTACGCATGCAAAAGAGGCGAGGTCCCAAAAATGACAAGTGTGGAGAACCCACAACTTCTCAAGGGATCTGAAACGAGTATTTACTAGCATTGATCGAGCCCGTCGGTCGCATCGGACGGACGCATTGGAGTTGTGGGAGCGGGAGGGGGATCTGGACCTAGGCTCAAAAGAAAAGGAGATGGGTCGTGACGGTCTGGGCATAGGGTTAGGTAAGAGGCCCGACCCCCTGGTGGGCAACATCTACGGGCTTCCCATCATTGTATTTCTTTTCTCCAGGCACCTCCCCCCGTGGAGGCGCTGTCAGCGGTGGCGTCGGCATTCCGACCACCACCGTACCAAAGCGCAGTTCTAGTGACAGCGAAACCGGCTGCTCGGTCACACGATGTGCTGATGGAGCGCGAGAGGGGAGGGGGAAATGACGAGAGGTCCAGATCTTGGCACTCCAGATCGGACCGCGTCTCTGGCATGGCCGTCCTGGCTTTGCTTGGACGACAAAGACGGTAGGGACAACCACCCCGAACGAACGCTTTGCCAGCGAGGGAGCGTGGGGGAGTTGATGAGCGCTTTGGACATGAAGCCCTTCGGTAGAATCGTTGTTTGATCCGTGTGGAGGAAGGGTGTGGCCGCTAGCGGCTAGGGCATCTCCTTGTTGTCTTCTGACAAATCGCCGGCCAGCATCCAGAAGCAGTCGAATCGTGAGAGCTCATCCAAACCTGGGACTCAAAACAGGTTCAAACACCCGCCCAAGGAGAAGCTAGTAGTCGATGCAAGAATGCATATACGGTGACGACAGAATATATTTTCCCTCTTCTTATCTTAGGGCTCCTTTGATTCATAGGATAGGAAAAGTGTAGGAATAGGAAAATCATAGGATTATGATGGCATGTCTTGTTGAATCCTATGGGAAGAAGAAACATGTTTGATTGAGTGAAGGAATTTTTCCATGAGGGCCAACCTCATGTTATTTTCCTATGAAGTTTGTACTACAAGATTCCTATGAGAATTTTTCCTATAGGATATGATCCTATGAATCAAACAACTTCAAAGGAAAATTTCCTATAGGATTTCAATCCTACACAAATCCTTTAGCATTCCTATGAATCAAAGGAGCCCTTAGTTGTTGTATTTTAACCAAAAATTCTTGGATTGAACTACACGGCAGTGCCGTATTTTGGTCGCAGCGTGCGGCGGCCCATTATCTTCTTTGACACGCTGTGTGGCTCGCTGCGCCAAGTCAGCTGACTGTTTTTCGTACCTCTACTGCGCGACCTTCTCTATGTCGTTACACACTACGGGAGACGACATATACGCCGACGGCCATTATAGACGCCGACGGGGTCCGCGAGACAAAAAAACAACCAGGGTGGCCGTCGGCGTATAAGAT
The DNA here is from genome assembly GCA_028641055.1 of Alopecurus myosuroides. Lineage (NCBI taxonomy): Eukaryota > Viridiplantae > Streptophyta > Magnoliopsida > Poales > Poaceae > Alopecurus > Alopecurus myosuroides. The sequence goes on along the minus strand of CM054060.1, from coordinate 9,532,873 downwards.
CCCGTCGGCGTACATGTTTTAGTGCCGACGGTCCCCGTCGGCGTATACGATCCCGTCGGCGTAACGCTGACCGCTGGGCACCGCTGGAACGGCCGTATACCCTTTTCTGAAACGCCGACGGGGATTAGATACTGGCCGTCGGCGTATACCGTTTTTTTTATTTTAAGACAGATTCCAGTTATTAATTCTAAAATCAACAACAATTCGAAAACTGCTCCAATTTGAGAAATTCTAATTTCTATGGATTCATAATCTTGTGCTCTTTCTGTTGGTATCAAAGTTGCAACATATTTCTGTAGTAATTTTTGCACTAAATAATTGAATATAGAAATGGCTATTAAAATTGGAAACTTGCAAACTTCATATTTGAGCTTTGTTTTTTCAAATTGAGCAAACTTGGTCTCTAAAAATTTATCATAACAAACACTACACAATGGTATTTTATTTTGGCACAATTGAACTAAAAATTCTCAAGTTTCCTTCTATTTACTAAAAGGGCAGAATTTTTTTGGTTATTATAAGTTGCATCATAAATTCTATTCTTGTCGAAAAATTATGTTTAAACCCTCAAAATATTAAGTGAACTAGTATGGCACCCCCTAGCTTGTGTGGGGACCCGGACGCCCCGTAGCCCCCCCTTCGGTGAAACCTAGACCCGCTGGAGAAATACCGGACTTATACGGATACACGCGGCCACACCGGAGGGGGGGGGCTACGGAGCGTCCGGGTCCCCACCCAAGCTAGGGGGTGGCATACCATGTTAGTATAGGTGTGTTGTGGTCTTTGGATGGCAAAGATTGCACTCCGGGGTGTGACCCGCTTCACCGGCGTCCGTTTCTCCCTCGTGAGTTTACATGCGCTTATAGGGTGAAACTTCCGTATCGGACGAAACGTCGGGAATCTTCCGAAGAGGTGGGTTCTATCAACTTGTTTTATGTTCCTATGGTATACCCTAACACAACCAAGCAACTGATTCCATAATGCTACCCCCTTTCGACGTCATTACCGCGTGTATCCGTATAAGTCCGGTATTTCTCCTGCGGGTACAGGTTTTCACCGGAGGGGGGCTAAAGAGCGTCCGAATCCCCACACAAGCTAGGGGGGTGACATACGATGTTAGTATATGTGTGTTTTGGTCTTTGGATGGTAAATATTGCACTCCGGGGTGTGACCCGCTTCACCGACGCCCGCTTCTCTCTCGCGAGTTTACACTCGGAACATAGAAAATGCTTTTTTGCTTCAATGAAAAGGAAAACTTATTCCGTCAACATTGTCCGTGCTTCCAAGATGCATGTTTGTGTGTAATATGGGAACATTTGAACAAACTATGCCATGGATATGACCATAACACTCGTCATTTGGCCCGAAACCCTAGAATGTTCGTAGGAGATAGCTAATTTTTGTGAACACATTTTTAACACAACTGTCGTATTTCAAGTTTATTATTTTTGGTGTATACTAGGACCTATATAATGAGACCACGCGAAGGTCTCGCATCATTTTGGTTTTTTTTTGAATTTTTTGGAATTTTCTAACCCCATTTGAGGAAAAAGTCAGGGAGGCGGGCATGACTGTTCGTGGCTAGGGGTTGAATATTGAGAAACTCTTTGTGTATCTATGTTGAAATAGGTACTTGTGTACCTAAAATTGATTTTTGCCAAAAATCATGAGCAAACTATGAGGTATCTGTAGTTCAAATTTGACCAGTTTCCAGCGGAATCGGCAGAATTTCTGTTTTTCAAAAGAGGTGGATGGAAACCTGTTCATATGAAACAAATTGGTTATTTGTGCATATAACATGCTCTAGTATTTTCAAAAATTATAGCTCTCAAGTTTTGCAACATATTTATGGTAGGTCCTTCACAAAAAACCCCTTTTTTTACACTCGGAACATAGAAAATGCTTTTTTTTGCTTCAATGAAAAGGAAAACTTCCTCCGTCAACATTGTCCGTTCTTCCAAGATGCATGTTTGTGTGTGATATAGGAACATTTGAACAAACTATGCCATGGATATGACCATAACACTCGTCATTTGGCCCGAAACCCTAGAATGGTCGTAGGAGATAGCTAATTTTTGTGAACATATTTTCAACACAACTGTCGTATTTCAAGTTTATTATTTTTGGTGTATACTAGGACCTATATAATGAGAGCACGCGAAGGTCTCGCATCATTTTGGTTTTTTTTTTGAATTTTTTGGAATTTTCTAACTCCGTTTGAGGAATAAGTCAAGGCGGCGGGCATGACTGTTCGTAGCTAGGGGTTGAATATTGAGAAACTCTTTGTGTATCTATGTTGAAATAGGTATTTGTGTACCTAAAAATAATTTTTGCCAAAAATCAGGAGCAAACTATGAGGTACCTGTAGTTCAAATTTGACCAGTTTCCAGCGGAATCGGCAGAAACTTCTGTTCTTCAAAATAGGTGGATGGAAACCTGTTCATATGAAACAAATTGGTTATTTGTGCATATAACATTCTCTAGTATTTTCAAAAATTATAGCTCTCACGTTTTGCAACATATTTATGGTAGGTCCTTCACAAAAAACCCCTTCTTTTACACTCGGAACATAGAAAATGCTTTTTTTGCTTCAATGAAAAGGAAAACTTCCTCCGTCAACATTGTCCGTTCTTCCAAGATGCATGTTTGTGTGTAATATAGGAACATTTGAACAAACTATGCCATGGATATGACCATAACACCCGTCATTTGGCCCGAAACCCTAGAATGTTCGTAGGAGATAGCTAATTTTTGTGAACACATTTTCAACACAACTGTCGTATTTCAAGTTTATTATTTTTGGTGTATACTAGGACCTATATAATGACACCACGCGAAGGTCTCGCATCATTTTGGTTTTTTTGGAATTTTTTGGAATTTTCTAACCCCGTTTGAGGAAAAAGTCAAGGCGGCGGGCATGACTGTTCGTAGCTAGGGGTTGAATATTGAGAAACTCTTTGTGTAACTATGTTGAAATAGGTACTTGTGTACCTAAAAATGATTTTTGCCAAAAAATCATGAGCAACCTATGAGATACCTGTAGTTCAAATTTGACCAGTTTCCAGCGGAATCGGGAGAAACTTCTGTTCTTCAAAAGAGGTGGATGGAAACCTGTTCATATGAAACAAATTGGTTATTTGTGCATATAACATGCTCTAGTATTTTCAAAAATTATAGCTCTCAATTTTTGCAACATATTTATGGTAGGTCCTTCACATAAAACCCCTTTTTTACACTCGGAACATAGAAAATGCTTTTTTGCTTCAATGAAAAGGAAAACTTTCTTCGTCAACATTGTCCGTTCTTCCAAGATGCATGTTTGTGTGTAATATGGGAATATTTGAACAAACTATGCCATGGATATGACCATAACATTCGTCATTTGGCCCGAAACCCTAGAATGTTCGTAGGAGATAGCTAATTTTTGTGAACACATTTTCAACACAACTGTCGTATTTCAAGTTTATTATTTTTGGTGTATACTAGGACCTATATAATGACACCACGCGAAGGTCTCGCATCATTTTGTTTTTTTTTTGAATTTTTTGGAATTTTCTAACCCCGTTTGAGGAAAAAGTCAAGGCGGCGGGCATGACTGTTCGTAGCTAGGGGTTGAATATTGAGAAACTCTTTGTGTATCTATGTTGAAATAGGTACTTGTGTACCTAAAAATGATTTTTTCCAAAAATCATGAGCAAACTATGAGATACCTGTAGTTCAAATTTGACCAGTTTCCAGCGGAATCGGCAGAAACTTCTGTTCTTCAAAAGAGGTGGATGGAAACCTATTCATATGAAACAAATTGGTTATTTGTGCATATAACATGCTCTAGTAATTTCAAAAATTATAGCTCTCAAGTTTTGCAACATATTTATGGTAGGTCCTTCACAAAAAACCCCTTTTTTTACACTCGGAACATAGAAAATGCTTTTTTGCTTCAATGAAAAGGAAAACTTCCTCCGTTAACATTGTCCGTGCTTCCAAGATGCATGTTTGTGTGTAATATGGGAACATTTGAACAAACTATGCCATGGATATGACCATAACACTCGTCATTTGGCCCGAAACCCTAGAATGTTCGTAGGAGATAGCTAATTTTTGTGAACACATTTTCAACACAACTGTCGTATTTGAACTTTATTATTTTTGGTGTATACTAGGACCTATATAATGAGACCACGCGAAGGTGTCGCATGATTTTGGTTTTTTTTTGAATTTTTTGGAATTTTCTAACCCCGTTTGAGGAAAAAGTCAAGGCGGCGGGGATGACTGTTCGTAGCTAGGGGTTGAATATTGAGAAACTCTTTGTGTATCTATGTTGAAATAGGTACTTGTGTACCTAAAATTGATTTTTTTCCAAAAATCATGAGCAAACTATGAGGTATCTGTAGTTCAAATTTGACCAGTTTCCAGCGGAATCGGCAGAATTTCTGTTTTTCAAAAGAGGTGGATGGAAACCTGTTCATATGAAACAAATTGGTTATTTGTGCATATAACATGCTCTAGTATTTTCAAAAATTATAGCTCTCAAGTTTTGCAACATATTTATGGTAGGTCCTTCACAAAAAACCCCTTTTTTTACACTCGGAACATAGAAAATGCTTTTTTTTGCTTCAATGAAAAGGAAAACTTCCTCCGTCAACATTGTCCGTTCTTCCAAGATGCATGTTTTTGTGTAATATAGGAACATTTGAACAAACTATGCCATGGATATGACCATAACACTCGTCATTTGGCCCGAAACCCTAGAATGGTCGTAGGAGATAGCTAATTTTTGTGAACACATTTTCAACACAACTGTCGTATTTCAAGTTTATTATTTTTGGTGTATACTAGGACCTATATAATGAGAGCACGCGAAGGTCTCGCATCATTTTGGTTTTTTTTTGAATTTTTTGGAATTTTCTAACTCCGTTTGAGGAATAAGTCAAGGCGGCGGGCATGACTGTTCGTAGCTAGGGGTTGAATATTGAGAAACTCTTTGTGTATCTATGTTGAAATAGGTACTTGTGTACCTAAAAATGATTTTTGCCAAAAAATCATGAGCAACCTATGAGATACCTGTAGTTCAAATTTGACCAGTTTCCAGCGGAATCGGCAGAAACTTCTGTTCTTCAAAAGAGGTGGATGGAAACCTGTTCATATGAAACAAATTGGTTATTTGTGCATATAACATGCTCTAGTATTTTCAAAAATTATAGCTCTCAAGTTTTGCAACATATTTATGGTAGGTCCTTCACAAAAAACCCCTTTTTTTACACTCGGAACATAGAAAATGCTTTTTTGCTTCAATGAAAAGGAAAACTTTCTTCGTCAACATTGTCCGTTCTTCCAAGATGCATGTTTGTGTGTAATATGGGAATATTTGAACAAACTGTGCCATGGATATGACCATAACACTCGTCATTTGGCCCGAAACCCTAGAATGTTCGTAGGAGATAGCTAATTTTTGTGAACACATTGTCAACACAACCGTCGTATTTCAAGTTTATTATTTTTGGTGTATACTAGGACCTATATAATGACACCACGCGAAGGTCTCGCATCATTTTGTTTTTTTTTTGAATTTTTTGGAATTTTCTAACCCCGTTTGAGGAAAAAGTCAAGGCGGCGGGCATGACTGTTCGTAGCTAGGGGTTGAATATTGAGAAACTCTTTGTGTATCTATGTTGAAATAGGTACTTGTGTACCTAAAAATGATTTTTTCCAAAAATCATGAGCAAACTATGAGATACCTGTAGTTCAAATTTGACCAGTTTCCAGCGGAATCGGCAGAAACTTCTGTTCTTCAAAAGAGGTGGATGGAAACCTATTCATATGAAACAAATTGGTTATTTGTGCATATAACATGCTCTAGTAATTTCAAAAATTATAGCTCTCAAGTTTTGCAACATATTTATGGTAGGTCCTTCACAAAAAACCCCTTTTTTTACACTCGGAACATAGAAAATGCTTTTTTGCTTCAATGAAAAGGAAAACTTCCTCCGTCAACATTGTCCGTGCTTCCAAGATGCATGTTTGGGTGTAATATGGGAACATTTGAACAAACTATGCCATGGATATGACCATAACACTCGTCATTTGGCCCGAAACCCTAGAATGTTCGTAGGAGATAGCTAATTTTTGTGAACACATTTTCAACACAACTGTCGTATTTGAACTTTATTATTTTTGGTGTATACTAGGACCTATATAATGAGACCACGCGAAGGTCTCGCATCATTTTGGTTTTTTTTGAATTTTTTGGAATTTTCTAACCCCGTTTGAGGAAAAAGTCAAGGCGGCGGGGATGACTGTTCGTAGCTAGGGGTTGAATATTGAGAAACTCTTTATGTATCTATGTTGAAATAGGTACTTGTGTACCTAAAAATATTTTTTTCCAAAAATCATGAGCAAACTATGAGATACCTGTTGTTCAAATTTGACCAGTTTCCAGCGGAATCGGCAGAAACTTCTGTTCTTCAAAAGAGGTGGATGGAAACCTGTTCATATGAAACAAATTGGTTATTTTTGCATATAACATGCTCTAGTATTTTCAAAAATTATATCTCTCAAGTTTTGCAACATATTTATGGTAGGTCCTTCACAAAAAACCCCTTTTTTTACACTCGGAACATAGAAAATGCTTTTTTGCTTCAATGAAAAGGAAAACTTCCTCCGTCAACATTGTCCGTGCTTCCAAGATGCAAGTTTGTGTGTAATATAGGAACATTTGAACAAACTATGCCATGGATATGACCATAACACTCGTCATTTGGCCCGAAACCCTAGAATGTTCGTAGGAGATAGCTAATTTTTGTGAACACATTTTCAACACAACTGCCGTATTTCAAGTTTATTATTTTTGGTGTATACTAGGACCTATATAATGACACCACGCGAAGGTCTCGCATCATTTTGTTTTTTTTTGAATTTTTTGGAATTTTCTAACCCCGTTTGAGGAAAAAGTCAAGGCGGCGGGCATGACTGTTCGTAGCTAGGGGTTGAATATTGAGAAACTCTTTGTGTATCTATGTTGAAATAGGTACTTGTGTACCTAAAAATGATTTTTGCCAAAAAATCATGAGCAACCTATGAGATACCTGTAGTTCAAATTTGACCAGTTTCCAGCGGAATCGGCAGAAACTTCTGTTCTTCAAAAGAGGTGGATGGAAACCTGTTCATATGAAACAAATTGGTTATTTGTGCATATAACATGCTCTAGTATTTTCAAAAATTATAGCTCTCAAGTTTTGCAACGTATTTATGGTAGGTCCTTCACAAAAAACCCCTTTTTTTACACTCGGAACATAGAAAATGCTTTTTTGCTTCAATGAAAAGGAAAACTTTCTTCGTCAACATTGTCCGTTCTTCCAAGATGCATGTTTGTGTGTAATATGGGAATATTTGAACAAACTATGCCATGGATATGACCATAACACTCGTCATTTGGCCCGAAACCCTAGAATGTTCGTAGGAGATAGCTAATTTTTGTGAACACATTTTCAACACAACTGTCGTATTTCAAGTTTATTATTTTTGGTGTATACTAGGACCTATATAATGACACCACGCGAAGGTCTCGCATCATTTTGTTTTTTTTGAATTTTTTGGAATTTTCTAACCCCGTTTGAGGAAAAAGTCAAGGCGGCGGGCATGACTGTTCGTAGCTAGGGGTTGAATATTGAGAAACTCTTTGTGTATCTATGTTGAAATAGGTACTTGTGTACCTAAAAATGATTTTTTCCAAAAATCATGAGCAAACTATGAGATACCTGTAGTTCAAATTTGACCAGTTTCCAGCGGAATCGGCAGAAACTTCTGTTCTTCAAAAGAGGTGGATGGAAACCTATTCATATGAAACAAATTGGTTATTTGTGCATATAACATGCTCTAGTAATTTCAAAAATTATAGCTCTCAAGTTTTGCAACATATTTATGGTAGGTCCTTCACAAAAAACCCCTTTTTTTACACTCGGAACATAGAAAATGCTTTTTTGCTTCAATGAAAAGGAAAACTTCCTCCGTCAACATTGTCCGTGCTTCCAAGATGCATGTTTGGGTGTAATATGGGAACATTTGAACAAACTATGCCATGGATATGACCATAACACTCGTCATTTGGCCCGAAACCCTAGAATGTTCGTAGGAGATAGCTAATTTTTGTGAACACATTTTCAACACAACTGTCGTATTTGAACTTTATTATTTTTGGTGTATACTAGGACCTATATAATGAGACCACGCGAAGGTCTCGCATCATTTTGGTTTTTTTTGAATTTTTTGGAATTTTCTAACCCCGTTTGAGGAAAAAGTCAAGGCGGCGGGGATGACTGTTCGTAGCTAGGGGTTGAATATTGAGAAACTCTTTGTGTATCTATGTTGAAATAGGTACTTGTGTACCTAAAAATATTTTTTTCCAAAAATCATGAGCAAACTATGAGATACCTGTTGTTAAAATTTGACCAGTTTCCAGCGGAATCGGCAGAAACTTCTGTTCTTCAAAAGAGGTGGATGGAAACCTGTTCATATGAAACAAATTGGTTATTTTTGCATATAACATGCTCTAGTATTTTCAAAAATTATATCTCTCAAGTTTTGCAACATATTTATGGTAGGTCCTTCACAAAAAACCCCTTTTTTTACACTCGGAACATAGAAAATGCTTTTTTGCTTCAATGAAAAGGAAAACTTCCTCCGTCAACATTGTCCGTGCTTCCAAGATGCAAGTTTGTGTGTAATATAGGAACATTTGAACAAACTATGCCATGGATATGACCATAACGCTCGTCATTTGGCCCGAAACCCTAGAATGTTCGTAGGAGATAGCTAATTTTTGTGAACACATTTTCAACACAACTGCCGTATTTCAAGTTTATTATTTTTGGTGTATACTAGGACCTATATAATGACACCACGCGAAGGTCTCGCATCATTTTGGTTTTTTTTGAATTTTTTGGAATTTTCTAACCCCGTTTGAGGAAAAAGTCAAGGCGGCGGGCATGACTGTTCGTAGCTAGGGGTTGAATATTGAGAAACTCTTTGTGTATCTATGTTGAAATAGGTACTTGTGTACCTAAAAATGATTTTTGCCAAAAATCATGAGCAACCTATGAGATACCTGTAGTTCAAATTGGACCAGTTTCCAGCGGAATCGGCAGAAACTTCTGTTCTTCAAAAGAGGTGGATGTAAACCTGTTCATATGAAACAAATTGGTTATTTGTGCATATAACATGCTATAGTATTTTAAAAAATTATAGCTCTCAAGTTTTGCAACATATTTATGGTAGGTCCTTAACAAAAAACCCCTTTTTTACACTCGGAACATAGAAAATGCTTTTTTGCTTCAATGAAAAGGAAATCTTCCTCCGTCAACATTGTCTGTTCTTCCAAGATGCATGTTTGTGTGTAATATGGGAATATTTGAACAAACTATGCCATGGATATGACCATAACACTCGTCATTTGGCCCGAAACCCTAGAATGTTCGTAGGAGATAGCTAATTTTTGTGAACACATTTTCAACACAACTGTTGTATTTCAAGTTTATTATTTTTGGTGTATACTAGGACCTATATAATGACACCACGCGAAGGTCTCGCATCATTTTGGTTTTTTTTGAATTTTTTGGAATTTTCTAACCCCGTTTGAGGAAAAAGTCAAGGCGGCGGGCATGACTGTTCGTAGCTAGGGGTTGAATATTGAGAAACTCTTTGTGTATCTATGTTGAAATAGGTACTTGTGTACCTAAAAATGATTTTTTCCAAAAATCATGAGCAAACTATGAGATACCTGTAGTTCAAATTTGACCAGTTTCCAGCGGAATCGGCAGAAACTTCTGTTCTTCAAAAGAGGTGGATGGAAACCTATTCATATGAAACAAATTGGTTATTTGTGCATATAACATGCTCTAGTAATTTCAAAAATTATAGCTCTCAAGTTTTGCAACATATTTATGGTAGGTCCTTCACAAAAAACCCCTTTTTTTACACTTGGAACATAGAAAATGCTTTTTTGCTTCAATGAAAAGAAAATCTTCCTCCGTCAACATTGTCCGTTCTTCCAAGATGCATGTTTGTGTGTAATATGGGAATATTTGAACAAACTATGCCATGGATATGACCATAACACTCGTCATTTGGCCCGAAACCCTAGAATGTTCGTAGGAGATAGCTAATTTTTGTGAACACATTTTCAACACAACTGTTGTATTTCAAGTTTATTATTTTTGGTGTATACTAGGACCTATATAATGACACCACGCGAAGGTCTCGCATCATTTTGGTTTTTTTTGATTTTTTTGGAATTTTCTAACCCCGTTTGAGGAAAAAGTCAAGGCGGCGGGCATGACTGTTCGTAGCTAGGGGTTGAATATTGAGAAACTCTTTGTGTATCTATGTTGAAATAGGTACTTATGTACCTAAAAATGATTTTTTCCAAAAATCATGAGCAAACTATGAGATACCTGTAGTTCAAATTTGACCAGTTTCCAGCGGAATCGGCAGAAACTTCTGTTCTTTAAAAGAGGTGGATGGAAACCTATTCATATGAAACAAATTGGTTATTTGTGCATATAACATGCTCTAGTAATTTCAAAAATTATAGCTCTCAAGTTTTGCAACATATTTATGGTAGGTCCTTCACAAAAAACCCCTTTTTTTACACTCGGAACATAGAAAATGCTTTTTTGCTTCAATGAAAAGAAAAAAAGTCTTATATATGATGGAAATATTATATATTGTCATATTTGAATTTTTCTCATTTTTCTAATCGATATAGACATATTATTTGTCAAATTTTGATTTACGGATTTATAGATATGCATTTTTGAATATTAAATAGAAAAAGCAAACATGTTAATTATTATTTAAATTCAAGATTATTTGAATTCAAATTTATTATTAGTTATTATATTTTATTTAAATAGTTGTTTGAATTCACAAAATAAAAGAGTGTGACATGATGGTCCAAGGGTTAAGGTTAACAGGATTAATTGGATAATATTATCAACAACATATTAGTTGTTTCTAGGTAGATCACAGTGAAGGAACTACAAAGTTATAGTGTGATTAAGTGTAGAAACGAGTAATTTAGATTAGTAGATATGACTATAGTGTGATTAAGTGTTTAAATAAGTCAAATAAAAAAGATGTAGAAAAAAATTCGGAAAAAAAAAATTCAAAAAAAAAATTTCGAAAATTTTTTTTTTTTTAGAAATTCTATACGCCGACGGTGACGTATACGCCGACGGCAAAGGCTATACGCCGATAGGGTTAAAGGCCGACGGGGTGTCGCCGACGGCCACCGTCGGCGTATGTATACGCCGACGGCAATGCCGCATACGCCGGTGGCCGGCCGTCGGCGTTTCGCCGCTGTCCCATAGTGACAGTAGCCACAGACTAATAAAAGAACCTGAAAATTACTAATACTGATCGCTACAGTACATAGTTGCACTGTTTCCTCCGTGTATACCGTTCGATGCACCTACTAGAAAGAAGTGAGGCAAGAGAAGCTCAGGTCATTTACGGTACGGTTTCATAGGGCCTACGAAACCGTCAAGACAAGAGGGTCGCTAAAACAATTTTTTCCCTGTTTTAGTAAACTTACCACCTAGTCTGTTGCAATTAGGTTGATAAAATGCATGTAATAGGATTTTAAATTAATTATCACATTTTTAATACGTAGCTTCCATGTTGATTTTGTACACTATCAGATTTTAAAATTAATTACTCCATCGCTAATAGATTAGAGGGAATATTATAGTTTCAAATACAACTATCAGGTTGATTCTACAAACCCAATAGATTATTTATACCGGATTTTAAATGCATCTATAATGTTTGTTTGAAAAACCTGGTGACCTACCGTGTTTTGTAGAGCAATCATCAGATTTTTAAATGGCAGCTACTAGTTTATTTTGATACACCTAATAGAGCAGTTGTCTTAAATTTAGCTGCCATATAAATTTGATACTACACCTATATCAAGTTTTTTAGCGGTTATAATATTTTTCTATTGTAACTATGAGGTTGATTTAATTAATACACCTATCGGGATTTTACGAGAACAATTCCAAGATTTTTAAATGTAGCTACTCGATAACTTTGCTACACCTATGAAGTTTTGAAGTGCAATTATCAGATTTTCAAATGTAGCTAGCAGATATATTTGATACAATTATGTTAAATTTACCCACCGGATAAATTTTATATACCTATCATTTTTTGTGAGAACAATTTTAAAAAAAAATTATTCAGCTATCAGGTTAATTTAACACATTAGCCAAAAAATTTCGAGAGCAATAACTAGCCTTTTAAATGTAGCTACAAAATAAATTTGGGGCACCTATCTGGTTTTGGAGAATAGCTATCAGATTTTTTTAATGTAGCTACCCGATAAATTTGATACGCCTATGAGAGCAAGCTACCAGAAAAAATTGAGACACATATCAAGTTTTGTGAGATAAATTATCATTTTTCTATTCAACTATCAGGTTGATTTAACACATCAACTCGAATTTTTCGACGTCAATTTCCAATCTTTTAAATGTAGGTACGTACTAGATAAATTGGGTACAGATTTCTGTTTTAGAGAGCGGTTATCAAATTTTAAAATGTAACAACCAGATAAATTTGATATAGCTATGAGAGAATTTACCTTAAATTTAGCTACAAGATAATTTTGACACACCTATCAGAGGTTTTGTGAGATAAATTAAGAGATTTTTTTATTGCATCTCTCAGGTTGATTTAAATTACCAGACTTTTAAATGTAGCCAAGAAATGAAGTTGGTACACTTGTATGATTTTGTGAGAGAAATTATCAGAAAATAAAATTAATACGACTATCAGGGTGATTTAATACACCTACGTACTTTCCACGAGACAACTCGAATATCTTTTACGGATATGTCAACTTTTTTCCGTTGTTAGAAATTCCAAAAAGTATCTATAATCTCTGGCACCCTGAAGATTAAAGTTTAAAGCATGCATAGTAGGTCTCCACACGACACATCTGTACTGTAGATTCTACAGCCTGGCGTTGTAGCAGGTTTTTCATAGCATACGTACTGTAGCTGGTTTCCAAGGCATCTACTATAGACCTGTGGAAGATTCCGAAGGCATGCACGAAATATAGCAGCAACTCAATGCCCAAGCCGGAGACAATAGTGGAAAAAGGGGCTTTTGCTCACGAGCACCCCTTTCGTCCCGACTTGGCCACCACCTATTGCAAAAAAGGCTGCAGAGGTGGGGCCGAGGCGAGCAGAGCGGGTGGTGGGGGGGGGGGGGGCTTTTGGCCCGGTTTGAGCCACAAACCCGGGCTAAAGGCTCTCAAAGCGAGGGCGCGTCGTGGGGGGGGGGGGGGTCTTTTGCCCTGGTTGGAGCCACCAACAGGGGCAAAAGACCACCCACTATATAAACTCTGCCAGCCCTCTCCTCTCCTCTAGCCACTCACTTTGGAGGACATATTCTAGTTGTGTGGTGTGTGCTCACTTGTTTTTCCCTCCTATGCACAATAGGTGTTCGATAAAATGCCCGAGAGAATAACGTCATCTCAGCTCGCAGAAAATAAACAAGATTTAATTTGTCCGAGCCACACTTAATTAAATAAGATTTCTCGTCCTTCTTTTCTCCTTGTTTGAGGTACCAACTTTAACCTTTCATCTGTAGATGTAACATTGGACATTTCTCTATTCACGGTGTTCTGTAATAGTTCTTAATTAATAATCATATAATGCAGATGAACCGGCAATGGATGTACGCTGACCAACGCTCTGCCGCGTTCATGAAAGGCGTGGGTTATTTTCTCGAGGTGGCCCAGGCAAAGAAGCGGAATAATTTTATGTGTTTTCATGTGTTGTATTTCGGAATCAGAAGGAACACTCTTCTCACAGAGTTATCCACTTCCACCTGTTTCAATCCGGTTTCATGTCCGGCTATAATTGTTGGACCAAGCACGGAGAAAGAGGGGTTATGATGGAAGACAACGAAGAAGAAGAGAATGATGACAACTATCATGACATGTTCCCTGAATACGGTGCCGGTACTGGAATGGAAGATAACGATGAAGTATAAGCACAAGACCGGGCACCAGATGAGCCCATCGATGATCTTGGCCAGGCTATTAAGGATGCAAAGACAGAACGCGAGATTGAAAATGTGAGGGTGAAGTTGGACTAGATGCTAAAGGAAACAAAACATTGTTGTATCCAAATTGCGAAGATGGGCAGAAAAAGCTGGCCAACACACTTGAATCGCTCCAATGGAAGGCCGAGAACGGTGTGACTGACAGCGGATTTACAAAGTTGCTGCGAATAGTGAAGAAGCAACTTCCGAGAAACAATGAATTGCCTGACAGTATATACCAAGCAAAGAAGCGTGTATGCCCCCTAGGATTAGACGTGGAGAAGATACATGCCTGCATTAATGATTGCATCCTCTATCGCGGTGAGAAGTACGAGAATTTGGAACAATACCCGGTATGCACTGCATTGCTGTATAAGATCAGACCAGACGACCCTGGCGATGTTGAGGGTGAGCGCCCCAGGAAGATGGTTCCTGCAAAGGTGATGTGGTATGCTCCTATAATACCACGGGTGAAAAACAAAGAGCATCCCAAACTTTTGCGATGGCACATCGAAGATCGTAAGAAAGACGAGATGTTGAGACACCCCGCTGATGGGTCGCCGTGGAGAAAAATCGAGAGAAAGTTCCCGCGCTTTGCAGGTGTCGTAAGGAACTTATGGGTTGGTTTAAGTACAGATGGCATGAATCCATTTAGTGAGCAGAGCTGCAACCATATCACCTGGCCCGTAACTCTATGTATCTATAACCTTTCTCCTTGGTTGTGCATGAAGAGGAAGGTCATTATGATACGAGTGCTGATCCAAGGCCCGAGACAACCGCGCAACGACATGGATGTGTACCTAAGGCCTTTAGTCGATGAACTTTTACAGTTGTGGCGTGAAGAAGGTGTACCTGTGTGGGACGAACACAAACAAAAAGAACTTAACCTATATAACCCCGGGCGGTTGCTCCGCCCGGGGCAAAGCAGCAGTTTTTGCTAAGTCCTCCCGGCGCCGAAATCCAGAGCGATGCCGTGAGGCTGCCCGATTTCGCCGCCGGGATCCTCACCGCCGCTCCTCGCCTCCTCTACGCCCGCTCCCGCGCCCGTTCTCCTCCGCGGCTGCGCCGCCCGTCCTCCTCCGCGCCTCCGGCCGCCCGAGATCGCCGCCGGCCTCCTCGCCTCCTCCCGTGCCCAAGCCCTCCTCCTCTCCATCGTGCCCTCCTCCTCGAGGTGGAGATCGCCTCCTCACCGCCGTGCCCTCCTCCTCCACAATTGTAAAAAAAATTAGTTATTAATTTAATTACATTGTTAGTTTAATATGAGTATTAGTGTTAATATTAGTGTTAGATTAATATTAGCACTGTTAGTAATATGGTGTTGTTAGTATTAGGTAGTGTGATGTCTACGCATGCTTCTATTCTTGTAGACAGTGTTGGGCCTCCAAGTACAGAGGTTTGTAGAATAGCAGCAAGTTTCCCTTAAGTGGATCACCCAAGGTTTATCGAACTCAGGGAGGTAGAGGTCAAAAACATCCCTCTCAAGCAACCCTGCAATTAAGATACAAGAAGTCTCTTGTGTCCCCAACACACCCAATATACTTGTCAGGTATATAGGTGCACTAGTTCGGCGAAGAGATAGTGAAACGTGAGTAATATGGATGGTTATAAGTAATAATAGCAATCTGAAATAAATATGGCAGCAAGTAAACATGTAGCAGAACAGGCGGAAAACGGAGTTTCAATGCTTGGAAACAAGGCCTAGGGATCCTATTTTCACTAGTGGACACTCTCAACAATGATCACATAATTGAATAACTAAATATCTTCTCTTAACTATGCTACTCTTAACACTCTCCGGTTGGATAATGAACACTAATCATTGCGTAGGGCTTCAAAAAGCATTCCTTAAAGTGAGAATTTTCATGTCTAGTTAACCCCACGCTGTCCCTATGAGAGCCCAGAAGGTACTAGACAAACACCACAATTCATAGAGGAGACACACACGATGTGCACACTGTCACCTTCACACCGTGATAAAAGTGACTCCAAAGTTCATATTAATAAAGCACTTGAGTAGCAAAAGATGAAGAGTAACATCTACGAATTCAAATAGATTACAAAGCTCATGATCACATATAAATCACACCATGGGAGATAGATATGAACCACATAGCTACCGGTAGAGCCCTCAGCCTCGGGGGAGAACTACTCCCTCCTCATCATAGGAGACAGCAACGACGATGAAAATGGCGGTGGGGTCGATGGAGATGGCTTCCGGGGGCACTTCCCTATCCCAGCAGGGTGTGAGAACAGAAATCTCTCCCCCGAAACTTGTCGGCGGCGGCGGAGCTACATATGTATTTTGTGGAAAAGGTCGATTGTTTTAGGGTTTATGCATCAGAGAGTATATATAGGCGAAAGGGCAATGCTGGGGGGTGGCCAGGGGGGCCACACCACCTAGGGGCGCGGCCAGGGGGTGGTGGCGCCACCATATGGCGTGGCCACCCTGTGGCCCCCCTCCGGGGCTCTTCGGGACTTCTGGATGCTTACGAGACTTCTAAGACTTCTGGCTTTCGAATTGTCCAATTCCGAGAATATTTCCAGAACAACTTTTCTGAAACAAAAAACAGCAGAAAACAGGTTTTGCCTCTGTGGCATCTTGTCAATAGGTTAGTCCCAGGAAATCGATAAAAATAACATAAATTGCAAGGAAAACATGTGGGGAACAACATAAAAGCAACATGGAACATTAGAAATTAAGGATACATTTATGACGTATCAAGCATCCTCAAGCTTAGTTCCTACTAGTCCTCGTGTAGGTAAACGATAAAACAATAATTTCTGAGGTGACATGCTACTAACATAATCCTGAACATAAAAATGTAAAGGCATATGCAAGCTGAGATCATAGAACTTCAAACACAAACATGATAAATAGAACTTTAATAATAAAGCAAAGCAATCACTTTTCATCATGAAGAGTATCTCAAACAAAGGATCATTAATAATAATGCAAAGAAAGATAAACGTTTGTTTCAGGTATAGAGAAAGCATGGCAAAGTGATATTTCGCTATTCCTTAAGAGTGGGGCAAAAGATAAATGCCAGGACACCTTTAAAGTTTATGAGGAAGACCAGAGCAAATAATTTTAGAACAAATAATATCACATCATGAAGTAATTATTGATGTTTATGGGACAATGCATGTAGAACTAAGAATGGCAAAAATGCTCTCTCAACTGTGCATAAAGTTAGAAGATGGAGACTCAACATAAAACTAAAGGAAATGCCCTTCGCGGAGGGAAACAGGGATCACTCATGTGCTAGAGATTTTATTTTAAACAGAGGTATTAAAAGTTTGACACTCCTCCCATCCATCTTTCACAAACCATGGCTAACCGAATCCTCGGGTGCCTGCCAACAATCACATACCGTGGAGGAGTGTCTATATTTTGGGAGATGTATGCCAATGTTAACGAATGGTAAACAGAAAAGGGATCACTCATGTGCTAGAGCTTTTATTTTATCAAACAGAGGTATTAAAAGTTTGACACTCCTCCCATCCATCTTTCATAAACCATGGCTAACCGAACCGAATCCTCGGAGGAACATAAAGCAGGAGTAATTTTGAAGGTATTAAAGGTAACACATGATCAATTTAGTTGGAGTGGCAGTTAAATACCGCATGTAGGTAGGTATGGTGGACACAATGGGAAAAACTTTGGTTTAAGGGAGTTGGATGCACGAGTAGAGCTCATACTCAGTACAGGTGGAGGCTAGCAAAAGACTGGGAGCGACAAATCAAGAGAGCATAAGAGTCATAATCATGCATAGCGACATAAACATCATTAATTAAAGCATAAGTGGTATCATAGTTAAAAAACTAAGTGGTCATTGAGGCTATTCGTGATTGGTTCATAGCCATAAACATGGTGTGAGCATACGCCAAGTCAACCAAATAAAACATTCGAAAGAGAATACCATAAATTTATGCTTCCTTATGATAAGAACAACTCATGAATCTTTCAATGACATATTAAACACTCTCAGCTATTTGAGGCTATTCATGATAGTCAACATCACAAGGCTTTAGAACTAAAATAACATTTAGCATGGCATGAAAAAGTTCTAGCCACATTCTATACAAGCTTCTGCTTGCACCATTAAAAATTCTACTTCAAGCAGCAGTTTCTTTTTTCCCAACAAGCACCATACAAGATATGTTTTAACAAAAAATACTCTACATGATACAACAATCAAACATGAGAGGAATCACATAACACTACTAAAACTAACAACTCTGAATAAGAGATGCATGAAAACAAAGGCTAAACGCAGTACTAGCAAAAAGTGAACACTCACAGAACAATAAGAATGAAAACTAGACTGTTCTAAGAAATGAAAACGGAGCGTGTCTCTCTCCCACACAAGTATGATAAGAACCAACCATTTATTACAGAAAATGAAAACAAACAAACTGAAATCAAAAATAAAAGACGCTCCAAGTAAAGCACATAAGATGTGACTGAATAAAAATATAGTTTCACTAGAAGTGACCTGATAATTTGTCGATGAAGAAGTGGATGCCATGGGCATACCCAAGCTTAGACGCTTCAGTCTTCTTGGAATTTTCTGGGATATACCTCCGGGGCATCCCCAAGCTTAGGCTCTTCACTCTTCTTGATCACATCATATCATCCTCTTCTCTTGACCCTTGAAAACTTCCTTCACACCAAACTTCTCACAATCTTCATTAGCAACGTTAGTGCAATCGAAATAATAAATTCACATGGTTCAGTTTCATAACAATCCTAACACTTATAAACACATTAGCTACTGTCACAACTTCTTTTAAAACTCTTTTTCTCAAAGGAACACCAAAAGAAAGAGATTAAGATGCAAATTCAATTATTGACAGAAATATGTCAAAACAGGACAACAAGTAAAGATGATTTTTTGAAAATCATCTGTTGCTCAAATCAAACAGTGGTCAACTAATAAAATTTACGTATATAACCCAGGATTACGCACAAAAAAACTCAGGTCATTTCGAATTTTTTGTGATTTTATACGGAATTAACAGTGGACAGCAGAAATCTTTTTCATGCGCAGAAATCCGAAATATAGCCTCAACTTTCCACTAGAGGCTTTACTTGGCTCAACAAAAACACACAAAAATATACAGCAGGGTTGCTAAGGAAATAGAAAACACCCGGGTGCAAAACACACACAAAAAAACAAAGGAAAACTGGTTTAAAACAGAGAAATAAAATGGGTTGTCTCCCGGTAGTGCTTTTCTTTAAAGCCTTTTAGCTAAGAATGATAATTTGAGAAGATGCTCACATGAGAAATATGAATTGAAGAAAAAGATAGCATCAAGAAGCAAATGTAAAACACATTTAAGTCTAGCCCACTTCCTATGAAAAAAATCTTGTAGAAAAACAAGTCAACGAAGCACAAAGTGACTAGCATAGGAAGACAAAATAAGTGCAACTTCAAATATTTCAACATAAAGAGAGAAAACTTAATATTGTTGAGATGCATAAAACCATGTCTCCCTCTCTCATAATAATTTTCAGTAGCATCATGAATAATATTAACAATATAACTATCACATAAAACATTCTTATCACGGGCCACATCCATAAAAGAATTAATACTCTCCACACAAGCATAGTCATTCTTATTAATAGTAGTGGGAGAAAATTCAACAAACTAACTATCATTATTATTCTCATCACCATAATCATTAAATATAGGAGGCATATTGTAATAATAATTAATTTTTTTCTCAATAGTAGGTGGACTGAAAATATCATAATCATTATAATCATCATAAAGAACTCCAACATGATAGACAAGTTGTATATAAGGGAGATGGTTTTGGGTAATCCATCCTTAACTATGCCAAGTTTCATAAGGATAATTGTAATCATAGCCTATGTTATAGCATCTTTTATAATAGTTATCAAAGACTAGAGTCATAGTATCATCATAAGCAATATCATCATTTTTACTAGAAAGAGATGTATCAAGCATATATCATCACTAGCAAAAGGATTTTCAAACACATCATTGACAAG
Source organism: Alopecurus myosuroides (assembly GCA_028641055.1). Taxonomy (NCBI): domain Eukaryota; kingdom Viridiplantae; phylum Streptophyta; class Magnoliopsida; order Poales; family Poaceae; genus Alopecurus; species Alopecurus myosuroides. Next base: position 9,512,745 of record CM054060.1, on the reverse strand, counting down.
CTCAGAGCTTTCTATATTATCATTGCAAGAAGCATGGATAGTACTAATAGTACACCAAACAGATTTTCAATATCAAAAGTAGTGTGTTTCTCCTAATCATGATCACTTTCATAAATAACATGCATAGGAAAATCATCGAGTTGAGATTCATCAGCAAAAGCTGTAATATGAGCAACATTCTTAGGGAGAGATACCGTTACCTCTCTCCTTTTACTCCTCTTCTTCTTCTTACTCTCTATAGGAGGGAGAGGCTTGAAAGGAAACTTCTCCACATACCCTGGTTTATTGTCAGAAACAATAGAACAAACCTTGGAGGATTCCTTCTCTTCATTAATAAGATGAAAATAGATATTAGCCCTGTCATATTTTGGTAAAGTGTCCTATTTTAGAATATTTTGTATGTAAGTATTTGCATGACAATTTTTAACACAATAAAGATGGCATTTATGCAAGACACTATTCATATCAAAATCACTCATATAAATCAAAGAAGTTTTTCTTAATAACTCTTCACACCCCAAAAATAAGGTAAGTTCCTCATGCTCATTAGGGGTGATCATGTCATCACAATACAAACTTGCAGTACTCATAGGATTTGAAAGGCTACTATCATGGCTTGAGCATTGAAAATTAAAATGACCCACTTTACATCAAAGTTCACAAATAAAAGGATAGAGGACACACACTTTTTCGTCAAGATCATTTAGAGCCCTATCCCACTTTCTAGTTTTTTCATTCCTATGATGGATGCAATATTCTTCTACGGTTTGATTATTTCCACAAGGTCTAATTGCTCCACAAAAATTAACATGCTTATAAGAAATAGTACTTTCAGAAGTTTGAACATGTCCATTGTAATCATTAATAACAGTTTCATTTTTCAAGCAAGTGTCTTTAAAAGGTTCATGATATATGTCCCCATTTTTAGGAAGATTAATATAAGAAGCAAAGGATCTACACCAACCGACAGCTATTTGAAGATCAAAACCATATTTAGCATTAAGCTCATGAAAATCAGCAGTTTCAGCAAATGTCTTAAAGCAATCATACTCATAGTTTATACCTGATTCTTTACCTTTGTTGTTATTCCAATCTTTACTATTGATTAGAATTCTCTCAAGAAGATCCCACTTAGCTTCAACCTTCTTATTACAGAAAGAACCCTCTAAAGAAGCATCTAGATAATCCTTCTAATGTCCTGAAAGCCTTGCATAAAAAATAGTAACATTTTTTTAGTAACAATTATTTCCTCAGGAAGCTCATGGTTAGGACATTTGAGTATTAATGTTTTCAGTCTTCCCCAAGCTTAGGAAATGCTTTCTCCATCATGAGGCCAAAAATTATAAATGTAATTCCTATCTAAATACAGTTGATGAGAGGAATAAAATTTAGAGTAAAATAGAGATTCAAGCTCCTTCCACTCCAAATGATGAGGATCATCTAGCAGCTCATATCACTCCCTTGCTTTGTCCTTAAGAGATAAAGAGAATAACCTCCTCTTAACTTGGTCCATTGAAATCCCTGCACACTTGAACAACCCGCATAATTCATGTATAAAGAGTAAATGGTCACGAGGATGGACAGTTCCATCTCCAAAATAACAGTTATCCATGACAAGTTCAACAATTTTCTTGGGTATTTTAAAAGGAATGCTTTCACTAGGAGGATTTAAAATATCACAAGCATCATTAGGTTTATCACATATGGGAGATAAAGTATCATCAGCGAAAACTTTCTCCTCAAAAGCTGGGGAAATAAAAAGGTTTATAGAAACTAGCTTCCCCAAACTTAGAATTTTCCATAGTACTAGAAATAATGGTATCCAAATAATTAATGCTAATTATATTGCTACTAGAATGTAAATAAAGCTCTCTCATATTTTTGTTGTTTTCCATTAAGACTAACTAGTAAAAATAAAAACAAGCAACAAGTAAAAATAAGCCCAACTAGTGAAAACAAGAAACAAAAGGATATAATTACAGAATCTAAAGGAAATAACTTTGAGCACTCACACCCGAGGATGTAAGAACCTTTTACCTTACCTCCCCGGCAACGACGCCAGAAAAGAGCTTGATGTCTATGCACGGTTCTATTCTTGTAGACAGTGTTGGGCCTCCAAGTGCAGAGGTTTGTAGAACAGCAACAAGTTTCCCTTAATTGGATCACCCAAGGTTTATCGAACTCAGGGAGGTAGAGGTCAAAGATATCCCTCTCAAGCACCCCTGCAATTAAGATACAATAGTCTCTTGTGTCCCCAACACACCCAATATACTTTTCAGGTATATAGGTGCACTAGTTCCGCGAAGAGATAGTGAAATGCGAGTAATATGGATGGTTATAAGTAATAATAGCAATCTGAAATAAATATGGCAGCAAGCAAACATTTAGCTAAACAGGTGGAAAACTGTGTTTCAATGCTTGGAATCAAGGCCTAGGGATCCTACTTTCACTAGTGGACACTTTCAATAATGATCACATAATTGAATAACTAAATATCTTCTCTTCACTATGCTACTCTTAACCCTCTCCGGTTGGATAACAAACACTAATCATTGCGTAGGGCTGCAAAAAGCATTCCTTAAATTAAGCATTCCCATGTCTAGTTAACCCCACGCTGTCACTATGAGCGCCCCAGAACGTACTAGACAAACACCACAATTCATAGAGGAGACACACACAATGTGCACACTGTCACCTTCATATTAATAAAGCACTTGCGTAGCAAAAGATGAAGAGTAACATCTACGAATTCAAATAGATTACAAAGCTCATGATCAAATATAGATCACACCATGGGAGAGAGAGATGAACCACATAGCTACCGGTAGAGCCCTCAACCTCGGGGGAGAACTACTCCCTCCTCAGCATCGGAGACAACAACAGTGATGGAGATGGCGGTGGAGTCGATAGAGATGGCTTCCGGGGGCACTTCCCGTCCCGGCAGGGTGCCAGAACAGAGATTTGTCCCCCGAAACTTGTCGACGGTAGCGGCAGAGCTACAGATGTATTTTGTGGAAAATATCGATTGTTTTAGGGTTTATGCATCGGGGAGTATATATAGGCGAAAGGGGGATGCCGGGAGGGTGGCCAAGGGGCCCACACCACCTGATGGCGCGGCCAGGGGAGTGGTGGCGCCACTCTATGGTGTGGCCACCCTGTGGCCCCCCCCGGGGCTATTCGGGACTTCTGGATGCTTCCGGGACTTCTAAGATTTCTGGCTTTCGAATCGTCCAATTCCGAGAATATTTCCAGAAGAACTTTTCTGAATCTAAAAACATCAGAAAACAGGAACTGGCTCTGTGGCATCTTGTCAATAGGTTAGTCCCAGGAAATCGATAAAAATGACATAAAGTATAAGGAAACCATGTGGGAAACAACATGAAAACAACATGGAACATCAGAAATTAAGGATACATTTATGACGTATCATAGTTTTAGTACCATTAGCTCACTTAGAGAAAAAATTAGTTTAGGTATTAGATCACTTAGAGAGGAAAAAAATTAGTTAGAGGTTTAGAGGAAAAAATTTAGGTCTTGGACTTAGAAATTTTTTAGGTTTCGGACTTAGTACCATTAGCTATTATCTATAAGTATACCATTAGCTATAAGTACCATTTTTTGCGTAGTACCATTAGCTATTAGCTTTTTTTCTCTTCGTGCCATTAGCTATTAGCTATTAGCTATAAGTACAATTAGCTATTAGCTAGAGGCATATTTTAGTACCATTAGCTATTTTATTAGTACATTAGCTATTTAAGTATGAGGCACACAGACCGATGACCATCTTGTTCCTGTTAAGAGGAGGTACTACATGCGGTGGTGATCCGGGGAAAGGAATGCGATGGTTTCTGGACTTCTTTGAAACTAAATACCTTCACATATGTAATATTATATGGTTGGTGAGATCCGAACGAAGTTGAACCTTTGGTGCACATTCGTAATGGTGACATTCCGCAGAAATCCCGTCCGGGGTTATGAAGAATGTCGCCGTTATGGGTGTGCACAAAAGGGTCTAATTTTATTTGGATCTCACTATATTACATATATGATTTTGTTTAGTTTTAAAGATTTATAGAAACCCTTCCTTTCCCCACATCGACATCACGTGTACTACCTCGTAGCAAGCACAAAATGTGAAGGTCCAACTTCACATCAAGGCCCGATGACCATCTTGTGTTGTTTCAGAGGTACTGAAGGCGGTGGTGATCCGGGGAAATGATGTAGATGAGGGTTTCGGTTGGAACTAAAGAACGTCACATATGTTACTGAGATCAGAACTGAGTTGCACCGTTTGGTACATATACGTAATGGTGATATTTTTCATAGCCCCGTCCGGGGTTATGAAGAATGTCCCCATTATGTATGTGCACGAAATGGTCCAACTTTGTTCGGATCTCACAAATACTTACGTATGTGATTTTTTTAGTTTCAGCGAAGTTCAGAAACCCTTGTCTTCATCCTTCCCCGCATCTCCATCACGTATACTACCTAATAACAAGCAAAGAATTTTAGATTTTACACCTTAGAGAAAAAATTAGGTTTAGTTCACTTGTAGAAAAAAAATTAGTTAGAGGTTTGGAGGAAATTGATGAAATTTGCAACAATTTTGATGAAATGGATGCTATTAGCTATATTTTGATTAGATTATATGCAATTGTTGCGAATTGATGTAATGGATGCTATTAGTTAGAGGTTGCAACTTATGATATTACAAAAGTTTTGTAGCCATGGCGAGAGCTCCCCTGCGACGCAGTGCGCGTGTTGGCGGTGGGCGCGTCGTCCCCGTCGAAGAAAACGTAATCGTACCACGTGGTGGACGTCCACGTGGACGCGCACGTGGATCGCGTGCAGCACGTGGATGTGGCGGTGGCGTAGCCATCAAGGAGGAGGAAGCGGCGCCTCCAGCTCGTGGACGTAGGCGTGGACGTGGAGCACGGGGGCAGCACGCGGTGCACGGGCGACAGCACGCGGAGCACGGCGCGGCGTTGTTGCTGCGGTGGAGGAGGCTACGACGGAGGAGGAGGAGGACGATGACGGTTTCCGGCTACCGGAGTTCTACGTCCACCTGTTGCCCCCACTGCGGAACATGCTTCGTCTTCCATAGCGTATATCGGAGATCCTCCTCGAGTGCAACGAGCCCTTTAGGTTCAGCCTCCAGTTGGAGGGCTGCCACAACGGGCCTGTTCAGGTGATCCTGCAGCGACGTGACGATGACCTCTACCTGCGCCATGGGTGGGGGCAGTTCCAGCGCATGCACAACTTGGATGTGGGCTACATGCCCATATTCAGATACATCAACGACGACACGGTGGACGTGCTGGAGGTCAAAATCTTCGACGGCACCCTATTTCGCCCCCGTTGCTGCCAGGATAGCTCGTCTGACAGCACCTCTGCTTCTGAGGCTGACGAGTCTGGCTCGGGCGAGTCAGCCCCCGACGCAGAGGTGTAGTATACCGAGCAGTGTATCGCTCTGCGTGTCCAGTCACATGTTCTTTTGCTAGCGATATCGTCAGACTATGTCTTCAGTTTGATATCGTACTATGTTTAATTATGTCATCGTGTCGAACAATATTTGTATTCGTGGCCGACTATGTTAATGTTATTATTGGTTTTAATCTGTTTTTTTGTTCGACAATTTGTCATATTTTTACTATAAATGTTTATTATTTGAAAAATCATTGAATTTCTAACAGAAGTAATGCACTTGAAGAAAAATATAATTTCCAATCTTTTATAGAGTACAGGAAAACAGAAAAAAAAACAGAGTACCTTTTGCCCCGGTTGGTGTTACCAACCGGGGTAAAATGGTGCCAGCCTGCTCGCTGAGCAGAGCCCACGTGGGCACGCCTTTTACCCCTGTTGGTAAGCCCACCGGGATATAAGGGGGTGGGGAGGGGGCCTTTTGCCCGGATTTGCGAAATCCGGTTGGGCAGCCGATGCGTAAGGCCCTCCCAATCGGGGCTAATGCTCTGTTCTCCACTAGTGAGAGATTTCCCGCGCCTTGAACGAAAAGATACATGCCACACACCGCGCGGGGTGCCTACCGCCGCATCAGTGTGCGGCGCCTCCGAATTTCCCAAGATTCTTTTACATGTGTCCATTTGTGTTTTCCAAAAAAAAATAGTGCTAACAACCGCGCTAACATCCTTAGGACGACAGTAGCTTATGCGCGGGCGGTACGAGCTTGCGAAACCGCAAAACAAATATTGTGCTTTGTTTCTAATCCAATTGAAGAAATATTTTATGCCACTGCTGATTAACTAGTTATTCTCACTAGCTAATAGCAGGGCCAAAGGATTCCTTTTGTTCCCGTAGTGTAGTCAAATACGGACATATTATAAGTCCTGGTGCGATCCATCCAAACAACAGTCTGATCTCAACACGTACCCAATTCTAGGCATTCATATATACACGATCCCATGGCCAAGCCCTACCAACTTACTTGTCAAGGGCGTGCAGCTTCAAATATATCTGATTGGAGAGAGCCCCATGGAGGACGTCGAGAGGCTGGCACCCCATGGAGATAAGGGCAAGATGATGAAGTATGCCAAGTGGAAAATCCTAATTCTGATAATGAGGATGAGATGGTTGTGGACTCTAAAGATGATTCTCGTGATGATGACAAGGATGATGGTCCGAGTTCCAAACAACAGGGTCCGGCTGTTGGTTCTATGGACATCGATAGGTCCAAACCGACCACTAGTGGTACCAGTGGATCTTCGGAACCGGCTGCGAAGGAGACGGAGGCTAAAGGGGTGAAGAAAGCGTTCTCCCCCGGGGTGGTCCTTTCACCATCAGTGGCTAGTTCTGTCAGAGAGGCTAGACTCTTTCTTACTTCGATGAGTAACACGCGGATTGAGACTACAGAGCTTTCTGATATGGAGGTCGCCGACACGGTCTCATGTTCTTTGGGACCCCATGCTGGTTCGGCGGAGGGGATGGATGACATCCTGGTTTCGGATGGGGGTGCTTACCCCGATGACGTGATGAGGGAGACGGGTGATGGGCGGGTGGCCTTGGTATCAAACGGATACCTTATGCCATCCGTCAACTCGCCTTCTGGCCACGTGCGAGGTAGCGGAGCTTTGGAGCCACGGTGCCTCGACGGTGCGTTTCACGGTGCATGCTCCTCCTTCCAACCAGGCGGGTTGGACGGAGAGGGCGTCATATCTTCTTCGGCTACTACTGTGTCGCCGACGATGCCCTACACTCGACCAGGCGGGTTGGATGTGGGGGCGTCGACGGTGGCCGTGGCATCTACTTCGACGGTGGAGACCCCGGTCGGCCATAGCTCACCCCAACCAGGAGGGTTGGGGTTGGCAGCTGTGTTGACCTCGACACCGCGTCCATCGATGGCGGCGGTGATGGCATATGGGGGTCTAGCGGCGGCTGATTCGGAGATTCGCTCTAGTGCACGCTTACGGGCGAAACCGGATGCGGATCTTCCCCAGGAGCTGCGGGCGATGGCCCTTGCGCACCGCAAGGACGTCGTCTTTCCTAGAGGTACTCCACCCATCCCCGTTGGTTTATCATTACTTTCGTTTTCTAATTCGGAAATTAAAGCGCGGGCGGATAAATTAGGTGTGTCATTAGGTAGAAACAAACAGCAAATTGATGCGTCTATCCATGGTTTGTTAGAACAGGAAAAAGATAGGTCTCTTATTTTTCTTCGGAATAATTTAAAAGATATGTTAGATGGTGATCTGATTGATTCTAACCCATCTTTGACTCTTACGAAAGCATCAAACATGAGTGAGGATCTTAGTGATGAGGTTGAGCCCGAGGATGATCACACGGATCATCCATTGCTCTCAAAGACGGTTAAACGTAACCGCAAGAAGAACCTAGGCTCTGGACCCAAACCTAGGAGAAGCACTAGGATTAAACAATTCAAGAAGTGAGATGAGAGGCTTAATCTGGAATAGTAATGGGTTTGGGGATCATGCTAAACATTTGGCGGTTCATGAATTTATTAAAGAACATAAGGTTGATTTCATTGCTCTAATTGAAACTGGAAGATCCTCTTTTACTACGCATTTTCTGGATTTTCTTGCTGGGGGTAGGGACTTCACGTGGTTCTGTTTGCCTCCTCATGGTCGCTCTGGAGGGATGCTTGTAGGTTTTAATGGTGTTACTCTTTCGGCACAAACCGTTGTGTCTGGAGATTTCTGCCTCAAGTTTCATGTTAAGACTATAGCGGATGGTTTTGATTGGGCTTTTGTCGTAGTTTACGGGGCTGCACAAGACTCAAAGAAACCAGATTTTCTTGCTGAGCTAGTACGTATTTGTGACAATGAAACTCTTCCGATTCTAGTGGGGGGGGGGGGACTTTAATATCATTCGGAGGCAGGAAGAAAAGAGCAATGATAATTTTAATGCGAGATGGCCGTTTATTTTTAATGCTATTATCGATAGTTTGGACTTGAAAGAAATTTCATTATCCGGGAGACAATTTACTTGGGCTAGTTGGGGAGATAATCCGACGTATGAAAAGCTTGATCGTTTTCTTAACAGTATTGAGTGGGAACAGAAATATCCTATGGTTACGGTGCATGCTCTGACTCGAACGGGGTCAGATCACACACCGTTGCTATTAGACTCTGGGACTCAAGCACATGTGGGTAATAAGAGTCAGTTCTCCTTTGAACTCTCTTGGATACGCCAAGAAGGTTTCTATGAGCTGGTTTGTAAGGAATGGAGGTCGGTTACTTGTGGACAAAACCCATTAGACAGGTGGCAAAATAAGATTAGACACCTGAGACAATTCTTACGAGGATGGGCGAAAAACCAGAGCGGGGAATATAGAAACTAAAAGAAAAATTAACGGCACTCATAGATATGCTAGATATTAAGGCGGAATCGACTCCTTTGACAGTGGCCGAACGGGCTGCAAAAAAGGAGGCCGATGATTACCTACGAAAGTTGAAACGGGACGAGGAATCCAAATGGGCGCAACGGGCAAAAGTTAAACATATACAAGAAGGAGGGAATAATACGAAATACTTCCACCTTATTGCAAACGGGAAACATAGGAAGAAAAGGATTTTTCAATTGGAGCAGGATGAGGGAACGATTTTAGGAGAGATTAACCTTAGAACTTTTATCTCTGAATACTACAAGAAATTATTCGGGGCACCGGCGCCGAGTAATGTTTCTTTGGTAGAGGAGAGGACGAACGATTTGCCTCAAATTTCACAAGAGGAAAATTGTATTCTTATATCTCCTTTTACGGATAAGGAGGTATTCGAAGCAATCTCTCAGATGGAACACAATAAGGCCCCGGGTCCAGATGGATTCCCAGCGGAGTTTTATCAGAGATTTTGGGGGGTGATTAAGGTTGATTTAATGTCGATGTTTGCTCAACTTCATAATGGAGACTTACCATTATTTAAATTAAACTTTGGGGTTATCACGTTACTTCCAAAGAAGGAGGATGCGAGTCGTATAGAGCAATATCGACCAATTTGTTTGCTCAATGTTAGTTTCAAAATCTTCACCGAGGTGGGTACCAATAGGGTAACTTCTATTGCGAGTAAAGTTATCCGACCAACTCAATCAGCGTTTCTACCCGGTAGAAATATTCTTGAAGGAGTTGTGGTACTACATGAAACGATCCATGAGATAAAAAGGAAAAAAATTGGACGGGGTTTTGTTTAAAATCGACTTTGAAAAAGCATATGATAAGGTGAATTGGTCTTTTTTACAGCAAGTTTTGAGGATGAAAGGTTTTTCACCTAAGTGGTGTGATTGGATTGCTCGTTTTGTTCAAGGGGGTAGTGTCGGGATTAAAGTTAATGATGATATCGGTCATTATTTCCAAACGCTAAAAGGTTTGAGACAGGGTGATCCGTTATCACCTATTCTCTTTAATCTTGTAGCAGATATGTTGGCTATCCTCATAGAACGAGCTAAGGAGGATGGTCAAGTGGGAGGATCGATTCCTCACCTTGTCGAAGGAGGGGTGTCCATTCTCCAATATGCCGACGATACGATTATTTTTATGGAACATGACGTAGAAAAGGCACTGAACATGAAACTCATACTTGCGATGTTTGAGCTTCTGTTCGGTCTTAAAATTAACTTCCATAAGAGTGAGATTTTTTGTTTCGGTAAAGCGAAAGAGGCCCAAGATGATTACCGAATTATCTTTGGTTGTGAGGTCGGAACGTTACCTTTAAAATATCTCGGTATACCAATTCACCACAGAAAACTTCTCAATAAAGAGTGGAAACCGATTGAGGATAGATTTGATTCCAAACTCAGTTCTTGGGCTGGGAAATTGTTGTCTTACGGGGATCGCCTCGTGCTGATAAACTCTGTCCTATCCAGCTTGCCGATGTTTTTGCTCTCCTTTTTCGAAATACCAGTGGGTGTGAGGAAACGCTTGGATTTCTATCGCTCAAGGTTTTTTTGGCAAAGCGATGTCAAAAGAAGGAAATATCGTCTTACAAAATGGAATATTGTTTGCCGTCCTAAAGATCAAGGGGGATTAGGAATAGATGTCTTACAAGTTAAGAACATGTGTCTGTTGAGTAAGTGGTTTTACAAAATTTTGACTGAGGAGGGGGTTTGGCAAGAGCTATTATCTAATAAATACCTAGGAGATAAAACGTTGTCTCAGGTAGAGAGCAAGCCAACTGATTCACCCTTCTGGAAAGGTCTGTTGAAAGTTAAAGATGAATTCTTTTCACGGTGCAAATTCTCTTTAGGTAACGGTCAGCAGGTGCGTTTCTGGGAAGATACATGGTTAGGAGATAAACCGTTATCACAATCCTATCCATCGTTATATAACATCGCTTCGAGTAAACACGTTACAGTTGCAGCGGTGTTAGCCCATAATCCTCTAGATGTTCGGTTTCGGAGAAATCTGATTGGATACACGAGGGACCGTTGGTTGCATCTGGTTGAAAGGTTGATGGACGTGTCATTAACTAATCAGTCAGATGTGTTCCGTTGGAATCTCACAAATGGATGGGGTTTTCACGGTCAAATCTTATTATGCTGACTTGATGCATGGATCCACAACATTTTTACGAAAATATTTGTGGAAATTAAAGGTACCATTAAAGATTAAGATCTTTCTCTGGTTTCTTAATAGGAAGGTTATTCTTACTAAAGATAATTTGATAAAGAGGAATTGGCATGGTTGTAAAAAATGTGTTTTTTGCGATACAGATGAGTCTGTGGAACACCTATTTATAACATGCCCGTTTGCCCGTGATATTTGGCGTCTTATACACTTTACTTATAGCATCTATCCACCTACTAGCATTGCGAATATGTTTGGTAATTGGTTAAATGGTATTGATAGGAAAACAAAAGCACGAATACGAATTGGTGCGGCTGCTTTCCTGTGGGCAATTTGGAATTGCCGCAATGATTTGGTTTTTAACAAGCAAACGAATATTCACTTTTTGCAGGTTGTCAACAAGGCGGTCTATTCTATCCAGATGTGGGCATTCCTTCTCCCCCTGGATCAGCGAGGACTTATGGATTCCGGCTGTGCTCGATTGATGGCGGTCGTTCGGGCTATTTACAGCCAGGCTGGGTGGCTTAATTCTAGGCGAATTAATGCGTAGTTCGTCTATGTTTCGGTGGCTTGTCTTTGTGGCCACGCTGTCCGACCCATGATTGTAATAAATTATATACTCTGGATGCTTCTTTTTATTTAATAAAAAACCGGCTGTGTGCATCACTTTGATGCAGAGGCCGGGGCCCAGGCTCCCATTTCTAAAAAAAAAAAGTGTGTTTGGTGCTATGTGGGTATCCCCGTGATCGGCACCATCGTGATCATGGTGTGCATCTTCGTCCCTGTCACGCACTTCATGGTAAACACGCAGTACACTGTCGCAATAGACTCAATGTCCGGCCTGGATCCCAAGTCGGGCCTCTCTTTCAACCTCACCCTCGGCGTCGTCTCCAGGAGCCACGGCGCCAAGGCTTGTGTGAACCCAGGCATGTACGTGCAGGTCTTCTACCGTGGCGTCCAGGTCGCAGCCAGTGAGGCCGAGACGCGGAAGTTCTGCGCTGGGCCACGGAAGACGGCAGAGCTGCCCGTCGTGGCGAGGGCGGCCGGGGTTCCACTGTTCGACGTTAAACACAACGTGGTAGAAATACTCGAGGAGGACATGAGGCAAGGGGTGCCAGTGTTTCACGTTAAACTGAATGTCCCGGAGGGGTCGTACGGTTCGAACGCCGCTATGTGGTCGTGGTTGATGGACTGCGAGGGCACTCAGATCGGCGATGCTGCCGTGCCATGCGCTTCGCCCGACCAATCTTAATAATGTATGTCTAGATGATTTAGCCATCCAACTAGATGCATAATCATCCATATATACGTGTTCCGTGCTACTTCCTCCGCTCTGATAATAAATATTGGTCCATATGTTATGGGATGATCAGAGTACTAGTTTTACCTATAGTAGAATTCTTTTAGCTCAAGTATCTTATATTTTTTATGCATGTGTTGCAGCACCTCTTTGGATTGTCGGCACGCGCTAAAGTATCTATACATGTTCGGGGTTTTTCTTTTTTGAGAAATATCTATACATGTTGGTTGCATCGCCTTGATACATATGTACGTACTGTTTTTCTTTAGACGAACGGGCCAAAAGGCCCCTACTATTTTATATGTAAGAAGGCAGAGTTTTTACACATACATTCATATAGAGGAGTACCAGCTAAGAGCTACCCAAAATGTCAAGCTACTATTTCCATAAAGGAAACAAAAACTTATAAACCACTCTAAACAAAATTGAAACCAGCCCCAGAAAGTACTGGGACAGCCCTCAGGATCCCAGCTTACTGGCTTGACGCTTAACTTCCTCCATGGCATAGTCCATCACCGGTTGCATCTTCGTCTCCCACGGAGGCCCCATGACAGTAAGAAAAAAATCACCTGTAATATTTGTATCTGTTGGTTTGAGAAAAACCTTGTTTGCAATCGGGTTATGGCCGACGGACTGCAAGGGCGCTCGGGTTGAAGACGCTGCCGTGTTGTGCACTTCCCCCGACCAATTTTAGCACTATACTCCGTCTGTATCAAAATATAAGGGGTTTTAACGTTTTCGAGACTACACAAATCAGACATGTTTTAATGTAATATGCACACGAATCTATACATTAAAAGACGTCTAGATACGCGAAGTGTAGAAAACGGTAAAATATCTTCTATTTAGATACATTAGTATTACACATAGTCCTCTACTTCATCACGTTGCATTTCATTTGTTTACCTAGTATAATATACTAGTTTTCAACATCGTTCTATGTCACATCTTTGAATTGTCCTGAAGGGTGCAAAATTCCATTTGCATGTCCTCATGTTGGCAATGCTTGATACCTGTTTTCACACATTTTATTTGGTTATCACTTATTCAGATATTACAAGATAAATAACGAAGAAAGTTGGTCTATGACAGGTACTAGGTGAGAGGCTGTTGAGCTTGTGAGAGCGCCACCCTCCCCACCGCCGTCTGCCACTCCGGTGGCGACCTAGCCCACGCCAAAAAACCATGTTAGACGTATGCTGATCTTAATATCAGGAAGAGATCGAAATTTAGACGCAACTCGAACTATGAGCGAGTCACATGTTTTAACAAAGAGTTGCACCAAAAAAAACTATGTTCCTACTTTGCACCGATATTCCTACCCTACAAGTGTTTATGACCGTAGATAAAAACACTTAGCATGCCGACTTGAACGAGAAAAAAGTCAAAAATATTTTTATCTAGACCAAGAATATCAAAAGAGTTGGTGGTTTGGTTTAGTAAGCGAACCCATGCTCCACGCAAGCCGGCTTCGTGCCCCTCCCAACACACACGAAGCCACGCCCTCAATTGCGTGGAAACCCACAAGCTGTCCTCTTCTCCAAGGCTGCCGGCCAAGGCGACCTCGGGCGCGGCGGTGCCCTCCGGCGGGTTAACGCCGGCTAGCCTGGGATCAAGTCACAGATAACTTTTTCTTTTGTCCTGATGGGGACATTGCAGCCGGTCTCCACGGGCCGAGCAGGCTAACTTTGAAGGTCCACGGGCATGCCACACGCCATGCCGCGTTGGCCGTTGCTTGTGAGGGGACGCCACGTGTGGACGTGGGCACCGCCCGTGCTGTGCGTGCTTCTGGCCAACTGCGTCCCATCTCTTGACGGAAAGTCTGTGCTCTGACATGGGCTTCAAGCCTACCAACCAAGCCGTACCAACTCTTTAGCCCTCCAAATAAGCTGGAGTTACAAGCGTACGCAACTACGCTCGGCTGGTACGTTTCGGATGCCCGGGTAGTTATTCAGGGTAAACCGCCTGCCAGTTAGCGGTGTGGGACTAATATTGCTGTTGGGCTTTGGCTTGTATGTTTCTAGTTGTAAAGAAGTCGAAACCGTGGCCTGTTGGAGCTCCGCGGCCAGATATGAGCCGCATGCATCATGCCATCTTGCTGCACCATCAATGACCTCCTACCTCATACTCCTACTACTTCTCCTTTAACGAGGATCTAACATTCGACCACTTGGTAATTAAGTGTCGAGTGTAGTATCTTTACAGGTGTAAGTTTATACACGGTCAACACTGCACAGCACACTGCTTCTAGCTAGCGCTGAGAATAGTTTGAACTAAAATCATAGTTTTGGTTTGGTTTTCCACTTAATTTCATTTGGTTTGGTCTCTATGGGCTGAAAACCTAGAGTAGTTTAGTTTCGATTGGGCTCTGTCTTTTACCGGACTGGTATGAGCTCACACAAACTAGTCTGACAAAGTTCCAAAGCTGCGCTCAAACCAATTGGTCTCACACAAATCGTAGTTTTTCAGGCATAAGGCTGCTTTTTCCTTAAGATGCGCTTGGTCTCGGGTCGCCGGCGCCACATTCCCAGCAGCACCACCTTCCCCGATCTCCTACTCTGCCAGCTTTGCTGACCGCAGAGACAACGGTCGTCGCAGCGGCAGCGCCGCTGCCGGGGGCTGCTGCTGTGGCCCGTCTCTGCTGGCCAATCATCACCAGCGTCGTGCCACCACAGCCGTTTGGAGCTCACGTATTACGCTTGCAAACACAGGATCCTCTTCGTCTCCGTCGCTGTCGGTTTGCAGTTAGGCGAAGAACTAGCTAGCTTCAGTTTGAATGATTGAATTTGTGGGTCAAGCCCATAATTACTAAATAGTTCAGTTTGGTTTGGATGTAAAACACATATTGGTTTAATTTGGTTTTGATTCCAGCAAATAACTTTCAATCTTAGTTTGTTTGGAAAGTTTGGGCTAGATTTGGACTGAGTTGTAGCATGCCGTTCGTGAACTTACGTTAAACAAAGTGCAGCCATTCCAAAGCTGGGCTGAAAACCTTGAGTAGTTTAGTTTCGGTTGGGCTCTGACTTTTACTGGACTGGTTTGGGCTCAAACAAACTAGACTGAAAAAGTTCCAAAGCTGGGCTCAAACCAACTGGTCTCACACAAATCGTAGGCGCCACCTGTTGGAAATATGAGCAATTTACCATATAATTTAATTAATAGAAACAGTAGGTAAAGCAGAACTACAATTGCAATAGTCAAAGTAGTCATTTGAATTTTCGTAGAGTAGACAAAGGGCATGCATGGTTTAATCATATGAATTTTCAGACAGTAGGCAACAGGCATACATAGTATAGAATTTGGGGAAAACAAATCTACTCCAATTGCTAGAACTAGGAATTCTAGTAGGATCTGAAACATGAGATTGAACAGAGAAGACATGAGCACATACTGGACAGGAGCTGGTGCAGCAGCGGGACCATTGTTGACGTTGTCGCCCATGTCGTCGAAGAGATCGTCGACTTCCGGGAAGAAGTCGTCGTTCGGGAAGATGTCGTTGTCGTCCGTGATGAAGAAGCCAGTAGTCGCGCAGAGCGCTCCCCAAAAACCTTATCGCCCTTCTCCCGTACAGGACTCGAAGTAGCGCGGTTTCGGAGGCCTACTGTCCCGACCGGCGGTGCACGCCGCAGGCCAGGATGGGGAAGACTTGAGCGGTGGCGCAAGGCTCTGGAAACGAGAAGGCAGTGTATTGCTGTGTGTCTCTCTGGAGAGGAGCGACCTCTGATTTTATAGGCACAGAGCAGAAGCCGAACAGGCCACGCGAGAAGATGAAACGAAGAGTCGGGAAGGCAAACAGGCAGCAGCCGAAGCTGAGCAGCCTCCGTAATCAAAACCCACTTAGCAAAGCGTTTCGTTTCAGATTCATGTGCCTCTTCATATTCTAATTCGTGCGTGTGGCAAAATAAAGAGAGAGAGGCTCTCGGCTCGAGGCATTCCCGCAACCCGCGGCGCGCGCGCGTCGTGACGAGGCGAGGCGGGCGGCGGAGGAGGAGCGCGCGTGTAGTCATCTCTTTCTAATGCTCATACAACAAGTGGAAAGCCCTCGCTTATAAACAGGTAAAACTTCCACTCAACTAGCAATGTGGGACTAAACATTTGTCCCACCTCTTGCCATACACGAATGGGCCAAGTGGGCCTCTAGGATTTATTAGGAATTTCTGGAATATTAAATGGGCTGATCCATTTGGGCCAAAATTCCAACAATCCCCCACCAGATCCCAGAGGCACACGAAATTTGCCTTTGGTTCCAAAACATTGTTTTATATACCGATGCTTAGTGGAGACTGTGAAGTTGAACTTCCACCTAGAACTCTATGCTACACTAGTAAGCAACTTGGACAGTGGACTGCGCCTTGAACTGCAAGTTTTCTGCGAATCTAGTTTCACATAAAGCCTTGATCGATACTAGGCTGCCGCAAGACTTCCCCGCGGGTGGAGCTTATGCGTCATACTCCTTGACCTTTCATGAGTTTATTAGAGAGCACCCAACTCTCATGGACTGCGACGTTTGACAGTCAGACTCACATAGGTGTGTTCTCAAAGGATGTTCTGCAGGACAACATCTCTGCTTAAATAAGCCACTTAGAACACATTAAGATAAACATCAACCTGCCTTGCAGAGTAGGAGAGTATTGCATCTTCATGGAGTGGTATAAAAAGTAGGGATACTCTCCTCTCAGTTGATCAACAGCTTGTCTCCCAATTCTAATTCACGGGATCTCCGATCACATAGAGTGGGTTCCCACAGTGAACAACTTATATTGTGGGTCTCATACCCATCTCCTTCGATGCATTATCTATCACGTTACGCGATAGACCCTTTGTGAAGGGGTCTGCCAAGTTTTTAGATGTATGGATATAATCCAATGCAATAACTCCGGAGTTTCTTATTTTTCTGACAGATTTTAGTCTCCTCTTCACATGCCTTGATGACTTCATATTGTCCTTAGAACTGTTTACTTTGATGATCACAGTTTGATTATCACAGTTCATCGGGATAGCGGGTATAGATTTTTCAACCACAGGTAAGTCCATCAAGAGCTGTCTCAGCCACTCTGCTTCAACAGTGGCTGTGTCCAATGCTGTGAGTTCTGCTTCCATAGTTGACCTCGTTAAGATGGTCTGCTTGCAAGACTTCCAAGAAACAGCGCCACCACCAAGTGTAAATACATATCCACTCGTGGCCTTTATCTCATCAGCGTCAGATATCCAATTTGAATCACTATATCCCTCAAGTACCCTTGGGTACCCAGAATAGTGAATCCCATAGCTCGCAGTGCCTTTCAAATAGCGCATGATTCTCTCAAGAGCGCGCCAATTATCATCGCCCGGATTTGAAACAAATCGGCTAAGTTTGCTTACAGCATACGCGATGTCAGGCCTCGTAGCGCTAGTTAAATACATAAGCGAGCCAATAGTCTGAGAGTATCTAAGTTGATCCTTTGCAATTCTTCTGTTTTTACGAAGTAGCACACTGGGATCATATGGAGTTGGTGAAGGCTTGCAATCGCTATACCCAAAACGACTCAAGACCTTCTCAACATAGTGAGATTGAAGCAGTGTTATCCCACCATTGTCATCTCTCAGTAACTTGATGTTAAGGATAACATCAGCAACTCCTAGATCTTTCATCTCAAAACAGTGAGATAGGAAACTCTTGACCTCTTCGATCACTTTGAGGTTAGTTCCAAATATTAGTATGTCGTCAACATACAAACAAAGAATGACTCCTTCGCCCCCACCATGGCGATAGTACACACATTTGTCAGCTTCATTTACAGCAAAACCTGCTGCAGTCAAAGTTCTTTCGAATTTCTCATGCCACTGCTTAGGCGCTTGTTTAAGGCCATATAAAGATTTCAGCAATTTGCACACCTTTCCTTCCTGACCATCTACCACGAATCCATCTGGCTGGTCCATGTAAATTTCCTCTTCCAACTCTCCATTTAGGAAAGCGGTCTTAACATCCATTTGATGAACAAGAAGACCATGTGAAGCAGCCAGCAAAAGTAGAACTCGAATGGTGGTCAGGCGTGCCACAGGTGAGTAAGTATCAAAGAAATCTTCACCTTCCTTTTGAGTATAACCCTTGGCCACAAGCCGTGCCTTGTACTTCTCAATAGTACCATCAGGCCTAAGCTTCTTCTTGAACACCCACTTGCATCCTACTGGTTTGCACCCGTAAGGACGATCAGTGATTTCCCAAGTTCCATTAGCCAAAATGGAATCCATCTCACTACGGACGGCTTCCTTCCAATAGTCAGCATCTGGAGATGCATAGGCCTCTGAAATGGAACTGGGAGTATCATCCACGGGGTATACAATGAAATCATTACCAAAGGACTTTGCAGTCCTCTGTCTCTTGCTTCTTTTGGTAGTTTCACTGTTGTCCTCCATAGGATTTTCAACGTGTTCCATCGAAATGGTAGGTTCAGGAAGTGGAACTAATTCTTGACTTGATGAATTAGGAATCTCCTGATGTGACGAGGTAGACATATCCTTCATAGGAAAAATGTCTTCGAAGAAAGTCGCATCATTTGACTCCATAATTGTACCAACACGCATGTCAGACACATCGGATTTTATGATCAAGAATCTATAGCCAATGCTATGAAAAGCATATCCCAGAAAAACACAATCCACAGTGTTTGGTCCAACCTTGCGCTTCTTAGGGAATGGAATATTGACTAACGCCAAACAACCCCAAGGTCGTAGGTAAGAGAGTTTTAATCTTTTCTTCTCCCATTCCTCAAATGGAGTTATCTCTTTGTCTTTTGTAGGGACTCGGTTTAGGACATGACACGCAGTCAGAATAGCCTCCCCCCACCATGCCTTGGAAAGACCCGATGTATCTAACATGGCGTTAACCAAATCAGTTAGAGTACGATTCTTTCTTTCAGCCACCCCATTTGACTGAGGTGAATAGGGAGGCGTCCTCTCATGAATTATACCATGTTCCGCACAAAAGGAATCAAACTCATTGGAAAAATACTCTCCACCCCGATCAGACCTTAGCCTCTTAATCTTTCGATCAAGTTGGTTTTCTGCTTCAGCTTTATAAATTTTGAAGAAACTCAAAGCTTCATCTTTTGATTTCAGAAGATACACATGACAATATCTGGTGGAGTCATCAATTAACGTCATGAAATATTTCTTTCCACCTTTTGTTAACACACCATTCATTTCACAGAGATCAGAATGTATGAGCTCTAGTGGTGCCAGATTCCTCGCCTCTGCAGTTTTATGGGACTTGCGAGGTTGCTTAGCTTGCACACACACTCGGCACTTAGAACCCTTAATAGGTGTGAAGTGGGGAATTAAGCTCAATTTGGATAGTCGTGTCATGCAGCTAAAACTGATGTGACAAAGACGTGAATGCCATAAATTTGATTCATTGTTGCAAACATGGTTTACAACGTTATCACAGACATCAGTCAAAGATAAGCGAAACAAACCACTACATTCATATCCTTTACCAACAAAGGTTCCAAACTTGGACACTACAAATTTATTCGACTCAAAGACAAGCTTGTAGCCATCTCTACACAGAAGAGAACCGCTAACAAGATTCTTATTTATAGAGGGCACATAGTTCACGTTCTTCAGTCGTACAGTCTTCCCCGAAGAGAACTTCAGATCGACCGTACCAACACCGCGAACAGAAGCATGTGAGCCGTTGCCCATCAGCACGGAAGAAGTTCCTGTTGCCTGATAAGAAGAGAACATGGAAATATCAGAACATACATGTACATTGGCGCCCGTATCAATCCACCAATCAGGAGAATGACATACTGAAAGAACAGTAGGAAATATACCGTACCCTGCGTCCTTCATCTCAGTATCACCAATGACAACATTGACGGTCTTGCCGCCTTTCCCATGCTGACGCTTGTCAAAGCGATTCGGGCAGTTGGGAGCCCAGTGTTCAGGATCACCGCAAACATGGCAGACTCCTTTCTTCTTCTCATACTTCTTCTCATACTTCTTCTTGAAGTTGGTAGAATGTGGTGTCTTGTTCTTCACATCAAACTTTCCTTTACCCTCAAACTTGTTCTTGTTTCTGAACTTGTGGGTTTGGAAGTTTCTCTTCTGTACCAGGTTGGCACTAGAACTTCCATCAGCACCTCGAGCACGTGTGTCCTTTGCTCTTGCCTTTTCTTCGACATCAAGAGTCCCGATGAGATTAGAGACAGAAAACTCCTGTCTCTTGTGCTTCAGAGACGTAGCAAAGCTCCTCCATGAGGCAGGAAGTTTGGCAATGATGCCTCCGGCAATAAACTTGTCCGGTAACACACAAGTGAAATGCTCAAGTTCTTTGGCGAGTGACTGAATCTCATGAGCCTGCTCAACCACGGAGCGCTCATCAGTCATCCTGTAGTCATAGAATTGCTCCATGACATACAGTTCAGTGCCAGCATCTGCGGTACCAAATTTTGCCTCAAGTGCATCCCACATATCCTTGCCATTGTCAAATGACGCATAAGCATCAACAATGTTATCTCCAAGAACACTGATCAGAGCAAGCTTAAAAAGGGTATTCATTTTCTCATAGTTTGCCTCCTGTTGAGGGTCAAGATCACCCGTAGGCTTGCCAAGAGTGGCGTCATAGCCGTTCATGGATTGAAACCAGAGAACTGCTCTCACGCGCCATCTCTTATAATTGGCGCCCTCAAACACAGGTGGACTCATAGACGCAGCAAATCCAGTTGGGGTAAATTGCCTATAATAAGGTTTTTGGATTGTTGGAAATATGAGCAATTTACCATATAATTTAATTAATAGAAACAGTAGGTAAAGCAGAACTACAATTGCAATAGTCAAAGTAGTCATTTGAATTTTCGTAGAGTAGACAAAGGGCATGCATGGTTTAATCATATGAATTTTCAGACAGTAGGCAACAGGCATACATAGTATAGAATTTGGGGAAAACAAATCTACTCCAATTGCTAGAACTAGGAATTCTAGTAGGATCTGAAACATGAGATTGAACAGAGAAGACATGAGCACATACTGGACAGGAGCTGGTGCAGCAGCGGGACCATTGTTGACGTTGTCGCCCATGTCGTCGAAGAGATCGTCGACTTCCGGGAAGAAGTCGTCGTTCGGGAAGATGTCGTTGTCGTCCGTGATGAAGAAGCCAGTAGTCGCGCAGAGCGCTCCCCAAAAACCTTATCGCCCTTCTCCCGTACAGGACTCGAAGTAGCGCGGTTTCGGAGGCCTACTGTACCGACCGGCGGTGCACGCCGCAGGCCATGATGGGGAAGACTTGAGCGGTGGCGCAAGGCTCTGGAAACGAGAAGGCAGTGTATTGCTGTGTGTCTCTCT
The DNA here is from genome assembly GCA_028641055.1 of Alopecurus myosuroides. Lineage (NCBI taxonomy): Eukaryota > Viridiplantae > Streptophyta > Magnoliopsida > Poales > Poaceae > Alopecurus > Alopecurus myosuroides. The sequence continues at coordinate 9,491,092 of CM054060.1, read as the reverse complement.
GGAGAGGAGCGACCTCTGATTTTATAGGCACAGAGCAGAAGCCGAACAGGCCACGCGAGAAGATGAAATGAAGAGTCGGGAAGGCAAACAGGCAGCAGCCGAAGCTGAGCAGCCTCCGTAATCAAAACCCACTTAGCAAAGCGTTTCGTTTCAGATTCCTGTGCCTGTTCATATTCTAATTCGTGCGTGTGGCAAAATAAAGAGAGAGAGGCTCTCGGCTCGAGGCATTCCCGCAACCCGCGGCGCGCGCGCGTCGTGACGAGGCGAGGCGTGGCGAGGCGGGCGGCGGAGGAGGAGCGCGCGTGTAGTCATCTCTTTCTAATGCTCATACAACAAGTGGAAAGCCCTCCCTTATAAACAGGTAAAACTTCCACTCAACTAGCAATGTGGGACTAAACATTTGTCCCACCTCTTGCCATACACGAATGGGCCAAGTGGGCCTCTAGGATTTATTAGGAATTTCTGGAATATTAAATGGGCTGATCCATTTGGGCCAAAATTCCAACACCACCTTCCCAGCGGCACCACCTTCTCCGATCTCCTGCTCTGCCAGCTTCGCTGATCACGGACAAAGGTCGTCGTTGTAGCATGCCGTTCGTGAACTAACGACAGCCATTCCTTCGTCGGCTGCAACATGCATGCTTACACTATGTCTCATCCAAGATGGCAAAGCATTGCACGAAACGATTTAGTTTCATACTTCCATGCACATGCAGAGTCGTGGGCAGGCAAAGCACCAGGGTGCGATTAGGGAAAGGTCGGCCTCTCCTAACATTCTGAGAGGGAAAGTAGAGCCACCGTATGCGTGACAAGTTTCACGCCTAGAGAATTTCGGTGGGTTTTCCCTTTCCCCACCTGAACGAAGGAGGACGCATTTCTATTTAGATCCGTTTTTTCAAAACAAAATATCTCTAGAACCGTATTTCAAAATTACAAACCGTTTTCATATTTAGGATCCTCACGTTGAGATCTACAAAACGAGATCACATGTTGATAGGTTTCGAGATAATTTTTTTCGGACTTTGTACACCCTGATCCTTATACTTCATACTTACGGTAGCACGCGCGTGTGTACACCATGTACACCATGTAGAAGCGATGCTCGGCTTCGCCTTGCTATTTTTTTACGGCTTGGCTTCGCCTCGATAACCATTTATAAAGATCTTGAAGGGGGTACATAGATCGTTATGCGCATTGGTCGTAGTGTGTGCTACGGCTCGGCGTTGCCTCGTACTACCGCTCGGATTCGCCTCGAACAAAACGTCTATGACGTTTTATCTAAAAAGTACACACGTGTTGTATCTATAAAGTATGAAAAAGTAGCTACTAAAAGTATAAAAACGTTATTTCTAGAAGTATATATGTTGTATGTGAAAGTATAAATTTTTTTTGCTACTGAGAGTATACAAACGTTCTTCTAAAAGTATAAAAAAAAGCTACTAGAAGTATACAATTTTTTTTCTGAAAAGTATACTCACAGTGTACCTGGGTGTACATCCGCTGGGTGTACACACCCAGCCGTGGCGTACATCCGCCTGGGTGTACGCCGGCCCTTCACTGGGTGTACGCGCGTGGGTGTACAAACTCCTGGGTGTACATCCGCGTGGGTGCACATCCGTCTATAACTGGGTGTACAACCGTCTGTAACAGGGTGTACAACCGTCTAGGCGTACACCTGTGGTGCACGTGTGTGTACGTCATCACATGCACTTGGGACGTACTTCGTTCATTGCACGTGGGCGTACAACCGTGTGTAACCGGGCGTACATCCGTGTTGATGCTGGGCGTAAAAAAAAGTTTCTTAAAACCTATCAACATTGGATCTAGTTTTCAAGATCTCGACGCGTGGATCTCAAATATGAAAACGGATCGTAATTTCGAAAAACGGTTCGCGACATATTTCATTTTGAAAAAACGGATCTCGAAATAAATGTGTGCCAATCCATCCTCCATCCGCACGTGAGAAAGGGGAACCCCCGCCCCCCCCCCCCAAAAATTCTCAGGTGCTGACACTTGTCACGATGCATGCACTCTGTGGAGGCTAGGAGTAAAGAGAGTGCGACATTTGTCTCGTCCAGAGCGCGCGCGGGATGACCTTTCAGAAGGATGATCTTTTTCTAGTGATTTCGAAATCACACCGCACAACAATTTTCCACACAAAAAACGTTCTACCTAGCATCAATACGATTTAAGCCAGCGGTTCCTTCGTGCACCGGACGTTCTACCTAGGCACAGCCGTCAGCAAGTCTGTGAGAAGGCAAAGTAGAGTTTGACATCTCAATATCTCATATACTCTAGAATCATGTTTTTAATTAACAAGTTATATGTACATAACTACAATAATAATACAGATAGATAACACCGTGGACGTGAACTAAGGTTAATTTTCATATCCAAGGGCTTCCCCTATCATCATATTTAAAAAGAAGAAAGAATGCAATTCGTAGGAAACATATGTAAACAAAGTTAACAGGCATAAATTATAATTCAGACATTATAATACTTCTACTATCCTTAAATTTAGGGTGATATCCAACGAAATAAAACATTCCAAGCTAGAGAGATTTCGACCATTTTTTTAATTTAGGACATAATCAATGTATATGTGTAATAATAGAACTATATCACAAGCTATTAAAATCTACTACCATATTTAGTATTACAACAAATGCGTACTTTAAAGATGCGCTCTTTAATTATAAATGAATTGTTAAAATAGAAAAGTTTGGTACAAATGGTCGAGAATTCTTTAAGACCACGGGTGGAAAATTTCCATGTGCTCTATGATTTTTCCTAAGAACAGGAATGCATGGTTTCAACTATATATATCTTGATTTGTTGATACTGTCAGGTGTGCATACATTTTAATCGTATAATTTAGCTATAAATATTAACTACATTTCATGTCTTCTTGAAGAATAAACAGCGGTCTATTATATGTCATATAACCAAGTCTACCAGCCCAATTAGTCTCTTTTTTTTCTAACCAAGTCTTCGAAGTCATATTAGTCTCTTTTTTCTAAGTACTTTTAACTAATATAATTTTTTTTTGTAAGCACCCTAAACCAGTCGATGTCCATTTCTTAGTGCTAAGATGACGATTTGTTCTCATAAGCACTAGGATGAGACGTTTTTATCACTAGAGAAGTAATTACACACATATATTTACTTTGACTGTCACAGAAGTAAGTACACACACATATATATACTTTGACCGTCACAGAAGTAAATGCACACACATAAATAAACACTTGGTCACAATATTATTAAAATTATAAATACTAATCACTTCGTACTAAAATATAAGGCGTGTTAATTTTGTGCTGATCTTTGAAATACTCAACTTTGACTATAATGCGTACATTGTACCATTGGATTCGTCTTGCAAATTCTTTTGTTTCATATTCTAAGTAATTTTTTTGGATATGTTGTACAAAACATCACTAAATTCTTTTATCGTCTCTTTTATTCTAAGTAAAAATCATCGTTAAAGTTGTACGTCATTGACCAATGAAATTTAAGGGTTCATAGGAAGTACATAAAAATAGATTACAAACCATAAGGGGAGAAACTCGAGGAAATAAGCACAACACATGCAAAAGCAATTCGGTGCATCCGACAGAATTTCCGGTCCTATGAAACTAGAATGAATGAATGGAAACGTTGAACGGACAACGACGTTGCCTAGAGGGGGGGGTGAATAGGCGATTAAAACTTTTCCGGTTAAACCTTGCTAAATGCGGAAATAAACTAGGTGTTTAAATTAACAAGCATACAACCTAAATATTCTAGGGTCAACTAGATGAACCAACAACTTATGCTAAGCAAGACATGTAACAAGGTGATAGCAAGATATATAACTTCAAGCTCTAAGGCTATCACAATGTAAATTGCATAAGTAAAAGCTTGGGTATAGAAATAACCGAGGCACACGGAGACGAAGATGTATTCCCGAGTTCCTCCCACAAAGAGGAGTACGTCTCGTTGGAGGGGTGTGAGCTCACCACGAAGGCCTACTCAACGCCACAAAGGCCTCACCCTATTCTCCGATGAACCCCACCACAAAGGCCTAGTTCACCTTCCACTATTGGCAACCTTCAAACCCGAGGCACGCATCCACAACTCAATTGGAGGCTCTCGGTGTCACCACAATCTTGGGGCACGCATCCACAACTCAATTGGAGGCTCCCAAGAACACCACAAGTCGTCTAGGGTCCAAGACCCAAGAGTAACAAGCTCACAAACTTTCAACTTCCACGAATCCTCGTGGAGAGAGCAAACCGATGCAACCGATAGAAATGGCAAGAGCACAAGTGCTCAAATCCTTCACTCTCAAATTCCAACAAAGCAACAAATGCTTATGGGGGAATAAGAGAGGAAGAACAATGGAGGAGAAACACCAAGAACTCCAAGATCAAGATCTACTAAGTTTCCCTCACTAAGAAGGAAGATGGATTGGTGGAAATGTAGATCTAGATCTCCTCTACCTTCTCCCTCAAAGATATGCAAGAATCATAGGAGGGATTGGAAGAGGGGCAAGCTTTCCAAGGTCAACAATGGTGGGGGAGAGGGAAAAAATCGTGCTTGGAAGCCTTGGGGACCAATGGGGAAGAAAGCCCCCTTAAATAGGTCCCCACAAAAACTAGCCGTTTTGTGTGCAGTCTGAGCAGGATATTTCGAAATATCCGGTTCAAAACTGGACCAAATAATCCGGTCCGACAGGAATATCTGGTCCGAAGTGAATAATCCGGTTCCAAATAATCCGGCCCATGCCAGTGTGAAATATGGTCCGAAAATTGCCCAAACCGGAATATCCGGTATGCCCCGAATAATCCGGTTCACTCCAGAAAGTTTTGACTCCGGTCCTTAGCCGTTTTCGAGCAAAAACTCCGGAGTGGAGGGACAGATGCCAACCGGATATTCCGGTTCAAACTTGAACCGGAATTTCCGCCCCTCGCGAGACTAACAAAAACAACAACACGAAAACTGCAATAACTTTTTCATCCGGACTCCGTTTTTGATGATCTTGGGCTCGTTGAAATCACCACAACGAGCACTACAATAATATGCATACAAATATCATTGTCCAGCAATGAAAGATAAAACCAAATTGGGAAAAGTTTTGGCCTCTCAAAAAGGAATAACCGGTAAAACCTCCTACATGAAAACGCACGTAACTTTTGCGAAAGAACTCCGAACGGGGTAAATCCAATTGCATTGGAAAGATAATAGCAAGGATTATAAAAATAGAAGTATGGAGAAGTTAACACACATGGAAGGTGTGGTAACATTCTCAAGGACGAGCGGAATATTTTCACCACCGAAAACGCAACAAGTTTTTCTTACGAAATCCGTTTTCGAGAAACCAAGGCTTGTCATGAAGATCACGAAAAGCACTAAAACCCAAAGAAGACAAAAGCCAAATAAGAACCAAGAAAGATGATATGCAAAGTATGCAAAGGTTTGAGCTCTCCATAACGATTCGATCGAGTTACTCACTTGAGAGCCCCTCTTGATAGTACGACTATCTATCCTATAACCCGGTCTCCCAAAGACACGAGACCGGTAAAATAGAAAACCTATCAAGATTATACCTTTGCCTTGAGAATTCCACTTGAGCTAGATGATGACGATCTTGACTCTCTCAAGTTGGATCTTCTTTCTTGATTGCGCTTGCTAGCACAAACTCCGCTTGATGAAGACTTGCAAGTTGCTCCCCCATACACCATTATGGGAGAGACTAGCTCCCCCATACACCATTATGGGAGAGACCCTTCGGCAAATCTTCACAAGGCCACAATATCCAAAAGGGTGGCAAGCATCAATCATAGGATATCTTCTAGATGCTTCACTTGAGCTTCCACGTCAAGCTAGATGACAAACACCGCTTGACGACGACATAGACCATGGGCTATATGAAATCTTCCTTTGGGTTCATGCCCATGGAAAGATACCTAACCACACATAGAGATGCGACACACACATATCATGGGTTAGTTCACAAAGCTATATTGACAAAATCTTACCATACCATGAGATACACAATCCCACTTGGTACAACTTGTAGCTTTGTGTGTTGATCGCTTCCTTGATCAACCTTGTATCTTTGCTTCTCACTTCTAAAGATGATGTCTTGAAGATGATAATGAAAGATCACCTAATCCTTTTCTTCAAGACATACTAGCAATAAGCTCAACTCAAACCATGACCATTCTTCATATAAATCCATGAATATAACAATGGCCATCAAGGAAGCTAATAGAGTTCAACACATGAACTCCATTATTTCCTATGGACAAGATCTACAAAGATAACTCAATGCAAACATTAGTCCATAAGGATTGTCATTAATTACCAAAACCACATATGGGGGAACCATGCGCTTTCAATCTCCCCCATTTTGGTAATTGATGACAATCCCTTTTTACGAGGGTTTATATGATGAATAAAGCAAACATGCTAAACAAGAGCAAGGATGCAATAGCATGGAAAGGAAAATGCTTAAGAACGAAACTAAAGCAACCAAATTCCCTTAAACCCTCTAAACTTCTCCCCCATTGGCATCCATTGCTGAAATGGGAAAAAAGATTAGAAGGACAATATAGTAAGAGCTCCCCCATATTGTATGCATTCCTCATGATATGAGTGAAATCAAGTGCATATCTCCAACTATGAATAGATGGAGGGAGATCAAACTATATTGAGGATCCAAAGATTTACAAGAAAAGTCAAATTGAAGGATATTTTCACAAAGAAGCAACCAACCAAAGGATCCGAAAAACCGATTGACCAAAATCAATAATTTGATAAGATCAACCAAGTGTTCTAGAAAATCAAGAGGGAACTCCCCAAGGTACATGCACAATGTTAGGTTTGATTTACTATATAATGTGCACAACATGGAATTATCACTCCCTTCTAGATAATTTTGAACACAAACAAGAGCAAGAGACTAGATTGGAAATGAAGCAAAGCAACTTGCAAACAAACAAAAGTTGAGGAAAGAAGATCAAGAAGTTACAAATAAAGACTTACTCAACCGAAATACATGCGTGTGACAAGGAAAAACATTTTTAGAAGACTAATAGGATGATAGAATCATCAACATAGTCTTTCAATATAAGAGGCACATAGTGCATATCATGTTTTTCCCATACACACAAACCATCAAATGATAAAACACATAGGTCCACAAGCTTTATTAAGATGCAAAAGGAATACCAAAAGAAAAACAAAACTTGTGCCTTTTAGGAACCACCAAGGAATATAAAGTAATAAAACGTGGTCACTAAAGAAATAGAATATCAATTAAAGATGTAACTATTATCGTGTGTATAAGTTTCTAAGTGGACGACAATCACAAAGATATATATCCACAAAGAAACATGCACACACAAAATAGGTACAAAGGTGAAGAACATGATATCCAAGAGAGGTTCATTAATATACCAATAAGATTTTTGCTTGAAAGCAAAGCACTAAGCTTAGTTTAATCTTAAGGGGATATAGATGAACACACAAAACTCATCAAAGCATCACAAATATCACAAGGGAAAAGTTATAGTTGGAATGCTTAGAGAAAGGTAACGCATATCACAAAAGATTCAAATGGTTTTTTTTATAATTCATCAATATTGCATATAAGAGACTTCAAGTAGAAGTTGCTAGATTAATATACTTGGGATTGGTGAATCATGAAAATGATTATAAATATCCCCTTAGTATATAATTATCCCGGATAACTCATAGTTGCAATAAAGATTCTTTTGAAAAGACATTTGCAAGAACCAAATGAAATGCAACAAAGGGAAATCATGCCAAGAAGCAACCTACACAAGGTTGAAAGCTAGAAATGTATGCATGAGATAGATACTTGTTACCGAGACGATATTGGTGATGAATAGGATGCGAGTTTGATAATCATCGTAGCTTGACTCCTATAATACCATGGTGAGAACACCTTCCTTACGAATGGAGCAAGCAACCAATGTATCTCCATTGTACCTAAAAACACAATTCAAGTACAAAATGGTACCCAAACTCATTGGGTCCAAAGTAGTTAGAACAACTACAATACATAGGACAAACTCCAAGTAAATATGTGCATATTAATATGAATTTGAATTCCATGCACATCTTAGCCATTTAGGATTTGATGGAGTTTATCCTATATATTGGATCCACGAAAGTAAGCATGCCAAAAGATATATATATAGTAAATATGCATGCACAAAACTTTCAAGAACCAAAACAATATACAAATTGGACAAAGAACTAATTAAACCAAGAAGCCACTCACAAGAGTGAAAAGAAAGAGAATTGTCCAAAATATATCAAGACCCAAATCAACACATGATTGAGGAAACCAACATAGAGAGGATACCAAAAAACATAAAAGAGTGAACAAACCCTCTACACTTTTCATGATAGCACACAAAGTACCAAGACGAAAAGTGTTTGTCTTCCAAAGAGACAAGTCATTGGGATAACAAACAAATTTAAAGACAACAAGTGTTCAAACGCATATAGGATAGTTCTTCCAATAATAGTGCATTACTTATGATCTTGCATTTGAATACAAAATGCACACAATGGAATCATTACTCTCCATATATATTATTCAAACACTAGTCATGTTTAAATAAAACCAATTAGATGCAATACCAATTTAAAGAATGGTGATCTACTCAATGTAGGATAGCTTCCCCAAGAATAGTGCAACCCAAACAAGTATGACTTTGAACACAAGTGCACAAGTATGGGATCATTGCTTTTCCTAACTCAAGAAAGCATAAAACAAATTTTGAGTAGAGCAAGGAAGACACAAAGGAGTTTGAACCAAACGAAATCCTTGGCAAGAAACAAGGAAATATTAGAGCAATGGCCAAAGTAAATATGATCAATAAACGTACCACAAATTATTATAACTTGTCAAAGACAAGAGATGTATGGAGATATTTCTCGGTGGTAGATTTGTTCACAATCATATTCACAAAACATAAGCATGTGGTAAAAGATAGGAATAAAAACATGCTTAGATAGAGATTCTTGAAGGCTTCAAATAAAAACCGAAAAGCAAGGCAACAATAAACTCTCTAACAAACAAGATACCAAAGAAGAGAGACACAAGATATTTTAAGTAAATATGGAACTTGTTTGAGCAACATGCCACTTAGGAACAAGATAACTAGAATATCAACTCTAGGTGGCAATACCTCACATGTTCACATTTTATAGGCTTGTAATATGCACATAGCTTATTACTCCCCCATAATGAGATAATCCATTTAAATCAAAGAGAGGAAAAAATAAATCCAACTAGAGAAAATTAATGGACATTAGAATTGAAATTCTCATGAGAAAGACATACCACATAGAGACTAGATAATATTGATATATCAACACTAAGTGGTATTACTCATGTACACACTTTTTAGGATAGTAAAGTGCAAAGCATATTACTCCCCCAAAATGGGATAGTCCATTAATCTCCCAAAGAGCCAACTAAGATAAGCAACAATAGCAATGAAGGCTCAACACAAAGAACACAAGTACATGGAGTGCAAACCAACAAACATAACTAGATTACTCAAGATAGGTAAGTAGGAAGCACAACATATACAAACACATGCTAGAAACAAAACTAACATATGCAAGGGAGCAAGCAACTTTCAATGTATATAGATTTAAATACAAGTTAACGGTTGGAGGAACATAGGGTAAGAGATATATATAATCCAAGTGACTTGGCATGAGGAAATATAATTGATGAATATCCCTTAATTCTTCATGAAATAGCCAAGTCTCTAATGCCCTCCAACACCACCTATTGATCAAGTTTGAGCTTGTTGGTCCCCAACCAAGTTGGGTCCTAAGAGCTTAGTCACAATAGGTTTGGCAACCCAAATGGTTCTTTTCTTGACACCACTTGGAGTACCAACATACTTGGCAAACACATTGCCCACATTATCCTTCTGAATGGAATAAACATTATCAACAAGAATAGGGTTGGATAATGTACCATTAGTGCATGAAGAAGCAAAATGTCCCTTCTTGCGACAAAGGTAGCAACATCGACTCTTTTCTTTCTTCTCAATGGGCTTCTCAACAAGAGGAGCATTGGATTGAGTCTTCTTAGGAGGTGGCCGTTGTTCAACTCGTGGTTGAGCATGAGATTGAACAAGAGGCCTCTTCCCTAGTTGCTTCTCACTAAGAGGCTTCTTCTTCAAAGGGCAAGATCTAACATGGTGCCCTTCAATCTTGCACTTGAAGCAAATAATCTTGGCCGAATCTTTTTCTTGTTCTTGGCCCTTCTTCTTGTCAATAATGGACTTGTTCTTGATATTGGAGTTGAATCCAAGTCCACTCTTGTCATTGGGAAGTCTTCGCACTCTCAACATCTTTTCAAGTGTGGAACTCCCTTCATGACACTTTTCCAAGTCTTTCTTCAAAGAAGTGACTTGGGCCTTGAGCTCTTTATTTTCCTCTACATGGTTAGAATCAACACAAGAGTTAGAGGAAGTAGATGCTTCATTGTTAGAGCAACAAGGCAAGGAAAGTAACTCATCACAAGATGTAGAAACATTATGAGAGGAGGAGTTACTAATACGAGCACAAGTCAATATAGCATTATTAGAAGATATTGTGCTAGTAACCACATGAGGCTCACAAGATGTTACCTTTGTAGGGATAGCCTCAAGAGCTAATTTTAGCTTGGTATGGGATTCTAGAAGATCCTCATGAGAGCTAGATAGCTTTTCATGACTTTCTTCCAATTTCCCATACTTTCTAGTCATTAGCTCAAGTTGAGCCCTTAGCTCAACATTCTCCTTCAAAATAGATGCTTCACAAGATGTGGAGTTAGTATCACAAGCATCATTAGAAATAGAAGAAGATAACTTGGCAAGATCATTATTTAACCTAGAGTTTTCCTCAATTAGATTAGCATTGCCAACAACAAATTCAATCTTTTCATTTTTAAGCACTTTATATTTAGCATTGGCATGGTCACGTGCTTTAGTGAGATAGGTTATTTGTTCATTATAGAGCTCCTCGATAGATTCAAGTTTCTCCTCAAGAGTAACTCGGAGCTCATACTCTTCCTCAAGAGACGTAGTGAGGGATGCATTTTCATCGGCATCACTTCTTTCAATCTCACCTTTATTTTCAATTATTTTAGCGCTATAAATAGCAAAAGCCAATATTTCACTAAAAGGAGTGATAGCTTTACTACCTTTAGGGAGATCAAGAAGAACCAACTCACCCTTCTCCATTAAGGAGGCCTCATCCTCATACTCTCCACAAGATAAATCCTCATCCTCATCATCACAAGATGTAGTGGGTTCCAAAGGTGGAGATACCTTTGAATCCCTAGCCATAAGGCACAAGTGAGGATAGGAAGGTGATGAAGAGAGAATGCATGAGGCTCCATTGAGCTCCATGTCTTGTTCCAAAAAAAGTTGGGATTCCTCTACATTGTTAGCCACACAAGTACTAGAGGAAATGGAAGCATTGTTTGTATGAAAACAAGACATAGGAAGTGTTGGGGCGCGTAGTGATAAACGAAAAACTTTTCCTACGCGGTACTCCCAAGATCTAGCCGAGGTAGAAGGCCACGAGTATTACCACTAGACGCGCAGGTGCGGATTATCGATGTAGCGCGTCTGGTCGGGGCAGTGCAGTCCCACGATCCGGTCCGGCCGATCCAATCCCTCGAACGTCGAAGTGCTGAACGTACAGCACCTCTGCCGGTATCCACACGTACGAGGAGGAGCTCCGACGGCGGACTGCTAGGTCCGGTGCGGCGGCTGGACTGAGTGGGGCTAGGGTTCCCAACGCATGGGAGAGTGGACTAACGTGCCCGTTGGGCAACCTGCGCCCCTCTTTATATAGCGTATGGTAATGGGCTGCACAACACTTGTGGCCCATTCCCTCTGTGAGTCCGACTCACTAACTCAGTCCATTTCCGGTTCGGGTCCAACCCAACCAATATTTGCTCCCGCTCTTAAGTGTGTGACCCTGCAGGCTCATGGCGACTTGGACACGATTAGAGTCCGACTCTCAATCGATCAATCGGTAGCGGCTCCTAGCAGAACGTGCCGACTCCCAAGTTCCATTGAGTCATGACGACATACCTTTCAATGTGATATTCATCTTAGTCCTTTTTGCCTCACGATATACCTTGTCGAGCTATAGGCGATTTATCGTCATCCCTTAAATAGCTCAACTCTCTTCTCGATCCGTGATATGTGATTCATCTGACTAACTCTTAGTCAACCGACACAGTTAACACTTAACTGAGTCGCGCATGGCCATGCTTCCTGAATCATATCACTCGAGAGGGCCCAGAGAATATCTCTCCATTCGGAGGGGCAAAATCCCATCTTGATTATCCACATCACGCAGCTTGCTTCTCATTCGACCCGAACTCTGCCTTTATAGTTGCCTTGTCACAGAACAACGTTTGACAGAACCTAAGTCGGTGATCCACAACTCGGATTGTGCGACAACCTCAGGTCTAAGGATTACATTGATTGAGACATGCAAATGACGACTTGATCGTTGCATCTCAATGTGGGTCAGTCCGACTTGCTAAACTCTTTAGCCAAGTCCGTGAACGTTGGAATGGCATCACCATGCCCATGACAAGTGGAACTGTGTCATCAGCCAACACTCACATTAGTCTAGGGTGTGTGTCCAGCACAACCTAAATGACCAAGGACAATCTAGTATGAACAACATGAATATATAGTTCCACAATCGAATCACATATTCAATGACATATATCAGATGTTCAATACAAGGACAATTTAATAACTTTATGAATACAGTGGGAATAACATCATACATGATTGCCTCTAGGGCATATTCCCAACAGTCTCCCACTTGCACTAGAGTCAATCATCCTGGCATCATATGCCTAGGCATCTAATGCCCATGCCTCTCGTGTGCGCCTCATGCTTAGGCTGTGGTAGCGCCTTTGTCAACGGATCTGCAATGTTTGCATCCGTGTGTACTTTGCATAACTTGATATCACCTTGTTCGACAAACTGGCGAATGAGGTGGTACCGCATGAGTATATGTTTGTTCTTCTGGTGTTGTCTAGGTTCCTTGGCCTGTGCGATAGCACCATTGTTGTCACAATATACGTCCAAAGGATTGGACGCGCCCTGAACCACACCAAGATCAATCAGGAGGTTCCTGATCCAAACAGCTTCCTTTGCCGCCTCTGAGGCAGCAATATACTCAGCCTCTGTTGTAGATGCAGACACCGTATCTTGCTTGGAACTCTTCCAGCTCACAGCTCCTCCGTTCATTACGAACACGTATCCCGATTGCGAACGAGAATCATCCGAGTCGGTGAGATAACTCGCATCCGTGTAACCCTTTACACTGAATTCCTCATCACCTCCATAAACTAGGAACATTTCCTTAGTATTTCTCAAATACTTAAGGATGTTTTTAACCGCTGCCCAGTGGGCTTCGCCAGGGTCAGCCTGGTATCTGCTCGTAACACTTAGAGCATAGGAAACATCTGGCCTAGTACAAATCATGGCATACATGATGGATCCGATTGCCGAAGCATACGGGATCACACTCATCCGACTTCGCTCATCAGTCGTCGAAGGACACTGAGTCTTGCTAAGTTTTATGCCATGGGACATCGGCAAGAATCCCTTCTTGGACTCTTGCATTTTGAATTTCTTCAAAACCTTGTCCAGATAAGTACTCTGACTCAATCCAATGAGTCGCCTGGATCTATCTCTATAGATCCTGATTCCTAATATGTAAGTTGCCTCACCCAAATCCTTCATTGAGAAACTCCTTTCCAATGACTCTTTGGTTTCTTGCAACATCATGACATCATTTCCAATCAGCAATATGTCATCCACATATAAGATTAGAAAGTTTACTTTGCTCCCACTAAACTTCTTGTATAAACAAGAATCATGATCGCTCTTGATGAAGCCAAACGATTTGACTACCTCATCAAAGCGAATGTTCCAACTCCGAGATGCTTGCTTCAACCCATAAATGGATTTCTGAAGTTTGCATACCTTGTCAGCATTAGTTGGATCGACAAAACCTTCGGGCTGTATCATATACACGTCCTCAGTTAAATTTCCATTCAGGAAAGCCGTCTTGACATCCATCTGCCATATCTCATAGTCGAAATAGGCTGCTATGGCTAACATGATCCGAATTGATTTAAGCATCGCTACGGGCGAGAAAGTCTCGTCGTAGTCAACTCCTTGAACTTGTCGGAACCCCTTCGCGACAAGTCGTGCTTTATAGACGGAAATATTTCCATCCATATCAATTTTCTTCTTAAAGACCCATTTGCACTCGACGGGTCTTGCACCGTCAGGCAGATCAACCAAATTCCAAACTTGGTTTTCATCCATGGACTTTAACTCGGATCTCATGGCTCCAAGCCATGACTCGGAATCAGATCCCACCATCGCTTCCGAATAAGTTGCCGGCTCATTACTGTCTAACAGTAAAACATCTCGAGCACTCTGTAATCTGGCAGATCTCCGTGGTTCAGGTGCTGTTACCGGTGTAGGTACCACGACCGGCTCAGCCTCCAAGGCGTTCGCCGACTCGCCCCCAGCCGGTTCCTCTCGAATTTCTTCGAGTTGCACTGTGCTCCCACTGACTTCCCGACTGAGAAACTCTTTCTCAAGGAAGACACCATTCCGAGCGACAAACACTTTGCCCTCTTCCCGGTTGTAGAAGTAGTACCCCAAGGTTTCCCTCGGATACCCCACGAAAATACACTTATCCGACTTGGGCGTGAGATTGTCCGACTGAAGTCGCTTGACAAATGCTTCACAACCCCAAATCTTTAGAAAAGACAAACTTGGCTTTTTACCAGTCCACATCTCATGTGGTGTCTTCTCTACTGACTTTGATGGTACTCTGTTTAGTGTGAAAGCTGCAGTTTCTAGACAATAACCCCAAAATGATAAAGGTAGATCTGTCCGACTCATCATTGATCGTACCATGTCCAACAAGGTCCGATTTCTCCGTTCCGATACACCGTTTCTCTGCGGTGTACCCGGCGGAGTGAGTTGAGGAACTATTCCACAACTCTTTAGATGGTCATCAAACTCATGGCTCATGTACTCGCCTCCACGGTCCGACCGTAGAAACTTTATTTTCTTGCCGAGCTGATTTTGTACCTCATTCTGGAATTCCTTGAACTTTTCAAAGGCTTCCGACTTGTGTTTCATTAAATAGATATATCCATACCTACTCAAATCATCAGTGAAGGTAATGAAGTACTCATAACCACCTCTGGCTGTCGTGCTCATTGGTCCACATACATCACTATGTATTAGTTCCAACAAGTCGGACGCCCTTTCACAACTCCTTGCAAAAGGTGTCTTGGTCATCTTGCCTAGTAGGCATGATTCGCATGTCTCGAATGACTCTAAGTCAAACGAAGTTAGAAGTCCATCATCATGGAGCTTCTTCATGCGCTTCCAACTTATATGACCAAGCCGACAGTGCCAAAAGTAAGTCATATTCAGATCATTTGGTTTCAACCTTTTAACATTTATGTTATAGACCGATTCACTATCAAGATTTAAAATAAATAACCCGTTCTGAACGGGTGCAAAGCCGTGAAACATATCTTTCAAATATAAAGAACAACCATTATTCTTAATATTCGACTCATAACCTTGTCTCATCAAACATGAGGCGGAAATAATGTTTCGACTAAGCGCTGGAACATAATAACAATTATTTAGTTCCAAAATAAATCCTGAAGGTAAATGAAGTTGCATCGTGCCGACTTCCAACGCAGCGACTCTCGCCTTGTTGCCGACCCGAATGTCAACCTCTCCTCTTGCCACGCTCCTAGTTCTTACCAGCCCCTGCAACGAGTTGCAAATGTGAATGACTGATCCGGTATCATATACCCAAGAACTATTAGGTGCATCAGCAAGATAAATGTCTATAACATTGCACACAAGTGTACCTGAGTCGGAAGTCATACCTCCACTCTTGGCCTTGTCAGCCAAATACTTGGTGCAATTCCTCTTCCAGTGGCCATCCTGCTTACAATAGAAGCAATTGGCTCCGGCTGTAGGAGAAGGCTTAGTCCTTGAGGGAGCACTCTGGACAGGGCCATGGGCGCTACCTCCTGACTTATCCTTCTTCTTCTTAGTCCAAGAACTCTTCTTGAACTTAGCCTTATTCTGCACCATCAACACTTGACTGGCGCCTTTCTTAATATCAGCCTCTGCCGTTTTGAGCATCCCATGTAATTCAGTGATACTCTTATCCATACCGTGCATATGATAGTTCGAGATGAACGGACCATACGCACTAGGAAGAGAATTCAGAATTATATCAGTGGCGATCTCTTCTTTAATTGAGAAGCCCAAGCGATCCAAAGACTGTATGTAACCAATCATCTTGATTACATGCGGACTCAGTGGATCGCCGTCTTTCAACTTACAGCCAAGCAAAGCTTGAGAGACTTGATACCTCTCAGTCCTTGCTTGAGCCTGGAACATACTTTTGAGGCTTTCGATCATATCGTAGGCCTCAACATTCTCGAACTGCTGCTGCAAGTCCGGTTCCATGTGTGCAAGCATAAGACAGCTAATCTCCGTAGACTCATCTCTAGTCTTACGGTAGGCATTTGTGACAGCGACAGTCGCATCGTCATCAGGCTCATCTGGAAGTGGAGTTTCTAGAACATGTTCTTTCTTGTCATGCTTGAGGACTATCCTCAGATTACGATACCAGTTGGTGAAATTAATTCCATTAAGCTTATCTTTCTCTAGGATTGACCTCAACGCAAACGTGGACAACTGAGGAAGGTTGCTAGGTGCCATTGATCTACAACAGAAAATACGCAAAAACACTTAAGACATGTATTCATAAAAGAGCAGGCATATTAAACGCTTTAATACTTATGCTCCCACTAGAACCAACATCCCTCCGATGGTTGCTAAGTGATTCAGGACCCTAAATAAGCAAGCCGACTAGTGAGCTTTAGCATCACCGCTAGCCGTCAAGTGATCTAGGTAGGCAACACCTTGCCAATCGTATCTCTATACGACTCCTGTTAGTTGGGTGACATCACATGCCCCGGCTCCCAGCCTACCTCGCCCCGAGCCCCACAACCGTTGTGATGGACTCGTCTAGATTACCAAGTGCTTCTGCTTGTAAGAGTCCGACTCGAACCCACCTAACCGGAAAGAATTGGTAGCACCTCAATTTCATGAGCCCACTACCAAGAATGTCCGACTTGTGATGGTGCAGCACTGGCGGGGCGACCGACTAGACCTTCTTTGAGGGATTAAAGAATCTACCAACTATCCAAATAGAGGTAAATAGAGACATAACAATAACACAAATAAAGCAATTATAATGTGAAATGGTATGGCTCTCTTCATGGTGATCTCCATCTCCACGAAGCTTGTAAGTCGACTCGTGCCAACTCTTGTCACGTGCCATCTTACTCCATGTAGCCGACTTGTACATCAACTTGCATGCCACCGGGTTCTCCAACAAGCTACACTAGCTAGTAAATCAAAATTTACATAGAGAATCCGACACGCAGGCCGGTATACAATAAAATGACAGCACCTAGGCTCCAGCCGGCTGACAAAAACATGATACGCAGATCATGTATGGATTACACACATCACATGCACATAA
The DNA here is from genome assembly GCA_028641055.1 of Alopecurus myosuroides. Taxonomy (NCBI): domain Eukaryota; kingdom Viridiplantae; phylum Streptophyta; class Magnoliopsida; order Poales; family Poaceae; genus Alopecurus; species Alopecurus myosuroides. The sequence continues at coordinate 9,473,410 of CM054060.1, read as the reverse complement.
GCCATACCATTCACAACTTCCTGCAAAATCAAGTTATGCATAGATACGATATCTACCGGCGTTGTGAACTCGCAACGACATCTGATCCGTATTCCGATTCGACCAAACTCTTTGATCTTCGACCACCGCAACTGGATTTATGTGTCACGGTATACCCCGATGGCGGAAACCGACCGGTAGGGGTAAGTTGTTCCACGACCTTAGCAGTATGATCACGGAAACCAGATCATCCATTAACCCCGAGTACGATTGATCCAATCAACCTTGTACAAAACCGATCTATCTCATAGACCGACCACCAAAACAGCAATTAGATCACATCTAACGCTAACTACATATCACATATGTACGGATCTCGGGCCTAATACCAGAAGCTACCGCTCTGATACCACTGTTGGGGCGCGTAGTGATAAACGAAAAACTTTTCCTACGCGGTACTCCCAAGATCTAGCCGAGGTAGAAGGCCACGAGTATTACCACTAGACGCGCAGGTGCGGATTATCGATGTAGCGCGTCTGGTCGGGGCAGTGCAGTCCCACGATCCGGTCCGGCCGATCCAATCCCTCGAACGTCGAAGTGCTGAACGTACAGCACCTCTGCCGGTATCCACACGTACGAGGAGGAGCTCCGACGGCGGACTGCTAGGTCCGGTGCGGCGGCTGGACTGAGTGGGGCTAGGGTTCCCAACGCATGGGAGAGTGGACTAACGTGCCCGTTGGGCAACCTGCGCCCCTCTTTATATAGCGTATGGTAATGGGCTGCACAACACTTGTGGCCCATTCCCTCTGTGAGTCCGACTCACTAACTCAGTCCATTTCCGGTTCGGGTCCAACCCAACCAATATTTGCTCCCGCTCTTAAGTGTGTGACCCTGCAGGCTCATGGCGACTTGGACACGATTAGAGTCCGACTCTCAATCGATCAATCGGTAGCGGCTCCTAGCAGAACGTGCCGACTCCCAAGTTCCATTGAGTCATGACGACATACCTTTCAATGTGATATTCATCTTAGTCCTTTTTGCCTCACGATATACCTTGTCGAGCTATAGGCGATTTATCGTCATCCCTTAAATAGCTCAACTCTCTTCTCGATCCGTGATATGTGATTCATCTGACTAACTCTTAGTCAACCGACACAGTTAACACTTAACTGAGTCGCGCATGGCCATGCTTCCTGAATCATATCACTCGAGAGGGCCCAGAGAATATCTCTCCATTCGGAGGGGCAAAATCCCATCTTGATTATCCACATCACGCAGCTTGCTTCTCATTCGACCCGAACTCTGCCTTTATAGTTGCCTTGTCACAGAACAACGTTTGACAGAACCTAAGTCGGTGATCCACAACTCGGATTGTGCGACAACCTCAGGTCTAAGGATTACATTGATTGAGACATGCAAATGACGACTTGATCGTTGCATCTCAATGTGGGTCAGTCCGACTTGCTAAACTCTTTAGCCAAGTCCGTGAACGTTGGAATGGCATCACCATGCCCATGACAAGTGGAACTGTGTCATCAGCCAACACTCACATTAGTCTAGGGTGTGTGTCCAGCACAACCTAAATGACCAAGGACAATCTAGTATGAACAACATGAATATATAGTTCCACAATCGAATCACATATTCAATGACATATATCAGATGTTCAATACAAGGACAATTTAATAACTTTATGAATACAGTGGGAATAACATCATACATGATTGCCTCTAGGGCATATTCCCAACAGGAAGCATATCATCATGTGATTTAGTTGAACAACTATTACATGATATGCAAGGACTATCAATACTAGTATGTAAGGAATTTTGAGTGCTAGAAGAGATTAAGTCCAAAGATAGAATGTTGCAATGAGATAGAGATGAAGTATACTCAATAGTAAGTTCACTATCTACTATACAATTTCTATCACCACTCACCATATCATTACCTTGTGACACATCACATGTTGGTGGAGTGGAGAAAGATGTGAACTCATCACGGCCGGAAGTGGATGGAGAACAATCATCCTCAATAATATTGGACACATCATATATATCTTGAAGTTTTGTCCATAGCTCATGAGCGTTCCGAGAAGGCATGATTGACTCAATAACTACATCGCTCAAAACACACAAGAGACCATTAGATACAAGAGTATCGAGATAAGAGTTTTCCTCATTCTCTAAAGATAAATCTTGAGAATCCTTTGGAGGAGGAAAATCGATATCTACGATTCTCTTAACCTACTTTGGACCCATGTCCGAAAGAAAATTAAGAATGCGAATTTTCCAAACATCATAATTTCTATCATAGAATATAAAAGCGGGATCATGTTCTATTTCTCTAAACGACATCGTACTCTCTAGGATGTAAAGCCTAATAAAGAGAGACGAGGCTCTGATACCAATTGAACGGACAACGACGTCGCCTAGAGAGGGGGGGGGGTGAATAGGCGATTAAAAAAATTCCGGTTAAAGCTTGCTAAATGCGGAAATAAACTAGGTGTTTAAATTATAAAGGATACAACCTAAATATTCTAGGGTCAACTAGATGAACCAACAACTTATGCTAAGCAAGACAAGTAACAAGGTGATAGCAAGATATATAACTTCAAGCTCTAAGGCTATCACAATGTAAATTGCATAAGTAAAAAGCTCGGGTATAGAAATAACCGAGGCACACGGAGACGAAGATGTATTCCCGAGTTCCTCCCACAAAGGGGAGTACGTCTCGTTGGAGGGGTGTGAGCTCACCACGAAGGCCTACTCAACGCCACAAAGGCCTCACCCTATTCTCCGATGAACCCCACCACAAAGGCCTAGTTCACCTTCCACTATTGGCAACCTTCAAACCCGAGGCACGCATCCACAACTCAATTGGAGGCTCTCGGTGTCACCAAAATCTTGGGGCACGCATCCACAACTCAATTGGAGGCTCCCAAGAACACCACAAGTCGTCTAGGGTCCAAGACCCAAGAGTAACAAGCTCACAAACTTTCAACTTCCACGAATCCTCGTGGAGAGAGCAAACCGATGCAACCGATGCAAATGGCAAGAGCACAATTGCTCAAATCCTTCACTCTCAAAATCCAACAAAGCAACAAATGCTTATGGGGGAATAAGAGAGGAAGAACAATGGAGGAGAAACACCAAGAACTCCAAGATCAAGATCTACTAAGTTTCCCTCACTAAGAAGGAAGATGGATTGGTGGAAATGTAGATCTAGATCTCCTCTACCTTCTCCCTCAAAGATATGCAAGAATCATAGGAGGGATTGGGAGAGGGGCAAGCTTTCCAAGGTCACACTGGTAGAAAAAAGGCCTTCGGTACGCCCCCATTAGTCCCCAAAATAATCGGCCCGCGACCATAGGGGTCGTTAGTCGCGGTTCGGGACGAGACCCGCGACCAATAGTCTGGGCCCAGCACGCTCGGTCCACAGCTGTCGGAGGGGAGGGGCTTTAGTCCCGGTTGTCCAGACCAACCGGGGCTAATAGGTCATCGGTCTGGCCCCACGGCCTTTAGCCGCGGTTGTATAGGTGAACCGGGACTAAAGGCCCATCCCTATATATAGAACTCAGCTCGCTGCACTTAGCCACATTTGGTGTCACTTCTGCTCACAACATTCGCAAGGGGTGGTGGATATGCTTTTGGTTCTTACTATGCACACTAGGTGTTCGATGAAATGCCCGATAGCATGAAACACACATGATATTAAGTGTCCGAGCCGCACTTGAGCGTTTTTATTTATTTTACCTCCGCGGTCGCGGTTAGCAACTTGAACCCTTTCATGATTTGTATTATTTCCAGCTAGTTAGTTTAACAAATGCATGATGGTTAATTATATACATTATATAATAATAATGCAGATGAATCGGCAATGGATGTACGGTAACCGACTCTCCGGCGAGTTCACTACGGGTTTGAAAGATTTCCTCGTAGTGGAAAATGCGAACAAGCAGCGAGGTTTTATTATCTGTCCATGTGCTGAATGTAAGAATGAGAAGGGTCACTCCTCCTCAAGAGTCGTTCACATGCACCTGCTTCGGTACGGTTTCATGCCAAGCTATAATTGTTGGACCAAGCATGGAGAAAGAGGGGTTAGAATGGAAGAAGATGAAGAAGAGGATGATATCAATTTCAACTATTATGACGCTTTCGGTGATACCTTCATGGAGGATGATGCTGAAGGTGGGGAAGGGTTTGGTGAAGGTGAAGAAGAGGCACATGATGAGCCCGCTGATGATCTTGGTCGGACCATTGCTGATGCACGGAGACGCTGCGAAATTGACAAGGAGAGGGAGAATTTGGATCGCATGGTAGAGGATCACACGAAGTCGCTGTACCCAGGATGCGACAATAGTCTGAAAAA